>JAWWEV010000115.1:44058828-44100576 GCA_035583235.1 Hafferia zeledoni
TGCCCCCTTGTCCTATTGCTGAGTGCCTGGGAGAAGAGACCAATCCCCACCTGGCTAGAACTTCCCTTCAGGTAGTTCTAGACAGTGATGAGGTCACCTCTGAGCCTCCTCTTCTCCATCATAGATGTTTCCCCAAACCCTTAAACAGCCACCATAAAAACTATATGCCAGGATTACATCATTCCCCAGTAGGGAATAACTTTATTGCAATAGACTTTTCTAACAATACTATGGCGCTTAATATGAGTATTAAACAAGAACTCAATGCTTCATACAATTCAACTGCTATGAAAACTTAGGTGAACTGAGTGCAGAAACACTTGTGCACACACAAAAATAAAGCCTTTGTCTCCAAGTGTGCTCAGCAAGGCAAGGTTATTAAAAGAGCAGTGAATGCAAAAAGGCAGATTTTGGTATTGACTCAGAAATAACAGTGCCAGCTACTGAATCTCCAATAATCTTCCCTGCAGAAATGAAAACACATTCTACTCTCCCATACGCACCTTCTCAATGACAGGCAAAGAAGACATGCTAAATTGTCAGATTTCTGTGATCTACAGGCACAGCTGTATATTGCATAGGTTCAAAAAGAAAGATGTAAAAACAATTCTTCCAAATTAGCTTGAACTCATGCTTTGCCAGTACCTTAGGATAAGGCAATGTTCTTGCAAAAATCTCCCTTCAGAAAATACGTTTCTTGCTATAACATAAAAATATTTCATCCTCTTAATACCTAAAGGCCACCTCCTGAAAGCTCATACACACAGCAAAATGTCCATTTTTGAACCTAGCTATTCACCATTCCTCTCTTCTCCTCCTCAACTACAAATTGCCCTCAGAGTTCCACTCAAGAACTTCATCCCTGTCCGAAGATTAGCTCTAAGAGCTCAAGTTCAGTAAAGAGATATGCATATAACACAGACCAAACAGAAGGTATCAGCAGGAGCAGAGAGAGATCTGTGCAGACAATGCAGACAATAAAAAGAGCTGACATTCAGAGGGGCTCCAGGGAAAGATGTGGCTGATTTGAAAATGGCTTACATGAATCTATGTAGTATAAAAACAGTAGAGGGGAGGGAGGAAAGTAAAAAATAGCCTAGTGTATCAGGGTTTCTTTCTCACTTAGTCCTGCACTCATTTCTCCACATCTATTATACCACAAGCTCATACATCTTGAACTCAGCCTTTCTTCCTGCAGCCAGGCAAAACAATGACAAGTAATAAATGAGCTATCTCACATGGGCATCACGAGAACTGGTCTGATAATTGCTATTCTATGCAATACCTGAAAGTTTGAGCAGCACATCCAGAGTCTATGAAATAAAGCCAGGAATAAACTTGTGGAGTTGTCATTACCAATTGCTCGTCTAATTGCAAGCAGTCATTTGTCTCCCCAAGGCACTACCCTTGTGAAAAAAAGAGAAAGCTGAAAAATTAAATTCTATGCAGTAAAAACTCCTCACAGACGTCTTGTTTTGTGTACTGTCCTTTCATTGTCTCTCTCTGACAACTATGGGATACTACAGTCCCTTTTCCGAGCTTCTCTTTCTATACAGAGAACATTTAAGTTCAGTTCTTACAATTTTATTACAGGGCAAAGGAAAGAAGACAGCCTGTCCAACATATCTATCAAAGGGATTACCTTTTCCTCAGTCTGTCTCATCTCAGAACGTGATAAAAAACTTCTGCAGCAGCCTAAGGGACTGAAATATATTTTTTTCTCTTGTTTTCTAATAGACACCACCAGCTACATTGTAATAATACCTAAGCCCCAAAGTGCAGGAATGGACCACATATAAATGAGGACTGCAAAAGAAGGAAAAAAGCCTGTTGCTCACAGCAAGTAGAATGAGAAATGCAGCTGGATCCCAAACAGAAGAAAACTCATCTGTGGAGATCAGTCCTAGCAGATCTTTACCTTCAACCTTTTCAAAAGCGGAGTCACTGCATTTAAGAAAACGATGTTTTCTGATAAATGAAGACAGACTTAATCAGGACAAGGCAAAGAAATCCTACAGTAGTCTTTTATGATTAAGTGATAAAACAAACAATAAAACTTGGGTATTTATCAGAATTACCGGTTATCAGGGACAGGAAGTCCTGAACACTGTTTCCACTTGGGCATGATGCTTAATAAGATTTATATTTCTATTGCACTTTCCTTGGCATATTGCAGTAAAACTTAAATGACAACCTTCAAACAAGTCTCTTGGGTACTATCCTTGTTTGGAAAGGAATTGTTCTGAAATAAATGATTTTTTAAAATAAGAAGGATTTCAATCCTTAATGTATGGTTTTGCAGAGAGCGATCTGAACTCTTTTGTTGTCTAGCTGAAGAACAACCTACAGTCCCTCAGCAAACTGTGCCCTGACAATGCTGTCTTCAAACACTTCAGGAACATATATTGAGAATTATTAAGGCACAGGATTCATCAAGAAATGACAAGCAAGCTTTTGGCTGGTAGCAAAGGCAAGATGAGAGCTGGGGCAGAGAGGAGAAGCCGTGTTTCTCAAAGCACACTGCCTGCTTGCAGAAATAACTGTATCAGAGCAGGAAATCAAATCACAACATCCTAAAATAGTGACTAGTACTCACATGTATCAGGGCACTACTCATTGACGCCAGCAGACATTAGCAAGAACAAATCTTAAAGAAAATGTCACAGTTCCTTTCAATTTTAATGTTTGTTTAAAGTGTTAGGATTGAAGTTAGAACTCTAAGTGGCACTACCCTTGCTGATATGTCAGAAAGTAGAAAAAAAATCTGCCTCAGTTTCATCAATCTTTTAAGTTTTTAAATTACATAAAACACCAAGGCATGAACTGTAATATAGCAAGCAACACAGCAAGGGACAGTACTGTAATGCAAAAACAAAAGGCAGATCAAGACAGTAAGGTGTGAAAGATCATGTAGGGCTAGTACAATGATTAAGGGACAGGAATATTTAACATAGAAGGAGAGACTGAGAGAGCTGGGATTGCTGAGCCTTGAATAGAAAAGTGTTAGGGGGCATCTTATTAATGCTGGATGGGGGCAGTTTTGGGGATGTAAATACTTGATGGGAAGGGTAAAGTTCATGGAGCCAGACTGCTGTCAGTAGTGCTCAGTTTCAGAACAAAAGCAACTGGGCACAAATTGAAAATACATTTCAACAAAAAACATCCAAAACAAAAAAAATTCCCCACAACTCAAAGCAACCTTTCTTAGTGTAAGGATGACTGAAAGCTATTACAGGTTGTCCAGAAAGGTTGTGGAGTCTCCAGGCTTGAAAATCTCAAAAAGTGGACACAGCCTTGAACAACCTGTTCTGTCTGACCCTGCTCCAAACAGGGGTGCTGGACTAGATAATCTCCAGAGATGTTTGCCCAGCCTTAGCCCTTCTGTGCAGTGATCTCAGAAGACAACTCCTACAGGTTCACAGATCTGTTGGCAATAGGGTGGAAAAAATGCAAATGATTGGCTATGTATGCTATACAAAAGTAAAAGCATAATTTATTCACCTTGCTTAGTTCCTTCTGCATTTTTTTCCTCCAAACCAAGACAAGCTGAAAGTCATTGCAACCATTGTTTAGAAAAGACTTTATTACAAACCTCTCACTTCCCGCTGCTGGTGTTCTTTGCTTTTAAGTATGGGGTGGGAGATCCACAGCCAGGGGTGATGCTTGCGAAGCTGAGGAAGTATGTAATGTGTTACGAATCCCACGGTCCATGCTAAAGCAAACAGGACAATGCTGAGAAATGGCTGGGTCAAAGCAGAAAAAATGAAACACGGTTATAATTTGCAAACAGCATTTTCATATTTATTTTTAAACATTTTTTAACAGTTTCTATAATTTTTTTTGTGCAGCTAATATTTAATCCTATGTTCAAACTCTGACTTCACAGGTGAATACGGATTTTGACATATGTGTTCTGCACACATAATTAACCAATATTTTTCCTCCATGACTGGAGGAAAAAAAGGCAAAAGAACAGGCTTGTTCATTCTGTCCCCTGGGTTCCATATCATAAAAGCTTTTGATATGCAGAGGAAAGAGACATCAAGTAGTAATACTGAAATTAATACAAATATCCATGACCTAATTGTTTTGTACATATAATAATGTTATCACGACCAGTAAATACATTTTCACTAACTTCTCTTCTCACAATCTCTATTCTTTCAAGTTAAAGCACCATGTGATTTTGCATAGAAGGGTTAATACCTTAAGGGGGAAAAAACCACAGATAGATACACACCCTTAATGATAGGAACACAGTACTGGCACTGACAGCAAATGACAGAACAGCAGCCGCTGTGCAAACAATGAGATCCGATTTCAAGATTTCTTTCTGTGAAAATAATTATTTTACACAAATTAGTAAGCCAAGACTATTTTAACCAAAGTAAATTATTCTGTTCTCAATGCCTTATACTGCGCATTGTGATAAGGCTAATCAGCACTCCCTAATACAAAAAGTATTTTCTCCACTCTGCTTTGGGAAATTATTTCTTCACACTCTAGGTTTGTTAAAGTAATCACATTTTAATTCTTCACATATAGTTTTGAATCGTGTTGTTAAATAAAAAAGTTATAATATTGGAGAAATTAAAGCAATACATTTTAATACTGACTCTGATTCTGCTTAAGGAATTACTCTTTATTATTATAACTTTCTTACTTATGGGAATCAAAATTCTGGTTCCATTTCCTATTTGCAAGCATTAAGATTCCTTCAAATTCCCTTTCTCTTGCATTACCAAAATAAGTAATGTAATCTTCCGAGATACAATGTTAATACATTTACTATGTTCCAAAGTGACATGTCCCATTCTCTGATGTTCTCCATTGCAAGTCAAATTTCAGGAAGATTTTATGGATTTTAGACAACGCCTTTTTCTAGTGTCACTGAATGATAATGAAAGGACACGTCTGCCTTTGTGTAAAGATCTATAACTAGGGTAGGAGTAATCTTGTTTCTAAAGATTGGAAAGTATCACTGTCTTTACAGCCCATTTTTCTTGTGATTAAAATGTCATCCTCAGTAAACAAATAAACAAGATAGCTTGAGATCTGTGTGGTCTTCTGAATTGCACTTCAGAGGTCACCCAAATGTTTTTGTGAGTAAATGAAAATCTTGTCTTAGATTTATGAGAAGGGCATTTAGGTTCAGCACTCAATACTGCTGCTAAGTTACCAAATGAGAAAGTATCTGTAGCTCTTGGTTTAGAAACTCACTTATGCTTTAATTCAAAGACATCTAGAAACGTGTGAAAAGCAACAGTTTTGCTAGAATTAGAAGCTCATCTGGTTTCCTGGTGCTGCAATCTAGGTAGGCTTCATGTATCTCATCAGAGAAAAAGAAAGAAATCTAAAATGAAGATAGGAAGGCAAATCTATGAATAAGGGAGATAAAAAGAAAGCAAGCAGAACAAGCGAACAACAGAAGGGTTGTGAATTACAGGGGAAGCTGGTAGCAACCACTATATTTAGGCTGCCTATCACTCCCTGTTATGGAAGATGCTTCTTACTAAAAGGTCACCAGCATCAGCACTTCCACTTACCGCAGCAGCCCTTTGAAACGCAGCAGGACTAAAAAGCCTTCAGGCTCAAGAAGTGCTTTCACTTTGTCCCAGGAAACTCCAATCCAGTTTAGCTGAAATCTCAAGCCACCACCACTGTCCCTCCCCTTCTCGGGTTCCTTGGGAGCATGTATGCAACTCAAAAAGAGCTCCCTCTGCTCTCAGAGCTGTGCCCTCTCCAAACAGCCCTGTATTCTGCATGGACTACACACCGTGGGAAGGTGTAGGACTTAGGTGACTTAGGTCTTTGTAACTCTTCCTGACCATCTTTTCAAAACATAGCCCTGCTAGCCTTGCTCTTTGCTTCTTGGTTGTCACATTCAACAGCAGAACCACAACATGAGGGAGCTCACAGGAAAAGCCTTCTCTTCCCTGAAAAAAAAGATGATCCCTGCCTGTCCCCAAAGGTCCTCTCCACTTTCTTCAAACCTCTCACTAGCAAGTTGTGTATCCATCTCTAACTCAAGTGGTTTTAGAGTGTGGATCAGTACTGAAAAAACATGGTCCAAGAAAAATGAATTTGGGAATTATTACCAATGCATGCAATAGAAGCGCTTTTTTCAAACTTTCCAGATACTTTTAAAGATGTTGCACACAAAATCTATGTAAAGCAGAAGTATTTAGCTTGTAAAATTTGACATCTGAGAAAGTTAAGCAGTGTTAAATTTATATGATGCTATTTCAGCCCTTTTGTGAATACATTGCATGAAAAGTCTTGATCAAGTATCATTTTCTGCACAGCTGAATCCAACTCCTCAACAGTCTAAAACAAGATTGTAAGAACAACAAACACACTCCAATCATCCAGAAGCTCTTCTGTTAAATCAGAAAGGATTACTCCTAAAATTACTGCTTTCTCTCACAATCAAGTGACTGAAGAAGCTGCCATTTTAAGAACAACATCAAGTATTAAGAATTTAGCTGTAAAATCAGCAGAGGTGATATCAATGGACATTTTTGGGAGAGGTAGCGCCCCAACTTTCCATTTCATTCTAGGTCACCAAAGAGAATATTTTCAAACATTTCATTCAAAAGAGAATGTATTACACAGGTTACATGGCACAGGACTTGTATTTCCCACTTTTCCCATATTTCATTTTGCAGTAGCCCTTTTTACAGTGCTCTCACTGGTTTTGACACGTTAACAATCCCATACAGAAAAAGGCCAGTGTATTTTAGGGAAATGATTATTATTCAGATATTCAAATCCAAATTTGACAACTGTATTCCAATTCTAGCAGTATTGACAGTGTTTAAAGTATCGTATGTGCCCAGGCTTGTCCTTTTGCCCTTGCATTGAACTGCTTCAAAATATAAATGTACTGCTCAGCTGCTGACTTGCACAACGGTTCTCACAGGAGCTCCTTCTTGATGTGGCCAAAGCTTTCAAACTTCTCACAAAATTCAGAGGTTTTTCCTTCTAAAACAAAGCTAAGCAGTGATTGCTTTTGTTTCGTGTCACTGCCTAGTGCTCAGGCCCCCCCAGGAAATGGCTGACCCTGGGCAGTGATCTCTCTGGCTGAGTGGGATTCAGAGCTACCTTCCAGAAGAAAACCTTGGGCATCCACCTACAGCCTGCTCTGGGTGGATCTGTGGCTTCCACCCTTCCTGTGGGAGACAGCTACCTCCTGCAAAGCATGTGCCTACCTTGGATGCAACTCTTCCCCAGAGTTCTGTTCCCCAGAGTTCTCTGTTCTCCAGAGTTCTCTGTTCCCTCTGCTCTGCTGTTCTTTAGACTCAACTGTCTAAAGCACAATTTTGGATGACATTCCAAAGTCCATGCACTTAGGAGTTGAATATTGAACAGCCCTACAACAGCTCTATTCAGAGTTTAAACCTCTGCAGTGAGAGATACTCACTGTTATGGTTTGAACTGAAAGCAGGTTGTCTTTTTTACTCCATTTTACACTTAAGGAGAAAAAGAAACCCCACACCAACATTGCTACATTAGATGCCTCAGAGATTTCACAAGCAGAATATATTAGAGTGGCACTCTATATTTTGTTTTAATTATTATCACAGAATGGCAGAATTGTTTATGTTGGAAAAGATGTCTAAGATCATCAAATCCAACCACTATTTTCAATTATATTTTTGGAGCTTTGCACAAATCCTTTTATTAGCTATCTAAATATTTGTGTTAAAGACCAGGAAGGACGCTTGAGTTTTAATGTAGCACATTATCACCCTCAGGCCACTGCTTAATCTAGTAATCAGCCATGTGGATGCCTACAGAAATTAATCATAATGGTAGGAAGCTCCATTCTCAAAGTTGAATGGTCAATTATCCATCACAGCTGCTTTATAATTCAGGCTTCCAAAGCTGGCAATTCTTACACATCTAATCAAGCAAAGGAAAAGAGTAAAGGTCATATAACTAAACATTAAAGATGCTGTATTTATTATTCCTAACATTAACACAAAGTCACTACAGAATACAACACATTAATTTTCAGTATTAACCTTGTTTGCTTTCAGCTCCTTGGGGAGATGATTTGGTTCTGTACATTTCAGGCTTTCTGATTAAAATGGGTCTTACTTAAATGCTGTGTTATGTAGACCCTATGTCTGCATATAGACCAAGACAAGGCTGGCTGTTGTGTTGCATCCTGCCATCCCTTGCTACTGACAAGGAGTTAGGAATACTCTCCTTGCAGAGAAGAAAAAAAGAACTACCATCATGAAATCTCCTCCAAATATTGCCATGGTTTCACCCAGCTTCTGAACTGTTTGAAACTATTTAAAATTGCCTTTGAAGAGTCCGCTGAGTCCTACATCATAAACATGACTGCTATTGTTGAAGCAAATCAGTAGAGATTATGGCTTAATTGTGCTCCTCAAACTTGATGCACATGCATTTTCTCCTGCCTCAGTTCTTTCCTACTTGCTCTACTAGCACTGCACTGCAAGATAGCAATGGGAGGCTCCTGGCAAACTGGTTAGTGTTTAACTGAGACAGAGGTACCAGATAACACAGGGGTTAGACAAAGAGCCCACATTAATCAGAAATTGCCCTCTCTTTCTTTAGGAGATCTCCCAGTGGGGAGCATTAGCACTGCTAACTGATATTACAAGCAAACACTTTTACTTACAGTTTTTACACAGATTGAAGGAAGCCCAGACAGAGATGAAAATACTAAAAAAAACCAACAAAACTAAACCAAAGGAAAAGAACTAGCAAGCTCCAGCAATACTAAAGGAAAGTAGCAGCAGCAGCATAGAGTATCAAATGTACAGAACAGAAAAGTGCCAAGGCCCCAAACCAGGTACATCCTGGAGAGCAAAAGGTTCCAGGAATCCCACTTAATTAATGCTAAGAAAGTGTGGCAAAACATGTAGGAATGAGATTGTAAAAAGAAGAACTGAAGTCCCATGTCTGGCAAATCCCAGTGCAGACCTCCCTACGCTTTGGCATCTTCCACCCCAGCGCCTCAAGGGCCCAAGTGCAGCTGAACAAGTAAAAGACAACAGATCCCTGTTCACATCACTGACTCACAAATAGTTCGAGAGTCTGAAGTATGACTTCATTTTGAAAATACAGCCAGGATCTTGGACGCAAATTTGTTCATTCTTTGGGCTTTTTTTTCCCCCAGTATGTTGAAGCCTTGCTCAAGGTTTCCCTCTGCACTGTGAAATGAACTCAGCTAAGTGGACAGCTGCACTAACTGCCTCAGTCCCCTGGCTGAGCTCCATCTGCAGAACAGATGAGATCAGACCTTGTATTGCTCCAAGAAAGGCACTATCAGCAAAAGACAGAACTACAGGGGAACAAGAAGCTTTCCATTATATCTGCCATACAGTCCCCATGTACAGGAATGGAATGTCAATGAACTACAGCAATAACCTACACACCAGAAATATCACAGAACACAGCAAAATTTTAGCATAAATATTTTATGTTTTACTCTGTTACTAGATGGACATTCATATTCCAGTGTCATCCTGTTGCAAACAGTTTAGTTTGTAAGGAACTGTAGCTCAATACAAGCAGCAAGAAATAGCCCTATCACTTAATCTTAGGTGGGCCTTATTAGAGTAAGGAGTTCAAAATAACATGGTAAAAATGACAATCTAAGTAGCAACTTAGCAAAGAGAAGTAGAAAACATTTGTAGTACAGCATCAACTCCTATGCAGAATGCAGGCTGTTAATACTTTATAAAATGCCTATGGAATGATTGGAGATACACAGGAGAGATGCGTATCTTTGAAGGGACATCTGGAAGCCAGGCCAACTACCACACTAGGCACTATGGACTCTTGGGTCATATCTAGGGGGCAAAAAAGGCACTCTATCTTCCAGAAATTCTCTGAATGACCCTTGCTTTTGCAGGCATTGAGAAGTTTAGGAATAACTCCTAGATTGCAAATGCCTGGAGCCAGGTGTTAGGGATGCGGTCAGGAGGAAGGGTTGTCCGACAGACAAAAAAGCAGGACAGTTCACATGACTCTACAAATGTCAAACACCCCTTAACATTACTGGAAACTTGATGATCTTCCCACATGAACTCCTTATAAGATCAACCTCCACTGAGAAACAGCAAACTTTTTTTTAATATAAAAAGACATAAAAAGGCAGACGGGTCACTTCAGATTTTACGCTGAAGTAGGAAATAAGCTGACACAAACTTAGACCTACGTGCCAGACAGTAGTAAATAAACAGTCTGCCAAGCAAAGAAGAGGTGATGAGATAGCAATGCTTGGCACCAGCCATGTACCTCCCTTTCCCACACTACTCCGGTTTTATATTCTTCTTCCACCTCGAGATGCCAAGTCTGACAGTGTGCTCCACCTGGCTTGGCTGGGGTGGAGGATACACAGCCAAGAGTACTTCCTGGCACAGAAAAAGGCATTCCTGAAAACAAGGTCAAGGCCTAGTCCTAGAAAAATAAGGGCTGTTTTAAACACACTTAATTCAGTGGGTCAAATCCTGTTCCTCTCAAACACAGACAAGGAGTTTGGTAGGATGGCTCACTTTTTTGAATGCCTGTTGAACAATCCACCCTACCTTGTACACAGGAAATTGCCAGGCTGTAACTCTATGCACAGAACCTGCATTAGTTCTGAGTACCAGGATGAGAGCTGTCCCATTCCCCAAGCTGCAAGAGTGAATTTCCCATGAACTATATTAAAGAATCAGTGTTGCAGAGCCCTTCAGAGGAACCCTTCAGAATGGAAAATTGCGTGTAGCCCCCTTCTTGCTTCTGACCTCTCTGCAAAGAAGATCTAGATGAACTTCTCTTTCCATTTTCTGTGCTTTTAGGAATGTAAATTACTAAATGAGAATATTTAAAAGGTTTCTCAATGGGCAAAATGGATGAGAGGAAGCTTTGAACTGAAAGTAATAAAAGAAAAAGGCTTACCACAGATTCTCTCATTTTTTCTGGGAGTGGATCTGCTGATGTATCTTCAAATCGTTGGCGTAGATAGTGAGGGACATATTTGCATTGAATAAGGGACCTGTTTAAAACAAATCCTAGTTAGGATACCTCTGAATATGTCTAACAGATATGAATGTTCCTGGGGGATAAAGGAGGAAGAACAGACTCAGATTTCCTTCCTCACATATGCATTAGCTATCTTATCTCTGTATTGCTGGACATTGACAAACCAGCTCCTTCTGTGATGAGGGTATAAATTCGTCATCAAAATGTTGAGGAGTCTCAGCAGCCCAATCAATGTGTCTCAGTCTTTTAGAGGAATGAGCAGAAAGGGTTATTTTTGCATTTACACCTTTTATTAATGTTTCAGCCAAGCTGAAACTGAAATGAGGGCTCTTAAGACCCATGTTAAAAACGCCAAGGAAGCTATTTCTGTACAAACTGTATATTAATCCTCTCTTCAAGATTTATGTGCTATCTCCTCCTCCATCTTGAAGTTTATGCCACAGGCTATCCCTTAAATACTGTTTCCAATCCCCTTAACTTCCTTTAATTAAGTTCAGAGCTGTTTTAAAAAATCTCAAACCTCTTCTTTTTAAGGATTATATGTTTTTATGATTGTACAATAAACATTTGATGTTGACGTACACGTATTCCTAATTTTAAATTTTTAACAACCATTTCAGCTGCTGAAGTTTTCATGAATAATATTATGAAATTGGAAGCTAGTTTTACAAGTTAAAATGGATTTGATGCTTTAGGATTACTTCCTTAAAAAAACATTTCAAAGAAGACAAGTTTCTGTTTTATTAAAGAAGTTAATGAATTGGTGTGTCCTTCCTGGGGAGAGGGGGAAAACAAAACCACTTTAATTAGTTTCAAACTAAAAGAGGTCACAAGTCCATGCTGATTTGTAATTTGGCTGTGTATATTTACTCCAAGGCTAAGAAATCTCCCTAATACAGCACACAAGCTCACTTCCTTCCATACCCAAGTTCTATACTGTAACAGCTGATGAACTGTCGATCCAGTTCATAAAAAGCTCAATCCAGTTCTACTTGACATCAGTGCCAGACACAGTAGGCTTTGGGAAAAGTTAATGGCAATAGATGCAAGCAGTTCTTGTTGCTTTGTCACACCAAAACCTAGTAATGTATAAATATCAGATTCCCTGAACCTTTTAGATGGTAAAGAAAGAATTTTTCAACTCTTCAGTAAGATTTACTCGGATTCCCATTTCCTATTAGTGCTGTATATACTTTCCTTCCTCATCAGTGTTGTTCTCCATTTCCCAAGTTTCTCTACTCAAATACAATTCCAAATGCCCTAAAAAGCCCTCCACTTTTCCCTTCTCTCTCTCCTGCATTACAGAATTGTGCATCCTACCGCACTGACTTACCATATGCCTACTGCAATTTTCATGCCCTAAAGAGCCTCAGAATCACAGATAGTTACAGAATCACAGAATATTCGGAGTTGGAAGGGACCCACAATGATCACTGAGTTCAACTCACCTCAAGACATACACAAGACCGCCATGGATCAAAGGAGAGAATCTGTGGGTTTCCTCATAGGCCCTCTGCACTGTTGTAGGATAAAACTGAGCTGTCTCTGCAGCAGAATTCCAGAGGGCATGGCGATACTGGTTGCAAGAAACCCACTTGCATACTTAACCCCACAGCTACATATGTAGTTGCCAGGCTGCCTGTGGACCAGCAGAGCCCTCCTAACACCCATATATCACAGTTTCCTCAGAGGAAAACCTGCATCTGCAGCCCCTGAGCTGTGGATCTTTGGGCCTCCCTCTCTCTCACATCACCTCAACCTGCAGATCACATTGTTGGGACTTCTGCCCTGGATCTCCCCTATTTGCAATGTCAGCTCCTAACACACACTTCCTTTCCTCAGTTACCTCTAGCAGACTGCCAGAGCAGAAAAGGAAGGAGTGTATTTGACACAGAGAGCCACGGTAATCCTCCGCAAGAGTGGGAATTCAGCCATCTTCTCAGCACATCAAATGTCCCTTCTCCTGGCCATAATGCTACTCAATGTACATTCTGCAACTCCAGTAGCCTGAGTACCCCTCAACCAAATCACTGTTGCCCAGCCTGGCACGCACAGAATGTCCAGAGAGGGAAGTCTGCTTCAGAGAATTTGGAGAGCTCTGTTTAAAGAGCAACAGCCTTACTGGCAATCTGACTGCAGCACTTCATTTATTTATGGAACTGATACCGACCATGCAGACACAGTGAGGAACTTCACCTCACCACATACTCTCAGGAGGCAAGCCCTGTGGTTCTGAAATCCAGGCATCGCTCTGCTGTGTGCTGTACAGAGTAATCAATAAATAACATTTACAGGCAACTTACATCAGTACAGATGGGTCACTGCTTTGTCTGCTGAGGTGATAAGAAAGTGCAACTAGCAGACCACAGAAAGCAGAGAACAGTGCTGGAATGTGCTGTGCATCCCACGGTTCCTGAAGAGAATGAGAGAAAATAAACTATTGGTAAGTTAAGAATGCAAAACTTAAAAAGAAAAAATTAAGTAGGTTAAGCCACACACGCAATGTCAAATGCACAGCATCTAAATTTGTACATCTACCATGGACTGAAAATCCTTTTTCATATCAGAGTTTATTACTGTGAAAAAAACCCCTGCAATTAAAGGCATCTTTTGTGCTCATATTATGCAATTCCTTTTTAATCAGCAATTAGGTAGGAAGCCACATGAAAGGCAGGTTTTCTTTCCTCTTTAATGAAACACTAGAGGAAAATTCTCATTAAAATGAGATCTGAGTGAAATCAACTGCACTGTATTTATCCAAATGCTAAACTGATATGCAGTTACTTGACCTGTAGCCAGATTGCATGCCACAAATGCCAGTATCACCTAGATCAGGCAGTGGGGTAGAGTTCTGGTACCTCTGACATCTTTCTGCTGCTCTGTACATTACATCCAGGTCCTGGCTGGCTGGATGCTAACACAGAGGAGAGGGAGAGTGCTCGCCACCACACCTGACACCTCCGAGCGGGGAAAGAAGACACAATTGACACACTCGCCAGCACACCCTGAACATAACCAAGATGAGAAAATCTCTCTGGGTGACTTAAACAATACAATTGGCTAGAAATAATAAGAGAAAGACTATGAAGCTGAAGGAACACTTATCAAGATCAGCTTCATCTGTGAAGTCCTCAGCTACAAATTTGGGATGAGTCCTAGCTGTAAAGAACACAAATTTTGGCTGTGAAAGACACAGAAACTTGGTGGAATGAAATCCATAGCCATTTCACTTATTAGATGTGTTCCATGCCTCCACACAACTCCTACCTGATCAACCAACAGTGAGCTTGCCAGATCCTGACAACAGAGCACTTTCTAGGTAGGTTTTGAGAAACAACGCTTGTAGGATCAGTGAAATTCTAGGTTAGTACAAACAAGACATCTTCTGCACCATATCTCTTGCTTTAAAAACTTCCCAATTAGCACAAGTCCAATATTTTCAGAGGATAAAGTAGGTTTATTAGTCTTATTTTGCCCAGTGATATGCATGATTTCTTCACAAAGCTGAGTCATATTAAGAAACACCCCATTTCTTTCAGGCACAATGAACACCTGAGTAAGACAAAATAATTTTCTTTTAAGTGATAAACATCCACCCCATTGCCACACGGGGTTTTGGATTTTAACACTGAAATTCTCATTCTTTTAAGAGTAGTATCACAAAAGTGAAATTTTAATTCCAAGAATCACCTTCCCCTTAATCACACTACTGAACATCACAAAGAGGAAAGGCAGAACCATCTAGTTCTATCAAAAAATCCTACCAAAACCAGTCATTACAAACAAAAGAGAGATTTACATGGCATTATTGAAAGAATCCTGCACCATTTATTCGACAACTTTACCATACAATCCCACCCTTCATGTCATTGTTCTTGGTTTTGGGGCCAAATACATTTTGGATTAAATTTTCCCATGCTTAGTCTCCCATCAGAAATTCATATTCTTCGGAACACCGAAGAAAATTAATTGAAGCCAAAACATTCAGAAAATGGCTGAATCACAGCCTATCAAAAATCCATTGTATTTCCAGGGCAAAACAACTGTGTACAGATCTACCCAGCAGCTTCTAGTGTATAACTGTCCCTTTTCCCTGAAACTGCTTTTGAAAGCAAAATATTATGAGGAGCCAAGCAATATTTCTGGCATTGAAATATACCAGTAGCCAGTTTGAAAAATCATTCTGCTCTCTTTCTACTCTAAAATTGTACATGGCTGAATCTCCATATTAATGTCTCAGGAACTCTTTATTTCTGTAATTTCTGCACATTACACACATTTGTCTGGCCTGTGCTCCAGTTCCAAACTGTCAGTGCCTGCTCAAAACTCAGACATCTGGGAGCCAAGGAAGGCAGGTAGGACAGGCATCAATATGTGCCTACAGAGCATGATTTTCCAGAAAAATGCTACGTAATGTTGTACAAAAGATGAGAATGAACAAAGGTGTCATTTCTCCAATACCAGTGTGATGTCCCCTGCTCCAATTTGTCATTTTCCTCCCCCACTAATGATGTCTGGTAGCTTTAAATTAAAAAGATGAAAAAAACAATATAGCTGATAATTGGACAATGATTCTTCGCAGTGAGAAAACAGGAATGACAGGTTTTAGTCTTGGAAGCTGGTATTATCTGTCATACCAGACAGGGAGTTTGACTTCCTAGTTTACCTCATTGCGTTGAGGTGACATGTAGTGGTTTCAAATACAGTTTTGACTTTGATGCAAACACTCACGTAGTCATTTTTAAAACAAGTGAAACAGAGTTACAGGGTTAAGGATGAAAGTGATGAGTTACAACAGACCCAGTGGTGGGGGTGTTTCATTCCAACCACAGAATCACCTAATCCCAAAACAATCCATTAGAAAGGAAGATAAAGGGGCCTTTGAACTTATGAGCCTTTTACCACTGCTAGAGGTGGAACGGCAAACGTATTTTCAAAAAGTGGTGATAGCAGTTTTCTGTCCTACATTATTTATCCTTTTTACTTCTTTCTTCCCTTAAAAAAAATGCATGTAGCCCACTTATCTTTCAAAGATATGCTCAAACAAATCGTTCTACTCCACAGACAAAAAGTGCTCTGAATGGAGAACCATTTGTACTAAGTAGAAATTCTGGTTAGTTTTTTTCTTATTTCAGAGTATTGCTCTACTCTACAAAGACTTTTCAGATTGCTGTAGTGTTAGCACCATTGAAGGTGAAGGCATAGTGACTTGCTTGTTAAAACTGCAAACTCCAGTTGCTTTTCACACACCAGATTTTCCACTGTCCCATGATTTCATCATTATTCATGGAATCACAGAATAGTTTGAGTTGGAATGGTCCTTAAAAAGTCACCTAGTCCAACACCCATACAATTCCATCTTTCCTTCATCTTTCTCTTTACCTCCACACCCGACCATGGATCTGTGCTACTGCTCACAGATCAAGCCACAAGCAGGACGTGTTGATGGTCAGCCATTCCACACGTGATGGTGAAGTAAAAGAAACACTATCATCCTATTTCTGAACATCTAAAACACTGACTCGCTGAAAGAAATGGTAAAAGGAAACCCTCCTTGCCCCCAAAGCACACGAGAACATAGTAAGAACTTGTTCCCTATGAAGTTAATGATAAGCTTAACACTATATTGCCATGGATACTCATTTTTCAGTGAACACTAACAACCCAAAACTGTGAATTAATGAGCCTTGTTTTACACTGGTTAGAGAGAAATTCTAGGAAGAGATGTTCACCAGCCATATCTTCCCATCATCCAAGGAAAACAAAACATTATTTTCCTAGATGATCTTCAAAAACTTGACAAGTGATAAGCCACCAGAATACGGTATCACTGCCTATTCCAAGCAACACTGTTTCTGTTTCTCTGCTGCACTCCCAGCTGCCATCTGGGACTGTTGGATTCTACAGGCATAGTTTAGTTTTTCTCTCATATCTGGAAAATAAGTCCTTATTATACACAGAAGACTAAGAGCGTAACTATTGAAGTTAATCTACAGTGCAAGACTGACTAAGGCTTCAAACATCACTTACTGAAATTCACGGTTTCTGGCAATACTCTCCAAAACTGGAAAGAACATAAAATTGATGAGCCTTGCCTTCAAAACCTCCAAAAGGACTGGAAGTGTTTTATGCAGTAGAAACAAAGGTGCCTAATAGTACTATATTTCTGTTTTCGGTCACTTACACACCCGGGAATTCTGTCTGTACACACGAGCCTGTTCAGTGCCGTTTAGAAATTTATTTGGGCAGTCAGCAGATTTAGGGAGATGTATGCTTGCAACTCTTTCCCACTATAAAACCCTAAGACAAATATTTCCAAATTATTAGCACACAGATGAAGACTGCATCATTGAAAATGGGAATCAAGAAGCACTGTTATTCTGATTAATGAGTTTAAAACGCATTAAAAAAACCAAACTACATCAATGTGAGCTGAGAACAGTTTAAACTCCACATAGGATTTTTAGTAACTGCTCATTGGAGCGATAAATAAGCTACCAGAAAATACTTTCTCCAGGTATGAGGTAATGGAAACTATCTAACTGACATTTTAAAAAATACACACTCACACAGTGCTGGAAAAAGCAGCTGTGCCACATATGAACACATTCACATCAGTTTAACTTTTCTGACCCACATCCAAAAATCTGATTTTTCCCCAAGCTGATTAAGATAAAAAAAAAAAAAAAAAGACTGGATGACAAGTACTTAACTGGTTTTGGATAAGTTTCAAATCCAAACCAACCGATTTGAACAGAAGGCAGAAGACAAAGACTGACTGATTCCAGAAACATTCAGGGACATGCTCTCCTGCCCCACAGCAAAACACTGGAACACTGGAATGCTAAAGACTGATACAAGAATGGCTAAATTCCAGACTGAATATTTGTGGAAAAAGTAGGAGGGTATACCTGAATTTTTTTAAAAGATCTCTTAAATATTTGGGCCCAGACCACAAAACAGATGGAGGAGACACAAATCATCACATCGTGCAATTCTAGTCAAGTGAAAAAGATAGCACAGAAGCTCCCATGTCTCCAATCTGATGGATGTAATATCTGTAAATAAAAATACCTCCTCTTGGAAAAAGAGAAAACCCTTTCGTACATCAAAGCTAAGGTATCTATTAGAGCTGCCAATTTCTATTTAAGATTACAGGACTGAAGACAAGATCAGAAATAAAGCCAGGCTGAAGCAAACTTAGGTAATTTAAAACTAAACTCAGTTACCCAATAACTTCAAAAAAGTAGTGAGCTGAAAAATTGCTGCTATTAGGTATAAGAATCCAAGAAATGACCAGAGGAGCTGATGAAACCATGCTTAGGATTTAGAGCTTTGTATTAAACAAAAGTAAATGAAAGTTCATAGAGGATCTGGAAAGAACTGGAATAAGGAGTGATGATACCATTTAACAGAGGCCTAGGAGACAAAGAAATCTCCAACTAAGCAGGATAAACTCAGGTCTTTGCACTTCAGAAGCGAGGACATTTATCGACTTCATTGTCTGAAATCAAGTTCACAGTATTGTTGTATGTAAGGCCGGATAAACAGCTGGTGTCCGAGCACTCATGACAAGGATGTGCCATGGCATAAAGTGTATCAAGAGATGCTTCACAGCATCTGGAGGCTGTAGCCAAACCACCTTGACATCACTGGGGTAATATGCCTGTAAACCAAAAATCTATCCATGTGACTTCACACCATCACCAGAGGGAACTACTTCTGCTCACCAGCTAGGTCAGACAGGGACTTGTAAACCTGCTCCACTCCCAGTACACTGCTTTGACTGACAACAGTGATGAATAGTGAGTGTCCTGTCCATCAGTCCTCAGGGTCTCAAACAGAGATCAGCTATTTTGTGCTCAGGGCTTTTCTGGAGAAATTATGTTATAATTTTAGATGCAATATTCTGTACTTCTTACTGTGAACAATTTTGGGCTTTCTTTTTTTAACTTGACAGCTTTGCAGAAAAAGGAAACTGATCACCCCAGTAGTAGCACCAGCAGAGGAGGTCCCAATAAGCTGCAGACCCACAGCTTCTCCACACAAATATCAAGCAAGGCAAAGCTGCTGAGAAGCACCAGAAGGAGGGGATCCAATTGCCTGGCCACAGCAGCTGGAACCTCTTTGCTTCCCAGTCACGTCCAAACAACACATTCCTCTTCCTCCTCCAAGTGTCCAAGTTGCACAACTCACACACAGGTACCATCATCTTGTGGAGAGCTTTTGCCTGACCCTGGTAACAGACTGTCCCTTATTTTAGTTGTGTGAAAAGTGCATATTTGGCCACATAAAAAACACCCTGGCTGTGCCAGATGGGCAGTGTGCAGGCACTCCCCAAACCAAGTCACATATTTCTGATCAGGTCCTGTGACGGGATATGACAGCAGCCTGCCATCTGATCCAACCTGCACACTCGCTGCTCAGACAAGACTTGAGGTCTGTCCAGCCTCTTTCAGTTGGTATGTGCATTTTAGCCATGAGAGAGAAATATTTCTGGTCATGTGATGTCAAATGTGCTGCAAGGTCATTCAGAAAGAGTGGCAGGGCCAGATGTACTTGTCAGGCATGCCAAACTTTGTCTGCAGGTCACAGCATGACCTCTCAACTGAGAATACTGTATAATAATTTTCCTCAGGCAACCTATCTGAACAAAAATCCAGCAGAATTATTAAATTGAACTAATGATATGTCTATACTACAGCTGCTTTTAAAAAAGACTCTCAGTTGGTTTTGTACAACATAATTCAACAGCAAAATCAGTCTGGACAAGGCACAGAACTTCAGCACAGGCCTATTAGTCTCAATTCTCAGAGTTTATATTCTCATGCTGAAGGTTACCTTGAGTAACACTGCATACTGTTCTGTGGACATATCCCAAAACAACACCTACATTTTAATTTTTCTAAAATTGAACTTCTAGAGCAAAGAATTAATTGTTGTGAATTTGCTATTTTAAAATAATTTCAAAATCTGAATACAACTAAATCAAGTTATTTATGTCTATATATAGCTTATGTTCTAAAAATGAACAAGAAAAACTCACATAAAAACATCGATATAATATAAGCACGGGGGGGGGGGTAATTAAAAAAAATTATATGGTTAATTATTTATTTTTCTAATGAACTTCTTTAAGAGTAATATTTTTCCTTTTGGAATAATTAATATGCAAAGAGAAAGGAGGCTAGATGATTTCACCCTGCAAGATAATAATCAGAACACAAGAAACCACTTAAGAAAGGAGAGGCTCCTCCACTAGAATGGTCTTCAGCCTGATCATTTGATGTGAGCAGTTGTTCACCAATAAAAAGCACAAAACCATTTAAGAGATCCATTCTCCTCTGCAATTTATTTCAGGAAATAGAACTCTAGTAGTTACACCTGCTGAGCTATAAGATGTTCTGCCAATAAACAGAGCTTACATTAGAGGATGCTACATTTCAGCCAAAAAATAAGCTTTGCAACCCAGAAATCCTGTGCCAAACAGTCTATCATGTTTCCCTGCCCTGAAAGTTTTTGATTTTGATGATTTTTTTTTACCTCCATAAATAATGAAAATGGTGTTGTTGGTTTTGCCAAACTGACTAAAAGTGAAAAGAGTAAAATAAAAATAAAAAATAAAAACAGCTATAAAATGCAAGCATGGAAGAAATCCTATTTCTACCTTAAAGAAAATCATATACTTACCAGTGCTGTGCA
The DNA here is from genome assembly GCA_035583235.1 of Hafferia zeledoni. Taxonomy (NCBI): domain Eukaryota; kingdom Metazoa; phylum Chordata; class Aves; order Passeriformes; family Thamnophilidae; genus Hafferia; species Hafferia zeledoni. The sequence continues at coordinate 44,079,541 of JAWWEV010000115.1, forward strand.
AACATCTCTATGAAAGAGACTACAGGATTTAGTCAGCTTGGAGTTAAACTCTGCAATTTCTAGTGCACCAAAAATCCAAATCATCACTTGATTAAGATCAGAAATTGTTGCTCACTACATATCAAAATAGTTCTAGTTATTCACAGGGGTATTAGACCACCTTTCACAGTGTTTCCTATTCCAGATTAGATTAAGTCAATTCCCACTTGTCCTTCACCAGCCAAAGAATCATTCTCTTCAACATTACAGACATCAGTCAAAAATAAAAAAATAGATACCTAGACCTGACTGAAGAACAAGGAGAGTTAACAAAGTGCTTACTTTGTAACTTCTGGAAGAAAAAATGTATGAAATTTCAAGAACTCCAGTAGACAGATTATGATCTGAAGCAAGAGGAATCATCTTTACATGCTTTAAATTAACCTCCTCAGAAGTGCCTTCACAAGAACAGTGCCATTAAAATTCAAATTAACTGTAATTTCTGTGTGAACAGAGAGTCTGAACGTAATATTGGTAATTTACAACAAATATCTTGTAAATCTTTCACAGTACTCTACAACTTCAGGGTAGCATTAAAAGCATATTTTTAAGCAGTTTGAAGCCTAATCCACAGGGAGATTGCTGATCTACAAAGCCACCTGCATACTGTAATTCAAAGCATTATGCTGAGAAAAGAGTATGTAGACTAATTTAAGTGGCTTTTCTTTTCTTCTGTTTACAAAAAAACTTTTTTTGAAGTACCCATCACACAACTTCCCTACCCTCAACTAGTGAATCACCCTCTGCTAACCTTAGGGGGAAAAAGAAAAGATCCTTTCCCCAGATATTTGCTTGTTGAACAGTAGTTTAACTCAACTACTCCCTTCCACGTAGCTCTTTCCATTTTTCTCACTGTTCCTATTTCTATTTCCCCTATTATCCCTGGTTATCACTCTGTTCATCCTTACAGAGAGCCTCATTCTCCATCCCAACTGTCAGTTTTTGGATCATTAATATAGCCAGAAAACAGCAGCAGGAATAGTAGCTACTTCAGGAAACTGCATAAGCAGCAGTTAAACTGTATAGCATCACACAGACTGGGTCAGGTCTAACTGGTATAACTGATATACCGGGAGAGCAAGGAAACAGGAAATGCACTGCGAGTACACCACATGTTCAGGGACATTTAATGGCAAGTGTCTTAACACAGCACTGCTCAGCAGCTGAGTTGCTGTAATTTATTGTGTGTGGACTCAAGCCACCCAGGGGCAAGATAAAACGGTGGTTTAACACATTTTACCTTACTATGGGGAGTGGTTAAGATCACACTCACAGTCTGCTCTTACCACCTGCAAGTGGCCATTGAGACATTATAATTGTCCCTTCTTTAAGGTTCCCATTCAAAATTTTAAGTGAAAAATTGTTAAAAGCCATTACAGAAACACTGATGTTCCATGAAGAGTTCCCTTAAAGAAACATCTGATCGCCCCTCTCATCTGTGTAACTCACCAGCCTGGGTGTTGACATGATAAATCCTTGGCTGCTGTAGAACCTCATATTGGGATCTCTGTGTGTGCTACGTATGTGCCACCACAAAGCATCCTCTGACGTGTGCCCAGAAGATGCCAAGGGCAGCTTGTAAATCACAGTACATCCTGGTACATCCCTGCACAGACACTGACATCATCCAGCCAAATTTTACTACAAGTCTAGCATGAAATTCTGGTCTTGCTGGGAATTTTACAGCAGACTTGACGGCAGATAAAATTTCATTGTAATTTTTTAAATTTAAAAAAATAAATGCAGATGACAAAGACAATAACTTAGAAAAAAATAAAAAAAAAAAGAAAAAGCTTTAGATTGACTATGTCTCAAAACATAGAAAAAAAATCCCCTCAGCATTGGACACCACTGGTAAGGGAACTAAGAACAAGGCAGCCAATCCTATGCCAGCATAGAAAGCTGTGGCACACCTGCATCCTGAGCACCATACACATTGACTCTCCGTACCCGAAGGTCATAACAGAATAAGAGAAGGCACAGAGTGGGGGACTAACTCAGCTACTCCTGAGAAAGCAGCTGCCTTCTAAGGAGACATTAGAAAGGCTGGGACTCTAAAATTCTGGTTTAAAGAGAAGATGGCTGAGTGGGGTATGACTGATGCCTACAAAACTGAGAAGGCAGCGGATACAGTGAATGCTAAAACAGGTTTTCCACAAATCCTGCAATACTAGGCATAGGGAAGATTGGTGAAATTAACAGATTAGCTGAAAACCAATGAAGCACAGCTCTACTTTGCACTGAGCACAGTAAACATCTGGCACAAAATTATGGTGACAAACAGGACCAGTACATTCAGGAAGGGACTTGGCAAATTCATAGACAAGTCCACAGACACCAAATGAAATAATCACACTCTCTAACATCCCTAATGTAACAACTGTGGGTACTGGAGCGATATTAGGGAAAAGAGGAACAAACTCAGTCATCTGGCTTGCATTAAATTCCTAAATTGCATTTCCCTGTGGATGCAGACACATTACTGGGTTAGTTGGTCCATTGGTCTGCCCAAACTGGACATTTAAGCTCTTAGGCATACTGCTATGAAGCAACAACAAAAACCTTACTAGGAATATTGATCAAATTTAGCCTGGCCTACACAGGTCAATAGGAGCTGCAGCTTTTTAAGTCAAGGCTGCTGTTCATCTTTGTAGAGAAAATTCAGTGGATCATTTCAGACTGATACATGTAAGAGCCACATAATCACAGGTATTAGACACACGTTTACCTCAGAATTTCTACTACAGTTTCAGTCTGTTTAAGTGTAGCTAACAGGCAGAACCTGAAGCATGGCTTGCAAAGCTTATCTTGATAAACAACAACAATGTAGGACCAGCCAATGCTGGTGTCCCTAGATTATATGAATTTTCAGCTTGAAATTTTGAATTTTCACAGTGTTGTTTTTCTGGCTTACCTTCACTGCACTGAAGCAGAAAGCATAGAGGACAATCAGAACGACAAAGCTTCGGGAAATGCTGTATAGTGCAGATACAAACCCAGCGGCAGCTGAAATACAGAAATTACATGTTAGTTAATTTCTTCCTAAATGAGAACATGCAATCAAAATAAAAAAATTAAACAGCTCTTGCATTATGAGAGGTACAGAGATTAAAATCAGATATCACAAAGCTAGTTATTAACACCTTCAATGCCCCAAATAAGCTCCCAGAACTGTTTACAGCTAAGACTGGAACGCCAATGCCATTGCACTCCCTGTTTCTTCCATCTATCTGAGGTCCCACAACATTCCTTTTTGTACTGAACGTTGTTTTGCCAAAATATCAGTATGCCTCTCCACATTGCTACCAAGAAGGAATGCAGTGATCTACAGAACTGGCAGTTTTCTAGTCAAAATCCGTGTTAAATTTTTCTCCTTCTCTTTGCTCCTGAGGCATGGGCTCTGGTATCATTTAAAAGCATCCTAACTTGCTCAGCCTACCATAATTTGCACCATATCAAGACACATGAATGAACCTAGAGAAAGAAGGATGCCAGATCTCTTGCTATCACCTTCTTCAACAGCTTCCAGAAACCAGGTAGGAAAAGCTGTCAGACAGAATCAGGAGTTAAGCAGTCTCAACAATAGAGACTTAAGGGCTGCAAAACCGTGCTCTAATTTGGGTTCAACATACACTGGAATCATCATTATGATGATGAAGACTTTATCAAACACGTTACTTCCAGCAGCTCACTGTGGAATTTGTAAGACAAAAAGCAAAGGACACCCATATCATGTGTGCTAGTTTCAACCACTTTCCAAAAGCTGTGTCTACAGTAGCAGGCAGAACAATGCAGTAAGTCTGTAGAAAGAGAGATGTTGATCATGTCACATCCCTCATGTGCACGTTTGAGCTGCCTTACTGCACACTTGCTCTAGTCTGCTCCCACAGACAGTACGCTCATCAGCATTCAGAGTGCAATAGGTGCAGCCTCACAGTTTCATCCAAATGGAATCCTGTGTCATCTGCCATCATTCCATGATGTAAAACATGCGGTATGTGGGAAGAAGGGGGGACTTTGTTTCTAACCCAAAATAAAACTACAACGTAGATGGATCTCAAACTTGTCTGTTACTTAAGCCATAATGAAAAACATAACAAAAACACTACCAACAAAAAATCCCAATGCATCATCTTTCAAGGGTCTTCTTTAATCTCTGATTGAAATAACACAAAGAAAAATCATCAAATATCTTGTCAATATGCCTTACTATGGAAGAATATAAACTTACTTTATTTTCTAAATGGAGTTTACAGAAAAAAATTTAAGGTTTTCTTTTTTAATAAATATAGTAAAGATTCACATCAGACATGCCAGGAAAGAGCACTTTGGTATCAACCATACTCTACAGCCTATAGCACAACTTGTATACAACTGTTCAAAAGAAAAGAGAAATGTAATCAAGTGGGTCTTATTAGTATTCACCCCACTATTAGATGAATGCTATTAGCTGTTTGAGCTTTAACATGCACTGAGCACTTGTAAAAAGCAGTAAGATATTCTAATCTAAGGTTACAAGCCCAGAAAGGGATCTTTCAGGCTGCAGATTGCTACTTACCAGAACCACCAAAAAGCAACATGTCTACTTGTTCCAAAAGATAAATGCAGAAGGTGTTGATTTGTGGGAAAAGTCCAAGGAGAGAAATTGCAGGAAAGCAATATAAAAACACTAAAGAAAAAAAAAAAGATATTTTAGAACACAGTCAGACCTCCCAATGTATAGAAAACAGAGAAACATGCATCATACCAGAATAAGAAATTTTTGCAATAAATTTTGAAAACTTTTCAAGTCAGCATATCTTATCCTTACTAGTAATGATTACACTTTCCTTTTCATGTATTCAAAATAATGCTATTTTACACATAAGAAACTAAAGCTCAGAGGTTAACTTTAAGATTTATTTAGGATAAAAGCAGTGGCAGAGAAAATAGCATTATGTAACCTCCTGACTGCCTCTCAAATAATTTCAAAGTTATTCCTTTTAAAGGATAGAAATTTTAATTTGCAGACTTTGGAACTTTGTTCTTGAATCTGAGATTGTTTAAGCGCAGCTATTACAATCCAGTATAAACAAACAAAAAAATACTTTAATAGCTAAGATCCTAAATATCTTGGTTATCGGAATATCCTGCCTCTCCCAGCAATCAACAACAGACACTTGAAGCGGCCCACAAAAATGGGACAATCTATAGTGAAACTTCCCAGAATATTCCCCCAACTTCAGCAGGATAGACTTTAACTTTGGAGTAGGAAAAAAACATTAAAAATGGGAAAGAAACTCAGGGATAAAATCCAGCCTGAAAGCTTTACATATTCTCTTTCTAAGTAGAAATGTTAATTTAAATGATTGCCTTACAGTCAAGGAAATGCAGGAGTCACAATTCAGGTAACCATGCTGCTAGTCTTTTGTTCTGTTCATTTCCAGCCAGTCCTCCTTCCCATCCATTTACTTTTAGCCCCACCACAGAAAATGCTAAGCGAGGCTGTCTAACAAAGCATCTAAACACACACTTGACCCAAGTCTCCAATACCGTAAACTGTCAAGGATAAATGCACATGTTTAGTTATACCCTCACTGCTTCATTGTACTAGCCCCAGAATGTTCTGCATGGTGACAGAGGGGGATGTGTTTCAGTCACTCTTCCTTGTAAACAAATTTGTTACTTTACATGCTAGGAAGACGGCAGTTTCCTCCAATTCACTTTCATAAAAAGCAAATTAAACAAATCACCAGTACAACTTACTCCCCTTCCCCCTAGTCAGATTTTTAAGAAGTTAACAATAGGATTTATGTTCTTTTCTGAATGCTTATTTCACATTTCCCAGCTCATCTTACTAATCAATCTTGTGCTAAAGGGAAACAATACACCAAGTTTGATCTGACAGCTTTTATCTTCATCTTTTTATATACTACTGCTATCTAATATTGTAAACCTTGCTGAGGAATTCAAACACAGGACTAAAAACAACATGCCCAAGTGTTAAACACAGACAGTACTCTCTTAAGTACACTCACATTCACAATGCACCCTTCAACACTACTTCCTGCTGCTGGTACAAATCACATGTATGTAAGAAAATGAGGAAATACTGTTGTCTCAACCTTTTATATGCAAATGCCAAGATTGGTTTCCTCTTCCTTTATTACTCTGTTTTTTCACATATTCCCCCAATCTATACCAAGCCAAGTAAGGACCACTCCTGAAGACAGACAATGGCATGACAGAAAATTGCTTAGCAGGCCATGTAGACTTGCCATGGGATCAACTATCCCAAAAACTCCATGTTGAAACTCTAAGGAGATCTTGTTCCTCAGACAAGGGAGTTGTAGAACTGCCAGAACTCATCTTAGACTACTGACTTACAGTCAAAATGACTGCCTTTACTGTAGCAACCTCAGAAAAACTGGAGTAAGACTAGTGGAAGGATGAGATTAGACACATGACAGTACACCAAAATATAAAGAGACAAATGTAAACAAGGAGGGAAAAGTTAGTTCACTACAAAATTGTCCTCAGCTCACCCTCTCTATATTAAGACCTTGAACAATCCTAACAACTTCTTTAGCAAAGGCAGCTTTGTTTATCTCATCCTGCACAAAGTAGCGCAGAGGTGAAAATAAACAGTTCACCACCCACAAAAAGACTGACTTTAGGAGCAATGGTTTCCTTTGTGGGAAGCAGACAATAAAAGTAACTGAGTAATCCTTTGGAGATGCATTACGAATTCCAGAGAGAAGTTGTTTAAGCATCACACATTTTCTTACAGAACACAACACCTTTAAGACCTGGAGCACTAAAAGATGCTTATGTGAGCTGCTGGCGTTTAACACCATCGTTTGAAGGTTTCCTGTAAACAAGCACCTATCACAGAAATATAAGAGGGAAACACAAATTTTGACTTTGGAAAATTTGGGTATTTTGAGAAGTGTAGAATGGCAACACCACTGCAAACATTTTAAGAATTCAGAAAATTATTAATTAAAAAAATTATATATTTGAGTACTAGTCCATTTGCAGTGTAATAAAACTTTTTTTTTCCACAAGGAAAAAGAAAAGGCATTATTTCAGTGAGAAATAGTCTTTCTGTTCTTCCACTCCTGAGCACAGCAGAGGATAATATTGACAGGTTTCCTTTCCCTGACAGAAGCTCAGTCATTGTTAAAGTAGCAGGCAGAGGACTTGCTATCACAAAATTTTGCCACCACCTGATACTTAGTCTTCTGAGATGTCTGCCAAATAATTTCAGTCACCTTTTGAATGTTTAAATGGTTTCATCACAAACACTATCATACTTTAAGTGCATAACTAGTTCTGTCACTACCCACACCTGTAGCACCTAGTGACTGAGGCTGGCTCTGTCTGTGCGTTCAGCTGCACTTCATATGTTAATCCAGTAAAAAGATCAGCTGAAATAAGGAATTCAAGATGAAAACCATAGGTAGAATTAAAATCATGATTTCCCAACTAATTTAGGTATAAATAAATAGCAGAATCACCATCAATTTAGAATCAGATTGTAAGTAGGTTGCTTGCAAAGAAATGGACCTGTTAAAAACCACGTTTTGTAAGTAATTAGGTTGCACACCTAACAAATTTCCAATTATTTTCTTCTATAACCTTATTGCAAGACTTTTATAAGAGTATGCTATGCAGCATCACATTAGTTTCTTGGTGAGTCCTTTTTATGATTTCCATAACTTTTGCTTCTTACTGTAGTAAACACCTGAAACAGAAGACTTTTCCTTTCCTCAGTATTTGTAATGTACAGTCAAAAATCCCTTGATTTTCAAACATATAAACTTTGAATACATTTTCATAAAAATATAAACTGTCACCATATGATGACAAATAAAAACAGATCAAAAATACCTAGCAAATAGATAAAAACGCAAAATAATAGTAACACTTCACTGGTATTCAGTGGGACCAACCTCCCTACTGATTTTATTGCACAAACCAAATACTTCCATACCTTCATTACCTAAGAGAATCTACACTCAAAGCGCAGCAAGATGCTGGAAGATGCTGCCATGGCTTACAGAGATAGCTGCACTCTGAACACTTGTAAGGACTCAGGACAGCTCGAATTTAGGGATCCCATAGAGACAAAGCAAGGAATAGCCAAAGGACGGCACCAGACATCACCTGAACAAACATACTTGGCAAAATAAGAACAGGGAACAAGCAAAGGGGAATGGTTTCTTCTTCCTCTCGCATTAAACAGATGCCAGCCAGGGAAATAAGCCTGTATTTCCTCTCTCCCCGACCCCCTCCAAGCTGCTTCAAGAACATGCTCTGCCATCTCCTTTGAGGCCAGGCAAAATTAACACATTTATAACCACACTTTGTTTTCTTATACTGGTTGCTATAGTTTTTGATTTATCTCTATCCCAAGTGTCATCTAAGAATCTTGTTGAATTATTTATTAGCATTTTTACTGCTCACCTTTGACAGACAAAAATAAGATTTAAAGAGAAACTTTAGTGAGACCAAAGGAAAGTAATGAAAGAAGCTAATTAAAATAAGTGAAATGCAGGTCTTCATATGCCCTTGTTTCTGGTGTAAAGAACTGGGAGTCAGTGTACCTATATAAAGGACAAGAAGGCTTTCCAAAAAATAGTATGCCTTTCAGAGAGTAATAGTCTGACTTAAGTAGAGCAAAAAGGAAGTACAACAGTCACAAGTGAACAAGGACCTCAAAGGTCATACACTCTATATCACAAAAAGACTTTTCTTCTACTACAGTAGGTTTTCCTGGTTCTAAATTCACAAACCAACAGGCCGTTTTTGGTACACTGCAACACAGATTTTTGGGCAATTTCACAACTTTTACAGTAAACTTTACATCTCCTACCTCATACTTTAACAGTGTTGCACTACTGACATGAGTCCAGTTCAGCGCTTGTATCTGTGACACAAGTGGTGTAACGTTACAGTTATAGACTGCGAGCATGGTGTGCAACAGGAAGGACTGTCCTGACAGAATGGAGTAATGTCAACTGTGGCCACTCCAACTTACTGCTAAGGGATCATCAGACTTGTTTGGGGGCAATATTTGAATATTCTAAGCAACCTCAGAACATGATTCCAGAAGGAAATTCATTGAAAAGAGCTACTGCAGAGTGGCTGCTTCACACTATCTGGTCACATGGACAGTATAATTAAACTAAACCAAGAAAAAGCGTGTTCTTCATGAGCAGAAGAATGTCCATCTGAGGACTTGGGATGGATTAGCTTTCAGGCATTAAATTTAAAACTCAGCTTATCCTGCAGTAACTGCTCCACACAGACAAGCCCTTAGAAAGATTAACTGCATTTCACAGATGATGTCTTTTGCTAATAACGTCAGTGACTGTTAGTTTTCTATAGAGACATTTCTGTGATCCTCAATTCATTAAGAATTCCTTTTACATGCAGGAAGGTTGCCAGCTGCCCTCCATCCCTGTCTTAAGTCATTCCAAATATTTCTATCAATTTGACTTAGAGTTGTGCCTCCATAATATGCATTTGATTGTCAATACAGGAAAACAGACTTCCCCAGCTAATGCTTAATTCATTTTTACAGTCCTAAGAAAAATATTGACTCACCTATTACATGGTCTCTGGCTGACTGGAGAGATCGAGGGGAAAAGAGCTTCAAGCCATACATCGTATAAACAGGAGGATTTGTATCTTTAGATCCAGCATCTAGCAGCAAAATAAGGCCACAGAGTATACAAAAATATACAGGTCTGCTGTAGATTATGATTTTATTGTGTCCCTGGAAGAAAAAACAAAGAGTTTGAAATTTGTATTCATTCTCCTACTGTGTGCACTGCATTAAACCAGCAAGAGGGTCAGGGGTCAAACAAAATATTTTAATGACTTATACATAATAATTAATAATAAAAATGCTACAAGGTATTTTTAATTCTCTAGACGAGACTTTCAAAAGGCATAGTGAGTAGTTAAGACTGACTCCAGCAATCATTTATGCTTTTGAAAATCTAACCTTCTGGACCTTTCAAAAAATACTAATTGCAGGAGCCATTATTTTCTGTGGAGAAAAAACCCTCAATCTGTCTGAAACTTCAACAGACAAAAAAAATTCTCTATATTACTTTTATTTTAGTGAATGTCTGCTTCAGGTAGTTTGAGGGGTTTTTTTAACTTTATAAAATATAAAATTAATTTTTAATTGAATCTTGGGAAGCAAAAAAAAAAATAGTAGAGCACCTCCTAGGTGCAGTGTGAGGCATGGAGATTGATTTTTTTGTACCAATAGAATTTAATATTTTTGGTGCTTTAAAGGACTTGAGCAAGTCAGCATCCCTTCTGGAAGGGGTGGCACTCAACTGCAGTTTCTGGTCTGCCTCACATGAAGCACTTTGAAATGATGATCCAAAGGAATTAGGATGTGAAAGGATTCTCATGTGATGTCTTTCATACACATCTCTCACACAATTGTAATCCTACAAAACACTGCTGTGGGGCTGTAGGCCAGGGAAAGTAACAGACACTTAAGAAAAATCTTAATACTCCTCCTGGTACCAAGCTTAAGGGTAACTTTGACATTTTATACACAGGTGAGTCAAAAGATTCTCTGAGTATGAAAAGCCAGGAGAAAGTGATCAGAACCCAAGTTTGGCTTGCATAAATCTGCTCTGCAACTGTTCTTGTTTGTAAAATGCAATTTGAGTATAATAAAAGATCATGTCTTTTTTGAGTCTACTTACTGACTTGAAACAGCAGCTGTATTTGTTTGGCTGTCAGCCAAGCTCATATGTTAGCATTGCTATTAACTGATCTGTATTCTCTTTTGAGATCAATCAGTTAACAAGGTGGCAGATTACTGGGAACTGGTGGGCTTATATCGCACCTCACATTCATGGAATATGAATCAAGTCAGACACACAAATCCTTGCTGTTTCATCAGTTTCATTTTTACTAATGTCCTTTTTTTTTAAATTGGACACATGTCCACAAAATAATCTGTGGAGAATTAGAAAGATAAAGATGTGACTTTAAAAAAGAAAAATCACTTAAAATACTACTTTCTGATGTTTTTTAGACTTCAGTTCATTTATCTTAAATATGAGCTATGCCTTAGGAAAAGAAACCAATAAATATGCACCTAAACAACTGCTTAATGTTTCATATCCTGATGTGCACTCCTGACCAAAGTGTATTTTATTGTGATGTTACATTCTTGTCTTACCTCTTGAATTATGGAACCCAGTTTTAACTTTGTAACGCAATTATTTGAAGGCAGTTGGGTAAGTCAGAGTTGATGACTACAAGTCCAGAGGTTTAACACCATACGTCTTTCAGTTCCACACAGAATATTGACACACTCAATTAGGTTTGCAGTGTATATTTAACTCTTACTTCTAAAGTAGTTTATGGTGCACCAGATGCAGAACTGGCTGAAGGGCAGGCAGAGCTTAAAGAGCTGTAGTGAAAAGGGCTACACCTGGCTGGTGACCTGTCACCACTGGAGTTCCTCAGGGCTCAGTTCTAGTGCTGGTTCTGTTCAATATATTTATCAATGATCTGGAGGCAGGAGCTGAATGCACCATTAGCAATTTTGCTGAAGACACCAAACCATGAGGTGCTGTTGACTCTGCTGAGGGTCAGGAGGCTCTGCAGAGGGAACTAGACAGACTAGAGCATTGGGCAGTGATTAATGAGATAAAATGCTGGATTCTGCACCTAGGATGGGGTAATGCACAAGTATAAATTGTAAGAGTGGCTGGTGAGCAGCCCTGCAGAAAGGGACCGAGGGGTGCTAGTCAGCAGTAGGTCCAATGTGAGTCACCTGTGAGCCAGAGTAGCCAAGAGGGTAAACCACCTCTGCGGTTCACCAACCACAGCATCACCATCAGCTGGTCAAAAGAAGTGACTACCCTGCTGTGAAGCCCCACCTTGAGTGCTTGTGTGCAGTTCTGGGCCTCACAATTTAAGAAGGATGTGAAGGTCCCTGAAGGCATCCAGAGGAAGGCAACAAAGCTGGTGAAAGTGTTGGAATGAATGTCCCATGAGGACTAGTTAAGGACTTTAGGCTTGTCTGTCTTGGAGAGTGCAAGCCTCAGGGGCAACCTCATTGCTCTCTACAGCTTCCTGAGGAGGCGAAGTGGAGATGGAAGTGCTGATCTCCTCCTCCTGGTAGCCAACGACAGAACATGTGGGAATGGCTCAAAGCTACATCTGTCAGAGGCATTTCTTTAATGGGAGGGTGGTCAAACACAGGAACAGGCTTTCCAGAGAGGTGGTCAATTCCCCAAAGCCTATCAGTGTTTAAAAGAGGCATTTGGACAATGCTCTTAACAATATCATTTAACTTTTGGTCAGCCATGAAGTGATCAGGCAGTTGGACTGGATGATCATTGTAGGTCTCTTCCAACTTAGCTAGAATGGAATAGACTAATTCAATCACTCTCACCATGCTAACTATAACACTAGATAGGATTGAGGAAGCAGCTTCCAAAGGTTTCCTGAAAGCTGCAAAATGTGAGCAAATACTACCTTCCCTATTTTTCAGGTGATAGTGTAGAATGAGACAGAATCCTGAAAAGGAAATCTTACCTATGATCAGATCAATGGGACCAAAGCAGTGCAGGAGCAATGCACTCAGGACAGTGATTGCACAGCTGTTGCACTGCTTGGGATGTGCTTGGGCTGAATGAGCTTCCTAGAGCACAAGTACTCCAGTCCCCATGTCGAGCATCACTGCCATTTACATCCTTTGTGTGAGGGTGATTATTTGGGGCAGGATTGATTTGAGGTCAACAGCAGACACCTTCTAGGACAGAGGATCACTGAAAAGGTACATCACTTCCCAAAAGCCATGGCCAGAGGATAGACATTACATTTCATCTTTTAAGGTTTTAGAAACAAAAACAGAAAAAGAGGAGCAAAACTCTCTTGTGTGCCTGCCAAAGGCAGTCCAAGCTAGGTAGCCCTTCACCAAAATGGACACATGGTAGCATAACTTGTTTCTACGAGGTATTTTAGATATTAAGGGTTTATTTTGTTTTACTAGACAAGCTCACCAAATTTTGACGTGCAAGACTGATCTCATCTTGGTGAAATTACTGTACTCTGCATTCTCCTTGAGAAGAATTTAAATAATGTAGTGAATTCCTTTTATATTTTACACCTCATTTGTTGAACAACCATTTTTATCTTTGCTGATAAAAATTTAAGTGAAAAATCTTCCTTTCTCTAAGCCTGATAAAAAATGTCACTGGCTTTTTCAAGTCCATATTTCTCATTAACATGTTTCAGAAACATATTCATATCCTACCAACACAGCACTGGTGCATCTCATATTTTGATAAAAATATTAAGACTTTGAGCAAAAATAGAATAATTTCAAACATTTCCATTTAGTAAAATAGCAATTCTGACTGCAAAGCACCTTTAATGGGAAAATTTAAGGAAGATCCAATGACTTTTTTTTTTGTTTGTGAGTGCACACATGCAAGAGAAAAAAGACAGAAGGCTTTTTATATAAAGAAATGTTCTTGTGCTCAGTTCTACAGAAAAGCTTACAGGGACAAATTAAAAATACTTTTAAAGTGCCTTGTGGGATTTATGAAACTGCCTACAGTAGCTACACAACTGTGTTAGCTATCTGCTTTGGCAGCTAATGGAACCAAGACAATGAAGTTATGCAAGAGATTCTCTAAATCTTGTTAAGAGCACAACTGCAACATTTCAAGCATAAATGTCTTTGTAGGCCTGAGCTACATCCTGAGCTATACAGGTCTCTTACGAGGGACCTACAAGCAAGCTCTACTGATCCTTCTACACAGCTATATACTAATTTTAAAACCTTGTCTAAGGTTTGTCTAAAACCTTGAAATGCACATGACAAGGATCTCTTGGATCTCTCAGTTTAACACTCTGCAGTCACTGGCACCTCTCTTCTATCATGTCATTAACAGTAAAATATAACGCATTTAGGATAGACTTGATTTTCTTCTCTCCACCACTCCAGTGAGGAGGCTGTTCCCAAATTTTGCCATCCCAGAACCACGTATCCCTATGTAAACAGCAACTAATGGCCACCAGCTCCCAACGGACCAGAACTGGAAAGGCTAAAGCACTAGCTGACAGGAAAATTAGTCTCTCATCTTGTAGCAGTCAGTGGTTGTAAACCTGCAGCAACAATAAATGCCAGCTCTTTCTCAAAAGCAGCAAGTGAATACATTTGCATTCAGAAGGAGTTTAGAACAAAACCTTATGCATCTCTGGGCACTGTGTTTTCTGAATTCACTGGGTGCTATTTTAAAGCAGAGTCTTTAAAACGGTACAGGCTAGAGATGACAAACTCACATCAAACAGTAACAAACTCTGCATAAGAGAGAGAGGCCAGAATCTTGGAACCTCCTTAGCAGGCATGGATAACATAAGGCATTAGCGGCTACTTATAGATCCAGGAACAGAACTTAATTCAGTGTGCAAATCTGAGGCTCGTGACTGTTTGTTTCACACTGGAAAACCTCATCTGCATTTTCATTCATGGGCATGGTACAGCTCACTCTTTAATCCCTCTGCTATTCTGCATCCTTACAATTATCATTGAGATGTTATACTCTTTAATTTTAATGCAGTCACATGAATTATGAAACAGTACATGGAGTAGCTTTTCTCGCCTTCTTGTTGTCCTATTTTTGAGGTGTTTAGCAGATCAAGCCAGCCTTTACAAATATCTATTGTGTTAAAATGATACAAGATGGAAATAGCTAATGTTCCATTTTAGCATAACCCCTCCTACCTTTAAAACTCCTAGTGGTAAAGTTCTCTAAATTTTAATTCCCCTGGAGTTTGTATGGTGCACCAAAATGTTTACAAGAAAGTACCCCTGATAGTTTTAGGAGAGCACACAGAAGATGGGAATAAACATACTGTTGCTTTGCTACACTGCTGCATAACTTACAGAATACAATAGGGTGAATAATACCTGTAACAGTATTGTGGGAGCCTGAAATTCAAACCAGGATTCTGCACAAGAACTGTTCTGTTTAAACACTACTCTATGTTTAATACTATAAAAAAATACAGGCTAGATAGGTTTATAATGAAGTTTTGATTAAACTGTTTGCCACCGACTTCAAACAAACGTGCACTTTACTCATGTCTGATTAAATGCAAACTCTGTGATTACAGGTCACATTACTGTGTCAAAACACATGCCAGTTGAACTGGCAAATAATATTATTTTAGTCACCAAAAATTTCAACTTTTCACTGAGGTTGGAATATCTCTATAATGCAATGAAAATACGACTCTACAACATGCAAGTTGCTGTTTATTAGCTTTCCCTGCTTTTTATGCTAACAGATATTTCCTGTGAATTCATCAGAAACAAAACCACCATAAGTTCACTCCATAATAACTGGAATGGATAAAATGAGAATCTTCTGAAATCCATCTTAGTGAAGTGTGTAGTATGTATTTATAAATAAGCTGAGTTTCAAGTTCAGCCTGTATTTCTAGCCTCTAAACTGATAAAAATGATTGCTTTCCTTGCCAAAGGGAAATAATCCAGAATACCTGAAGTTTTCAACATGCCATTTTTGAATCCTGAGGGATGAGAGGGCACCCGCAAAAACATTTAAAGAGCTAAAGAAAAAATGTGAGCAACTCAGCATCTGTGTAAAAGCAAGAGAGGGACCTTATGACCACTGAAATGTCTTCCAAGATCCGCAAACCAAAAATGCTGAGACACTGACAGGTAGAGTGGTAAGGCTGCAGTTCTATGATGATGCCCCTACACCAATCATGTAATGAGGAAGGATTTGTGTAAGGAACTGGGTCTTTTAGAGATGTTTGGCACTGTCAGAGCTCAGTTTCTTAGATATACTCAAAAGACAAATAGCAACCAGCAAGGATCCTTACAGCCTGCATTCACCCAAAGACTTGGCCATTTCTTCACGACACAACCACAAAAACCGTGACCATATTATAAAAATGAGAAAATACCTGTGTCATTAATAATACTATTGATAAATACATCTGCAATACCAGATTTAAAAATAAAAAAATCAATCCCAAATCAATTTTTAAAAAATCTGCAACTTCTGCTCTTCTGCTCTTTTCAGTCACTGTTTCTAAAGGAAAGCAAAGAAAATGCTTGTCTGACGCCACAAGATTAAACAAACTAGTCCAGATGAATTTGGGTTACTGCATATTTTAGCTTAAAGAAAAAGCACTTTTCTAATATGAGTGATAAATTCAAATTCCTTAAAAATAATTAAACCTTGTACAGAGACTTGCAGTCATTGGCAACATCTTTTTCATTTTCCTAAGTCACCTAGAACAGCAAACTACTAATACCTATATTTCACTGAACAGCCAACTGTTTCACAGTACGCAAGTGATAATAGAGAAATACTTGTTTTACTAGCTAAGACTTACATGTATTGGTGAAGCAGGATCAGGCTGAACACTCTAAAAAACAATACAAAAAAAAGAAAGATTGTTTACAAGATTTTGCCTTCAAAAAAAATTAGAAGAGAATTCAGCAATTGGCTATGAACTTGTGTCCTACCTTTAGGAGAGAATACTGGCAGCTGGCCATCACAAGACAGAACAACAGAACCCAAATGTCTTTACAGAAGCCTTGATTCAGAGTCAAGAATCCAAGAAGTGAAACAAGAACTACTAGAATGACAGCAAATACATTCTCCTTTATATCTTCTGTCCTATGTGAATAAAAGTTTTGGAGAAGTACAAATATTTATAGACTCATTAGAGCAAGGCAGGTGCATTTGCAGTTTGTATGAACTAGCAGTGCTGCAGCTATAAGAATTTAGAGGATCTGAGGTTTTGCTCCCATAACTATATTTCCATGTTCAACCCGGTATTTCACTCCCATGCCAAAAACCTTATCCAAAATGATATCTAAAATGTATTAAAAAAAAAAAAAAGGCATATGCACTGAATCCAATATCCCCTCCAATCTCACTTCCCAATTAGAATCCCACAACAGAGCTAAATTTGAATGCAGGAAAGTATGTTTATAAAAATGCAAACAATCATCAAAAAACCCAAAACAAAACAACAAACCACCACAAAATCTCACACAGACAACCACAAATAAAACTATCCAAAACACTTTTAAATGAGGAAATAAGACATTCTGTTAATGAAAAACATATGTCTGACAACAAAGAATTGGATGAAAGACCAAATTTGTCATCTGATGTTTGATTTGTTTTATCTGTTCTAATAGAACATGGAGGCTGAGATAAAAAGCAATGCTAATATTCAGTCTATAACAAAAGAGCTTATCAGCAGATGCTTTCCAAGCAATTGAAACACAGAGATAAAATACCACAGATAAATAAGTATCTGCTCTGGACTTTAAGCTCTCTGACATGTAGCCTGATTTCTGTAGCAGGTAAAACTGTCATCTGAAATTTCTGCTGTGGAGCCAATATTAACATATACAGCACAGCACACCCCCAAAAGCAGAGACAGGAAAGCCAGAAGCCATTAGGTATGTAAGCTAACATGTTTGAAAGTTCTAATAATCCAGCAGATTATCCCACGTGAGATCTCACAGCAAACAGTACTGCCTGAAGAGTGATGCCAAGACAACAAATTTTCTCTAAACAAATAAAGTTGAACTGGAACAGAGGCAGCAGCTGAAAAATCTCCTCCTGAATACCACTGTATAAATTATTTTCTTTTTTAAAAGATTGGAGTACTTGGTTTACAATACCGTGGGACCCTTCCACTTCTGATTTTTCTCATGAAAAAGCTCAGAACCATTGGATCTAAGCTGTCAGTCAAATTACAAATTATTCTACAAGACTGGTGCTCACATGAATCAGTCTCTTCTTGAAGATAAAGGGTAGCAAGAACCACCAAAAGGAACTGTGAAGAGAAACATTTTCTTCACTTAAGGCAAAAACACACCTATCTACTCAACCTGAATACGAGACACTAATACGATGCTCACTTTTCCTCCTCTAGTGGTCTGCACTGCTTTATGGACATGTGGAGCATGTAACACTGTAGCACTGTAACACTACATAGAGCAGCAGTAAAAAAAAAAACTTACCTGTCCAACAATGCCAACAAGGTAAGTCGATCATACCAGACTTTAATCCATTTGCCAGGGAATATAACAAATCTGTAAAACTGCCTGTTCAGTTTCCGTTGTGCTGAAGAACATGAAGAATCCTCAGGGTCCTGGCCGGGTTGCTACAAAAACAAACCAGAAATACACAAAGATCTCTTAACACTGACATACAGCTGCCAGTAAAGCAGGTGTTTAAAAGGCCAAATTTACGTGAAGAATCAGATTTTTTATCTAGGATGTTTATTTTCTTCATTTTAAATTAGAAACAAAAATACCACACCAGCTTAATCACTGCAGATGGACAAAAGCTGTATCAGTTATGGAGCTCAACAGTGACAATGTGCTTTAAAAATGAATACTAAATATTCATTTAGAAATAATAATTTTTAGTCCCAAGCCAGTGCTTGTCTGAAGTTTTTTTTGAAGATTTTTCATGGACCAGGCTAATGACAGCACAACACAAAAAACACATATGACAGGACAAATCCTTGTTTCTAAATAAAAAATAAAAGAAAATCAAGTAGGTTTTAAGACCTAGGGGTGTGACTTATCAATTCTCTTTTCAGAACACAGCTTTGTTTATCTTTTCTGAGATGTTTTGAATACCATATCAAGTGTGCCTACTCATGAACAGCAAGAGGAGAAAAAAATTTGCAAACAAGTAGAAACTGCATAAACATCACTAATTTAAGAGCCTCTAATATTGCCATCACAATCATAAATCCATCCTTTTCAATATTGCTTCTGTCAGATTCTAAGGCCTTTTCTTGTCTGTTTGAACTACAGTACTTCAGATCTCGCCCAACTCTACACCTGCACTCCTTCACCAACACTTGTGGGGAGAGAAGCTTATCTACAGAACATCAGCCAAGCCTGCAAAGCTAGACAACAGAATAAAAAAGCTTTTGCAAAGCAGTGCTTTCTTTCCAAGGTACAACACCATTAACTGATTTTATGGAGTGGAGGAATCACTTATTCTTCCTTCAAGAAGAAAAATTGGAGATTTCAAATCATCGTGAAGTTTAGTGGTTTTCAACCTCCTTCTAGGCAGCCTTCTCTTTGCCTCCCCCACTCCATTAAAGATAATTAATCAACAAATATACCTATAATGGAACTCTAGGCAATGCCTACTTTAGAATTACTTATGTTACATTAACTTTCCTAGTCAGGAAAGGGGATTTCTGTGTGAAGTAATTGATTGCCATCTTGAACTGTAACTGTTAACAAAACACAGTTTTTTAAACATCATCTTCACCTGCACAAAGGAAATGTTAAATTTTTTCTCAAATTATCAGAATAATTTCTAATCTTCACTTTCCAGAAAAAGGAATTTTACACATAGTTGACACGTGACCTAATGCATTGCTGTGCATCATCTGGGAAACAGTTCATCAATACCCTCAACCTGCTGGCAAACATGAGGTGAAACAGGCTAGAGTAAGATTTGGAGAAAGAAATTTTAGGCATTTTATCTCATGCCTCCAATTGACTAAGAGTGTACAACCATGCAGGGAAGCTCCACTGCTATTAGTACAGAACAATAACTCGTGTTTCTAAGGATTGAAACATGCAAGGGGGATGCCAGGCTATTTGGTATTCTTTCATATATTAAAAATTCCAAGTTACTTAAAAGCTGTGAGACCAAGTGGACTCCTTTCACTATGCTGACTTCAAAAGTAGTTTGTGTAATCCAAATTTTAATATTTTTATTACCACTTTAAATAGTAACTTAAATATGAGGTTGGAGGATTTTGAAAGAAAAAACATGTTATAAAATATTACAGTTACTAATCTTGGCATCGTTTTGTTTTTCTAGGGTCCTATTACCCAACAGAAAGTAAAGGGAAACTCAGTCAATCGCAATCATTAATTTCACTCATCTAATGTAGATTGCTCATTATAACTAAATAAAAAAACAAAATGGTGGCTAGGAGTCCATTAAAAACACCCATGGATCTGATTGTTCAGTCTTCAAAACAGCCTAACACATATTTAGCTAAGTGTGTAAGAGAACATTTTGGCTCCTGAGGAACTGTAACCTTTGGATGAAGTTCACTATGTGAAGCTCGCTGTACTTGTCAGATTTTTGAGTTGCTTTTGGGAAAATCTCTGACTAGTCCTGAGTAAGTCACTAAAGTCAAACTGTGCCTCCTATCAAAAAAAGGGCTTATGAAAAATTCACTTCATAAATTTCTGTGGTGTCAGAGACAGCCTGAAACCCTAGCTTTATTGAAATCAATGACAACACTTTTCCCGACTTATGTAGGCTCAGAATTTCATGTTTAATTTAAAAAAAAAATCAGAAACCTGGAAGTTCTGAAATTACTCTCTGGCCTTGCTGCAAATTTGCTATGTGACCTTGAGCAATACATTTCACTTCTTAATGGAGTAGTTTTCCCAAAAGAGAAAGAAAACAAAACAAGAAAAAGAAAAGCATGACAATTGTTCTCTAATTTACAGGCAGTTTACAAGATAATAAATATCTGGAAAACATCACAGCCTTTAGATGGAAGACACTGTGCAAATCTGAAAGACACAATTCAGGATAATTTTCTGATTCTTAATTTAAAATAATTACTTGATACAAGTTGATTCTAGCTTTATCTTCCTGTGTAAAATCTAAGATGGAAGGTAAGTAACTGTCATTCATAAATATCAAACTGGAATTTGCTGTGGAAGAGAGAGGGGTAAAGTTATTATAAAAGGAATTGTAAAACCAGATTACACTCTAACCCACTGGTCACTGTAAAGTTCATGTCCACATAATACCATGCAAACTGAAGTCTGAGTCGTTCTCTGCATTGAGAAGGTGGCTTCAATATTCCACAACAGATTTCCAGAAGTCTGGTTGCCCAATTCAGAAAAGTGAAACCAGACATGGGGTTTTATGATAATAATGAATCTGGAATAAACACTTC
>JAWWEV010000115.1:44100676-44199146 GCA_035583235.1 Hafferia zeledoni
AGTCTGGTTGCCCAATTCAGAAAAGTGAAACCAGACATGGGGTTTTATGATAATAATGAATCTGGAATAAACACTTCATACTATTAAAATCTGGTGTTGTGCCTAAAATCTTAACACACAAGATTGTCTTTTTCCAAATGAAATAAAACTGAAGCCAGAGTCCTTAAGTACTCCCCTAGGACACTACACAATATCAGTAGAAAACAGCTGAGCTGCATCCATCAACATAAAACACATCTTCTCCCACATAAGCAATATCAGGAAAAGCAGTATAGGAAAATCAACAAAATGGTCTCAGGAACAAGCCTGCAGGATTTGTTTATAGAGAAGTTCATCCTGATGCTAGAAACTCAGATATTACAATGTACCCGTGGGCTTTCAGAAAGGGTCCTTCGTGCCACCATCAGTAGGAGCTGCTGCTGAAGTGCACTCGCTGCTTGATCCCCAGAAGATGGCTCTTGGCTCTCTGAAGTGGTAGTACTAGAGGAGCTGAACTGTATTTCACTGTGCACAAAGGAGAGAAAGGAAAGTTTTAAGCAGAAATATTTTCCTAGGATTTCTGAAATATTACAGGAGAAAGCCTGTAATTACACTGCTGGTTGGCTCACAGGACATGGGAACCTTCCATCTCCATATCTGAAACCTGGCACAGGCCCACAAAGCAATTAGCACCCAAATTCAGATACACTTGGTTTGCTACATCCATCACAGAAAAGAAGATACTTCTGTATCGCAATTTTTCTCATCCTGGGATGAACACCTACAACAAATCACACTTCAGAAGTGCCTTTTTCTGTCCACTGACAACAGTTCGGGTTTAGAGCTGCATTATCTACAGAGCAAAGCTGCAGAGTAGCTACTGTAGAGATCCTGGAATAGTTTTCCAACAGGCTCACCTAGGTACCAAGCTAGTCTAGTTTCATCTGCACTGAATTCAGTGAGTACTAATTTACCCTACTGAGAATACAGGTTCCAAGAACTTCCTTCTGGCCTAGCAAGATCACAATACATGAAGTAATTCACATAAGGCTAGAACAGATATTCTCCACACTGAGAGTGAATTTAGCCTATTTATTGTTTTTTCCTTTGTTTACTGCTTTATGTAGTAGGTACAGCACTTAAAACACTTTACTTGAGGAAGTCAGCACTTACAGCAGCAGTGCCTGTTGGGTTGCAGAAATGGTGTGTTACCATGACATGACTGACTGGGTTTCAAAAAGAACTGCATTGAAATGAAATAATTATTACTTGGGGAAAGCATCTATTCTGAATATTTCTTTCTAATTCCATTCCAAATGGGGTTTATACATCAGGCACTCTGCTCCAAGCTCATTACCCCCTGCTCTGGATACATGCCTTGGGCTCTCAGTCTTTTTGCACCTACATGAGGTGAAAGCACCTCAGTGCTCATGCAGGGTACTGAATACCTGTTGTTCCTATTTTCCATAAAGACAAGCAAGAAGAAAATAGAGCAATCTGCCTTCAGTGAGCCAGGAAGCCTGTGGCAGTACAAAGATTAAAACTCTTCTCTTGCGTAGCCTATGCCTGCCCCAAAGGCACCTTATTAATTTTAGTTAACTCATTCTTCTTTGTCTTTAGTCGCCAGTTCCTGAAGCTTGTCACGTAACCCTTGCTGAGGCTTTAAAATTGTGTCTATCCTGCATGTAGCTTGCTGTTAACTTAAGCTGCAGTGGTTAGCACTGTTCTGGCATAAGGTTCCATGTCTGGACTACCCAAAAGCAAGGCTGAAGTGTCACACCAACAGCTTGAAATGCACACACTCTCTCCTTCTCCCCTCCAGGATTTGCTAGCTCTGCCTGGACCAGCAGGGACACCATCAACCTCAGGATGTCACCAGAGGAGCCATCATGCCTCTGTTTTCTGAGCCAAGTGGTTTATGATTTCAAAGCCTTGATTGCTATCAGGCTTGGATTCCAGACCTGATATTCACCATCTGCCACTCCAGCAGAGCTATCAGCTGAGTAGAAATGAGAGCACCTGACCCTAATGGCTTCCTCTGCCCTCTCACTCCTCCTGCTACAGACAGCAGCATGATCTGCTCCACAGTCAGGAGAGCTGTCATGTTTGCTTTGGACAGCACTAGGAAATGAGGACATGCCCCAACACAACTCGCTTGATGACCCAGCCACAAGGAAACCCTCTGTAAGAACCATCTCCTTGGTCAGCAGTTATTAGCAAAACAGTACAGAAGAGCTGGGCACTAATCCAAGATCCTGGATGACAACCAGAAGATTTAGGCAGGGAGAAAGTGGAGAAAGCCTAGAGGCATGCCTCCCAGAAGTAAGAGTCCCACAGATAAGGACTGCAGAGAACAGCCATGTCTTTAGCATATTTTGAAATGTTCTGCTCAAGGGCAACCTTGTCCAGTTTGAAGGAAAACAATGGATTTGTTTGCTTGTTTCCCTAGGATGTTCCTTGTCACTGTGGATGCAACCCTGGGACTCCGTGTACATAGCAGGAAAAAAGGAAAGTGTAGCCCAGGTTATGTAGGAATGCTAATCTGGGAATTCCTGCTTAAAACATGACCCAACAAAACAGAGGGAAGTAGAGCAGTGGTTGTTCCTGCCTTCCTAAATTAAAAATTAATCTTCTCTAAACTTCTGCATCTTTATCTGTCTTTCTAAAAAACCCAAAAGTATTTCTAGATTGGCCCACATCTTTTATCCCACATTTATCAAAAACAGAAATAGCAAAAAGACAGAGCAGATTACCAGGGGAGTCTATCAGTTCCCAGAAATCAAAAATCTTTTACTCATAAGAACTCTTCTCAGAATAAACTTAAGAGATCAAACCATCTCCCACCAGACTTGAAGATAACAAAAAAGCCAAGAGTGCCCATAGTCTGTTTTCTGTTTACAGAAAAAAATCATAGCTCCACCTATCAACAACTGGCTGAAGAGTCCCCAGGCAGCTAGGACACTGACTGTGGGAAAGAGCTGGAAACTTCATAAGCCTGAAAAGACAATTAGGGCAGAGAAGAGAAGGCAGAGCTAGCAAAGCAACAATTCCAAAATCAGAATTTGTCATCTGGCCTTCATCAGCCTCATTTCTCTGTATCTTTTTATTCTCTCCTCATCTTCCATTTCCTTCAGCTCCTGCTTGCTGTTATTTTCCTCCTTATCCCTATTTTCCATACAACCTCCTTCTGACATTCACTTGCTATCTCCTGATGCCAAATTGCTTGCACAGCTACTTAGAAACTGTACATCTCATTTGATGACATTGCTATCACAGTGACAGCAAATAGTAGTGAGAAATGCAAGGTGGTGTTTGTGTTTCTGTAAGCCTACAAACTCGATTCTATAAATTTATTACCATATATAAATAGGAGCAAACACTCTCTAATCATAAAATCATTATAAAGGAGCTGATCGCAGTATAACATGGAATCTTGCTAAATAGAAAATCTGTTCATTTGCAGAATCAAATTAATGTTAGCAAGATCTATGACAGTAAACTGCACTGCTAATGTAAGCAAAGGTATAATTGAACTAAACTTTGAATAATAAATTATTAGCTAAAAATATCTTTGATAAACATACAACTGATGCAGATCAAATCCAAAAGCTACATAGCGCCCTCTACCGATAACTGGATATAAAAGCAGGGATTTTTTTCTGGCTCGTAAGTCCATTTTGTAAGAACACTGTGTAAACATAAGCTAGTGGAGCAATCATGTAACACATTGAGTATTTTAGTATAACCACACAGCACTGGAAAAAAAGTCTTCCTTCTCCCTCTCTGATTAGAATAATAGAATATGTTAAGTTGGACAGGAGCCATCAGGATCATCGAGTCCAACTCCTTGCCCTGTGCAGGACACAAAGAATCAGTCTGTGATAGTTGCCTTATACCTTATGGCCTAAACCATTCAAGTAAAATCCAGCCTAAGTCATTCCCCTTGTTAGGATTAGGTAGCCTTAAGTCTGAACACCTCTCAGGATAAGCTCATTATACAGGCACACCTCAAAGAACTCCGTGATAATAAAGCTGTTTTGCAGGTCTTGGCTAAATTTCATTTTAACTGCATATAGAAGAAAGGACAGGGATCCCTGACACCAGTGTCACAAGTCACAGTAACAAAGTGCCTTCCTCTTGCTCTTTGTGTACTTAAACCCAGAAAGATCCAACTAGACTGCTTAAGACACTGGGTCACTACAAAGTTTAACAGTGTGTAATATACACCCACAGCAAGAATAAATAAAGTAGCTGAAAGCTATTTGTAATACTCCCTAAAACACTGCTCTTAAGCAGCTACAGCTGTGATGTCCAAAGAAAAGCCAGAGGGCAGCTCAGAGGTGTGAATCTCTGCTCCTGCACATGCAACAAGCAATCACTCCTGTGGCACTGCTCTGCGGTGCATGTTGCCGAACTGAGACCTAAGCGGTCTGGCTGCACAAGAATCAGGTCGTGCTAACACCACAGCAGGAACTGCAAACACCCACACTTCTGTGCCCTTTCAAAACACTCCATTTGTGGCTCAAACGTAGCTATGTGAACTGACATTGAGAGCACTGGATCAGCAGCAGCCCTCAGCTCACCAGTGGCACCTCCATTCCTCAGTGCCATCGGTGATGTCTTCCTACCACCACCTCAGCAGCTTTGCTCTTCTCACCCAAAACAGCCTCTCTGCCATCTCACATCCCAATCTCTTTGAAACCTCATCACACAGGCTTCTCACTACATCTCTATTTATTGCTCATTACGTCTCTACTAGAAAGCTGCCGGCACCAATCTGATCAGAGTATTGCACACAGGAGTGACACTAAAGCCACTAGTTGGGGATGTTGCTTTTTTCTAAGCTGCACATGACTTAGAGTTCCCAAATGTACTACTGTATAGGACTTAAACTAAAAAGCAATTTAAGGCATATAGAAGAAATATGCCAGTGATGGCTGCATTAAGACTGCATTTGTCATGTAATTATCCAATCACAGCAAACACAGGAAAAACATGAAGAGGAGGCACTCTTCACTTTTTTCTTTTTTTTTGAAGACATCAATAGTTTCATAAAGAATACAAATAATTTTTCAGTGGTGAAGGAATTAACTTTCATCAGTGGTTACATCTGAGGAGTGCTCAAGCTAAGGATGAAATATCTCTAAAATCTTGTTCATATTTTGCTTCTTGTACATATGTATACCCCTAAGGATAACAACACAGACTATCCAAGTTCACAGAATGGGAAAGCTGGATGTAGTGATGTACTGACATAATAGACAGAAAGGACATTAAGATCACAGATAAAGTTTTGCAATTAACAACAAAATGAGCAGTAATAGACATTAAGTCAGTTACTGCAGATGGAAGAAAGCACTTACAAAGCATGTTCCCAGTGGCATTGTGGTCAACATGAAGGCAGGGAGTGATGAATACCCTCTTACTCAGGTGTTAAGAATGGGGTCCTCTCAGTATATTCTTACTTTTCAGTATACAGATATTTTCAGTTTGCTAATAAGCATGTAAATCAATAATCTGCAAGCTTATTATGTTTCAAAGCAAAGATAAATGTACTAAAAACTTTTAAAACAAACAGCATGTGTTATCTAATAAACTAGAGGATGCATTTTGGGAAGATGCAGTTTTACTGGAAGAAATGCATTAACAGCACTCACAGTTCCATTATCTCCAAAGTACTTTAAAACACTTCTTTCAGCTCTCCTTATGAAAGGACAGGGGGAGGGAAGAGAAGCCAGCCCCAAAAGCTGAAGGGCTCCATAAGCTCCTAGTGCTGAGCAGGATTTTGCTGCCATCATGTGGAAGCACAGCCCTCTCTCATCTCCAAGTCCCATTCTGTTAAAAACACACACTTCCCTGCCCTGTGTTCAGTTAAGAGGGGCTAAAACCCCTATGCCAATACAGGAAAGGATTTTAATTGGCCAAGCTTAACACACGGGTTTCCTCCTGTTCCTTGCAAGCCAGCACAAAAAGGCTACTGGGTTTGTAAAGAGTTCTTTTCAGAAAAATCCATGGCTTCATTATGATTCAAACAGTGCCATTTTCAGTGCAAACATGCACACACCGTGCTCATTTATATGTTCAAGCAGCACTACGCTCAGGAGAGTGGCTCATCTGAAATCAACAAATTTCCAAATATAATATTTTTCATATCTATTTCAAAACTTGCTTGGCTGCAAAACTGCAAAACCTGACAGGCAGCACTAAGAAATCTTTAAGATTCAGCTGTCTATTACTAGAGCAGTGGGGGATTTTGTTATTTGGGTCACCTTGCTGAAAAATACAAAGATGTTTTAGTGATACACTGTTTTGTCATTCTAAACCAACATTTCAAAATGCTCTAAGAAAAAAAAAATCTACTTTTAAGTTTACCCTCTCCTACAAGGAATAAACCTCAAAGGTTCAGGGAATTTTCCAGCAGTGAACATACTAAAGTATTAATGGATTTATAAAGCAGACATACAGTATGGCTGAGGCATTCAGATAGACTTTCAAATAGTATAATGCACTCAAGCAGCTTATTCAGGGATGTGAATGTAAATCAAATAAGTTAACTTATCAATGTGACATTCTCTCTTTTGCCCAGGGCCAGGAACAACAGCACTCTGCAGTGGTACTGACAGGTAAACTAAATTATTTTTTTAGTACTTGTTAGTCATTATTTTGTTGCAACTTCTTTTTTAAACTATTGTTCCCACTGATGCCAAAAATAAAAATATTCTCAAAAAAACGAAAAAAAATCATGTCATTTTTTTAAAAGGAGGTCTTTATCTGTACTGCAAAACATTTTAGACTTCAACTATAATATAGTCTTTTAGAAGCCCGGTTTTTGTGTCAGAACCTCATCTGAAAAAAAAGTGAGGAGTTTAGAGGATCAGTTGCTCAGACAGAACAAGCAAAGGGCAATATGAATGCATGATTGTACTGGTATGGTTGAACCATGTGTATTAACAAGACATACATAAATATAACTTTATCCTACATACAATTATATTATTCTAATAACTTTACACTTAAATTCAAAGACATATGACCAAGAGAGCAGATAAGGCTCAAACTGGAATATTATTTTTTAAAGGTATATGGATTTTATATATATATATGTAAAATTGATTTCAAATGAAAGCTCAAATGTCACTTACGCAGCGAGGAGAATCTGCACCTCAGATAAAGGTGCTTTTTGCTAAGAGCTGGGCAATCATTCTTTCTGTTTCTGCTGGTTTTGGTTGGGGTAGAGTTAATTTTCTTCCGATATGGGACTAGGGTTTGGATTTGTGCTGGAAATTGTGCTGATAACAATGGGATGTTTTAGCTATTGCTGAGCAGGGCTTACACAGAGTCAAGGCCTTTTCTGCTTCTCACAGTATCCCATCAGCAAGGAGGTTGGGGAAAGCACAAGGAGGTTGGGAGGGGACACAGACAGGACAGCTGATCCCAGCTGACCACAGGGACAGTCCATACCATATGACATTCAGCATAAAAAAGTGAAGGAGAAAGGTGGAAAAGTTTGGAGTGATGACGTTTGTCTCCTTAAGACACCATGACACGATGGAGCCTGGCTTTCCTGGAGGTGGCTGGATACCTGCCTGCCCAGAGAAAGTGGACAATGTATTCCTCGATTTTCTATGATTATGTAGCTTTTCCTTTACCTATTAACTTGGGGGTTGAGATAAAGAGTTTTTCTCACTTTTACCCTTCTGATTCGAGGGGAGTGAGCAAGAGACTGCATGATGCACCATTGCCAACTGGGGTTAAACCACTACACTGCTCAAGTTCTCAAATATTTCAGCTGCATGCCACTCATCCTTTTCTGTGGCCTATCTTAAATATTTCTTTTCAATTCCAGCTTTTAGTACAGACACGCAGCACAGTAGCCTCCTGATGCAATTTATGGTTACTGCTGTCTTTTGTCAGACACATGAAATGATAAACTGCAGGAAGAAGTCCAGCACGTACACCTATACATGCATTTCAATGAATCAAGTGCTTTTGCATCATGAAGTTGAATTACTTTTGGTAAAAACTTGGATTGTTCGGAAATGACACCAGCTCTCCCTCTTTAAAATCAATACACATGTATTCTGCACAGAATTGGGAGTTTCAATATGCTTTTCTTCTCAGGAATTTAACACAAGAGAGACGGAAAATGGGCTCAAGAATACAAGCAGTATTCTCATAAACTATACTCACTAAAACCTAGAGTACTTCTTGAAAGGGATATAAATGGCCAAATGCTTCCATGGCTTGTATGGGTACAACTCCAGTTGGCTTTAGAGGATCTAATAACTTGATTTGAGAGACAGAATTGGCCTGTTCTCAAAAAGTAGCCCTAACCACTTTTTTCCTATGTAAGAATAAAATCCTCTACAAAAAACGTTTTCCTTTGGAGCTACACATATCTCAGTTTTTCAGCTAACACAGAAAACATTCCCAGGTTGGAAAGGACATTTCCACATCAGGATTTTATGCGTGGACCACCTTCTGTATTTTCTGAGTGTAGTTAACTCTATCACATGTTTGCACACACACCAAAGCAGGGCTGGTGCTTTAAATAGAAAAAAATTGAAAGGATGCAGTGAAGTGCTCAAACCCCAATACATACTGCCACGTATCTAGCATGACTCTAGAGCAGCATGCTCTTCAGGGATGTTTAATGATCTGCTCTCATCTCAGATCTGAATACCCAGGAACATGCCAGAGATGCACTGCAATATACCTGAGCAAAACAGCATGGGAAAAATGCAAAATGCTTTTCGGAAATAAATCCATCCCTTCCTGAAATAAAGAGTTGTTCACATTAGCTAGCAAAACGCTATGCTGAAATAAACATCATGGTGATACATTATCAGTAAAACTCATGGAACAAAACATCTGAGTTTCACAGGGCTATTATGCCTGTGAATTGTTTCAGGCAGTACCATGGAAGTTTAGGATAGTTCATTCCTGACTGGGAATATCTGCAACACTATTAGAAGCAGAAAAGTATAGAGAAAAAATAATTTGAATGCATAATGATTAGTGCATTTCATGGAGTATCATGTGAACAGAGCCAGTTATTTAACAACTTTATACCTAAGAGCATTGGATTTTGATATTGCATGTTGTGTTCATGGTTTCTCCAAGCATTATTTTTTCATTCCAAAGAACACAATTTTACACATGGTAAAAATTTTGAATACATTTTTGAAAAGAGCAAAACTACACAAAAATGACCAAAATAGTAGTATTTGCTACATTAGTGTCCTCAAGTTTATTATAAGCTTACTTTCTCTGTCTTTCAGAACATAAGTGAAGGGAAACAGATAGGTGCTACACATTCAGGCAGTATATTATTTTAGAACTTGATACATGAGAAAAGAAACTGCAAGAGTTTATATTAGTTGAACAGAGTTTTTCATAGATCTGAAAGCAGGAAGGACAACCTTCCTGTGGATCAACCTCCTATACTGAAATAATTTAGCAAGACGGCAGTCGTTATACACATTGAGGACAGCTACACTACCGAGACTCATCAAGTGTTGACATGCTTTTCTTCAACATTTGCATACACACACACACTGAAGGTGCTCACCCTTCTAAATAACAGCCCAAAAGCACATCTAGAAAAGTAGTTAAACATTAAAAAACATATAACTCTTGTACAGCAAGTCTGTACAAAATATGATTGCTGTGAAATTTATATACTGGCACTGATATATATTTATGGCTTTTTTAGCCTCTATACTGGGGACAGATATGCAACTCACACAAAAAACATTACTAATACTACTATAATATATATTCTAATATATTTAATGTAATTTTAGGGGTTTATACTTTCACAGATACTTATGAACCAAGATAATATAACTCACACGTATCTTTTTGAGTGCTTATCAAAATTATCTGAGTTATTTAATTACATGACACATTCAAGGCAGAGAAATTAAAGAACTGCTGTCTGTCAGTGTGACAGAAAAGGTATGTCAGAGTGACACCTCCTTATTTATAAGACATTTACTACCATCACCTGAACCCAGAAGACAGCTATATACTTCTAATAATGCTTTAATTCATACATCCTTTCATCTCATTTTTTAAGGTATGTTCTTATTAACGTTCATGGGTTTCACTTTGTATCACTAATCTTACAGATAGAACTTGAAATTTTAACTGTTCTATACAGGAAAGCTGAAAACTTAAAGGCCATTTGGTGAGAAGTCAAACTAACCATGCCAAAAGGCAGTTCAGGCTTATACCCAGCACATGCTTTACACAAATGGGAACTCCCTTACCCTTATCTGTCTTCCCAGAAGCCAAGCACATACTCAAAACACACAGCACTGAAACATAAGGATTCACTGTAAGAGAGACAAAGGCTGGTAATTTCCAATTTCTCACTCCAAAATTATTCAAATGGTCTTTCTGTACTAATTTCTAGTGTAATCTATGAGCTGAGAATACAGTTCACACTTTGTCTTGTCAAAGCCTGTCATAAAGCAATTTATGGCTAGAGTAGAGCTTGGCAGAGCAATGAGAGCATCAAATTTAGAATAGCTCAGTAGCAAACCCATTCCACAGGGACTGCTGGCAAGAGTTGCTAGCAAGATAACAGTCAAAAGTGGGGGCAGAGTAATTACATGGCCAATAACTGGGCAATTGATTAGCTTCCTGCCAATGTTAAAATACCTTACACTCAGTGACATGAATCTCCTGCTGAAGAGGGGGTTAAGATGAAAAAAGGAATTATATATTTTCAGTGATCATTAAAACATAAAAATCTCCTTGAAATTTAACTTGACTAAGTCTTTAAGTATTTTGAAAGCTGCAGTGCTAGACCAATGAGAGACAATTTGGCGAGAGACAAATACAGAGACAACCTGAAAGAATTCTAATTCTCAGTAACCTTTGGCAGAATGAAGGCATAATTTTGGAAATTATTAATTAAAAAAGTATTTATACTACATTTAAGAATCTCTGAAAATTTCCCAGGACAAGGACTGCAGGTACAGGTGATATTTTTCGTTAGAACAAGTGCTCTAGTTGACAAAGCCAAAACCAAAACTACGCAAAGACAAAAAATACAAACCAGTGGAATACATATTAAAACTGATAAATTCCAAAGACAATCTCCCAACACTTCAGAGCCAAAAAGAGGTGATGGATGACTGATATTTGACAAGACAAAGTGTATTTCCCTTTAGCAGTATTGCTTGCAATGTCAAGGAGCCTCTGAAGGAAGAAATCAGATTCCTTTAAACTTGGACATCTGCTTTCTCTGGCACAGTGTTATCCATTGTTGTTCACCCACCGCTTCACATGCAAAGGAAAGGCAGGAAGCATGCAAAAGCAAAGAACAAAAATAAAGCCATAATACATCCTCACTTCTGTGACAGAGTGGCATTGTTAAGATGTTGCATTATTTGTGAGAAATTATCAGAAGCCACACCAAGAAGATAAAATGTTTACAGGCCACAGAACTGCTATTTTAATTTCAGATCCTAATAATCTGATGCGAAATGCCATACAGGTTAAGACTTCATTAATGGAGCAGACAATAGTAGGGCTCAATAGACAGAAATAGCAAGTTATAATTTGAATCTAAGATCATTAAACATGAGTTAGCCTGCCTCAAGGCTTCCTTTAATGGCTTCTTTTGAGTAATATTTAAATACTTTCTTCAGTTTTGCATAATGTAGTTAAAAGGCAGTTACCCATGACCATTTCATAAGGCAATTACCTTATTCTTGACAAACTAGCCAGAGTTCATACCCTCTCCAGTCAAAATTCCTTCCCCTTTCTCAACTGCAGTGTTACCCAGAAGGGTCACAGCTCCCAGCACACCAGTGACCGGTTTGCTGCCTCTCCCAACAACAGCCCCAAAGCAAGAGGCCTCTTGCCATCCTCTGTCTGAGTCAATTCTCCTCATAAAGAAGCACATCAAGGCGCAGTCCATTCAAATCCACATAGTTACTCCACTCGCTCAACTCGATTTGACATTTTCCCTTTAGGAGCAACTTAATTTAACAGTATAAAACAAGCATGATTAGTGAAAAGTGTTTTAACAGCTCACATACATCTACTGCAAACCTATGTCTTGTTCTCCATGTGAAATCTGGGCTCCCTGAGATTCAAACTCTATCCCTGCTTTTCAAGGAGAATGCCACCTCTTATGTTCAGGCATTACTTTTCTCCTGCATCCTTTGACATCATAAAATCTAATTTGGATGGCTCATTGATGAATTCAGACACCAGGCCTAAAGCTGTTGGTTTTTTCTGCACTGTCTCAATTGCTCATGAAGAAGTACTGTCAAAATCATTGTTTTCTCCTTAGCTAACTTTCAGATGGACTGCAAGGTAAGCCAAGTTCATCTCTGAGGTGCTTTCCCTGTCTCTTTTCTAATATCCTTTCATAACAGGAGAATCTCCTGTTGGTCTGGGTTACTCTCATAATGAGTGTCTCTACTAGAGGTGGGCCCACTTTCAAGGGAGTAATTTCTGTCAAGCATCCTCCACAAAAAGACACGTAGCAGAGACTAAGTGAAGCAGCTATTGATTATGTCTTGTGTTTTATTATATTTGCCTTTTTTGTCAGTAATAAGAATATCATTAGTTAATAATGATGATCACCTTTAACCATGGATAAAAAAGTAATCTGACATAAGTGATGTGCAAGCCTGCAGGCTGGAACAGGGGAAAAGGGGAAGGAAAGATGCCTCATTCCTGAACTGTTGCAAAGCACATTTGCCCCTCTATTCTCTATATGCTGTGTTCTGTATTGTCTAAATACAAAATTACTTCACAGTGAACACCTGAAGAAAAAACAAAATCCACTTCCTTCCGATCCAACCTTCCAATCTACGTGCAGATGGCAGAAACTGCCCATTGAACAAACAGCTCTCACTAATCTCTCTGGCCTAAACACGTAATAAACTGCCCTTGTGAAAAACAACTTAAGCATATTTAATGCTTCCCTGCTCCCTTTCCTTATTTTTCATATTAACTTCTGCTTTGCACTTTCCTTCATACTGCTTTTCTCTTGGAAAAGCCCCTGTGTTTTGTCTTCTCATTCAGTCCCATAAAGAAACAGCCCTGGGAATAAACTCACCTTTGTGGATCTGTCTATTCCCTGGCCTGAACTGTCACCTACCTTGAGATTTCCAGCAAAGGTGCTGATGTTTAGAAATTACATGCACATAAATGCCTGCAACATGTATCTGAACTTGCTTTTGTTAACAAGGTTGAGCAGACCCCTTAAAAATAAATCACATCCCTAGAGCTCTGCAAACCACAAACTATAAAACAGCACTTAGCACAGGAGACAGAGATGTCAATAGGTATCTAGCAAAGGCAGATTCAGCATGACTTAGTTATTTGAGAAGGAAGATTGTCCTTCCTTAAATTATAAACAAATTAACTGATAAAAGTCAAGGGACAAAAAATTATTTCTGAATTTAGGACAGATTCAAGTGCATAGTTATAAGAAGGGGCAGGAAGACAGTATTCTGTGCAAGGTGAAACAAAGATTTGCAAGAGTGACACAGCATCAAAGCAAAATATTTCATTTTTTTAGATCAAAACTAAACTCTGCAAAGTTGGGTTTTTGTCATTTTGCTGAAGACAGAACATTCCTACTGTAGATGAACTCAAAATATTTATTTTTTTCTTTACTCTGCCTACTGACAAATAAAAGCATTATTCTCATGTCTCTCGTAATTACATTCTATCTGATATGCTAACACTGTTTTAACATGGTCCCAAGTTTTTCAAGTCTCCACTAAAAGCCAAACACTTGAAGAACAATATTTGCTACTAATGAAGACCATTTTCACTTCCTCACTCAACTTCTCCAAATGCTGTAAAACAGTATAAAACCCAAAATTATCTAATAAAAATACTTATTTAAAATTCTTGATATGTAAACAAAAGATGACTTAGAAGATTGTGGAGACCACAGTAATGAATATGGAATTTGTGTGGATTGCTTCAAAAAGACCTTCGAAAAATGGATACCTTATTAGAGTACCAAATCATCACTAGGGATTTAATGCAAGGTGAAAGGCTCTGCTGCTAGAATCTGCATGAAGCAGTGGCAGTGACTGACACAGCACTAAAAATCTTCAAATGATCCAATAGGTATGGAAAGCAAACAAGATAAGATTTAGAGAACAGCTGGTAACAGTCCCACTTAGTTTGTTTAATTTACAATCTTGTTTATAATCTCTACATTTGACTTTGGCAATTCCAAGAAAGTAATGAAAGCAAGTACATTGTTCTGGTTTTCACTTTCTCTTTTCAATATTCTTATAAACCTGTCCTTGTTTTAGCAGAAAACAAAAATTCATGCTTTGAATTCTTTAGAAGAGGTTAGCACATATATCCTCCAATACTCCCCTTTTGTGTGCATCTTTCACACCTACAGTTTCATCGTTTCTACAAATGAAAATTCTTAACATTTCTAAAAATAAGGGTTTACTTACTGAGCATTTGACATACAATCACAATTTGATAGCTGATGTCTAAAATTTCCTTCCTTCTGACAGCCAGCTTTTAAATAGCAGGATCTAATTTCCCCTTTAGAAAATACAGATGAAAAAAAAAAAATCAGTTCAGTGATACAATCAATTGCTTTACACAAAAAATTTATAAAAAAATACATTTTAGTTCAGGCATATTTACAAATATATAGTTCTCAATCTGTGCACATAGTCTTATTTTAGACTTCAGAAATCAAATTAACATTTGAACAACTGCAAACCTGAGACAAATCCAAACACACAAGTTACACTGAAAATTTAAAAGGTACGCAAATTAAACGCAAAGCCCATCGATCAATGAAAGTTCACTGCAACATGTGAAATCATCAGATTTTTCTCTTTCCATTCACAAAGGTGAGGTCAGAAGGTACAAAGCAGCAGAAGCGTAGCTGCTGCTACTCCCTGCTCACACACGCAGCACAAAGCGAAGGGTCGCTGCTCACTGACCCGGAGGCCGTGCCATCTGCCCGACTGGCAGCTGCTGCCTTTCGTCCCACAGCATGCCCATGGCTGCAGGCTGCAACCAGGGCCAGAAGGAACTGGCAGAAAACCAAGGTGTATCTGGGGTCACGAACCCAGCTACCATCAGCACTAATTCCATGATTGTCTTAAAGGCAGTTTCAAAGGAAATAGGGGGTTTGAGACAGCTGCCTTTCAGAGGTATGAGCCAGTACCTTACAATGCACTACATGACGATCAGAGAAACCACCACCAAGCATACTACAGCTTCAGACTCTAGGAATAGCTTCAGAGCAGTGGCATCCCAAGCACAGGCATGGGGCAAGACTAGGTCACTCATTAATCCTCTTGAAAAGGGAAGCAGATCACAGCTCCCAATGAGAGCAACCACCACACTTACCAGAGATCAGTCTGAGTCAGCTGAAAAAAAAAGACAGGAAAAAGGAGGAATGTTTTGCCCAGCCAGGCCAGTGTAAAACTCCCAGTCAGGCAGAAAACACCAGGAGTTCTGAAGAGACAAGCATCTTTTGAGGACGATGTTTGGAAAACAAACTTCAGGCACTGTGTAAAGCTCAGATCTGTGGTGGTTACTGACAGATTTTGAAAGATCTATTTTTATTGCTTTTTTTTCACACACATAGAAAAACATGCAATTGATAACAGACCAGAGAAATATCCTTCCAGGGCATCTAAAGTTTCTTTAGAAATTTTCTCATGCATTGTAATTATCCCAACTACATAAACTTACCATTTTCATCTATGAATACGTGCATTGCATCCACGGAGAGCTCATCTTGCACAGATGCCTCAGGTCCACTTATTACTTGCAAGACAGAACTGTCTTGCTGAGAAGTTACCCGGTAGATTATCTGCCTTTGCCTGCTGCCCTGGTAACTTGACACAAAAATGTTTCAAAACTACTATGAGGAACTTTTTTCTTGTTCTCAATAAAACAAAAAGAAAGAGAGGTTAATTAAAAGTTTATGTCATTTCTACTCAGTGAAACAAAACAGCTTACATCATATCTTTGAAGTACGAAATTGTAAAGTAAACTGGCCTTACAGTGCTGCAAATTTGGCAGACTCTGGTAGCACCGGACTAGTACTAGCACGATCTTGGCTTTGTACATCTGATCTTTCCTGTTTAGGAAGTTGCTCACAGTGCTTTTCTGTTCCCACCATTTCTTCTTTTCTGTCCGCCATCTGGCTATCTGGAAAACAGGGCAGTGAAGTGGAGCCACTCTCCACGCATGACTTTCAAGAGTTTTGTTCATTAACTACTGAACAAGAGCATCTAAAACAGAAAATCTAAAACACTGTGGTACTTCCTAGTTTTATGGAAAACATTACTGTTACTTAAAACAATACAACCACATAAATCTGGATGAGGAGGTACTCTAATTCAGAGGCCACATGAACCGGGTTGTTTCAAGAACACATTGTGTGAAGCAGAGAACAAACAAGAGAAAATTTATGCTTTGCTTCTCCTCTTGTTTCAGAGGGAAGCAATCTGTTTCTTACCTAGAATGGCTGCTTCCCTGGAGGCCGTATTTGTTCCCAAGCTGCGTATACTGGCAGTGGAAAAGCACAACCACTGGCCCATTCCCCTTTACCAAAAGGGAAAGCAGCATCTTCAAAGGAAATAGGACAGGAAAGAAGGTAGCTGCCTAATCCCTCTTCCCCACTGGCCACACACATGGTGCAGGACCAACTGTCAAAACAATTTCACAGTAGATTTTCCTATGCTTGGAAAATACAAAACTATGAATTTTGAAATATACACAAAGCATTTCTCTGACTTTTACTACTTTGAGTACCAATGATATTTCTGTTACCTCTCTACACATGTATGTCACATACATACACATTTGTACAGCTTTCAAGCAGAAGTCTCTTAGCTATGAATGTTCATGGTAAACAGTGAAACATTTTACAACTGTGTTTTGTCTATAAACAAAAAAATTATCTGTTAGGATTTTAAAGGGCAACTAAGACAGATTTCATCAGCACCATGTGCAGTTGTGGAATTAAATACTTTAAGCTTTAAATGGAAAAAAGTTATTTTGCAGTGATTGTTGGAGATGCCTCATTAAGTCCTGCAGCCTTTTGCATTGGGTAAGATGTATTGAAACATACTTACTTCTTGCAATACATGCTGTTTAAACACCTTAGAAATTTAATGAAGGAAAAAACCCCAGAAATTCCTCCCCCACAGTAAATTCCATTTGTTAAACCATATTTCTTACCACTTCCTAAATCCTATTTCTTCCAATTACAATTCACAGAATCATGCAATCAGCTAGGGTGGAAAAGAGCTCTGAGATCATCAAGTCTAACCTTTGACTGAACACCACCTTGTCTACTAGACCACGGCACTCAGTGCCATGTCCAGTCTTTCCTTAAACACCTCCAGGGACAGTGAGCCCACCACCTCCCCTCTAATGTCCAATCACTCTTTCTGTGAAGAGCTTCTTCCTAATATCTCACCTAAACCTCCCCTGGCACAGCTTAAGACTGTGCCCTCTTTCCTACTGCTGGTTGGCTGGGAGAAGAGATCAATCTCCATCTGGCTACAACCTCCTTTCAAGTAGTTGTAGGACTCATAGGACTTCTGCTCCAGTCCCTTCACCAGCCTCCCTGCCCTTCTCTGGATGCACTCCAGCACTTTAATACCTTTTCTAAATTGAGGGGTCCAGAACTGGACACGGCACTTGAGGTGTGGCCTCACCAGCGCCAAGTACAGGGAAAGAATCACCTCTCTGGTCCTGCTGGCCACACTATTGCTGATACAGGCCAGGATGCCATTGGCCTACTTGGCCACCTGGGCACACTGCTGGCTC
The DNA here is from genome assembly GCA_035583235.1 of Hafferia zeledoni. Taxonomy (NCBI): domain Eukaryota; kingdom Metazoa; phylum Chordata; class Aves; order Passeriformes; family Thamnophilidae; genus Hafferia; species Hafferia zeledoni. The sequence continues at coordinate 44,118,470 of JAWWEV010000115.1, forward strand.
ATATTGAGCTTTCTGCCTATCAGAATCCCCAGATCCATTTCTGCCTGGCCACCATCCAGCCACCCTTTCCCCTGCCTGTAGCGCTGCATGGGGTTGTTGGGGCCAAAGTGCAGGACCCAGTACTTGATCTTGTTGAACTTCATACCCTTGGATTCAGCCCATTTATCCAGCTGGTCCAGATCCCTCTGCAGAGTCCTCCTACCCTCCAGCAGAACAACACCTCCCCTCAACTTGTTGCCATCTGCAAATTTGCTAATAGTAGACTCATCCCTCTCATCCAGATCATCAATAAAGATATTGATCCCTGCAGGACACCACTACTTACTGGCTGAATCTAACCTGCAGGTGTCACTAGTCAAGAAATAGTGGTGTCATAGCCAAGATGGTCTAAGCATAAAACAGATTCCAGGCCTGTACAAAGATGTTACAACTTTTATTAGGTTAACTGATAGAACTTAAAAGAGTAAACAATCCTTTGCATATGCAGACCTTCCAGGTCATTTGTTTTGTTTTCCTCCAACTGTATCAGCTGAACTACTAAAACATTACTTCCTACCTTTAGGAGTTAAGACATTTCTACACCAGTTTAAATCTGCTGGAAACACCCATCTAATGCCCTAAGCCTCAGACACTTGTACATAACCACTTTTCACTGCAGACACTTCACTCTTCTTTTTTTTTTTTTGGTGGGGGAAGTAGGCAGCAGCATCCAAAAGCATAAGAACAACTTTAATTGTACCACCACATCTTGTCCCAGCAGGTCTCAGCCCTTAATGTGAAGCACAAGAAGAGGGATCCAGCCTAAAGAGCCTCAGTGCGGCCCCAGACACCAGCCCAGGTGCCAGCAGCAAGAGGGCAGCAGAGATAAAGACACCAGGTAATTCTTGCTTGGAACAGTGGTGTTCCTTCAGTTTCCACAAGGAGGGGAAAAAAAAGGATCTCACTGCATCACAAATCTTCCAAGTCTCCTGCTCTCTTTCTGTAGCACTTGAAAACCAAGGATCCTGACTCTCTGTGCAATAAATAAAATGAAGTGAGTGCAAGATTGATTTAGGGAAATATTTTTTATCTGTATGGATAGGTCAATAGGTCTTCCAGATTTACTTTCTTCCATTTTGGAAAAAAAAAAAAGGCAGTTTAGGGGAAGAGACAACTTTTTTTTTTTTTCCTTTCCTAATTAAAGATTTAAACTCCAGTTTAAGAAGAAATGCTGCTGTTACTGAAGAATCTCCTTAAAGATGTAACTATAGCTGTGGGAGGTGATGGAACCACAGATACCTAATCAAAATCACCTTCCTAAAGGCCTGGGCTGTTCAAGCTGTAAGAATAATTGATAGAGATCAGAAACTGTGGTTTTAAAAATCTAATTGGTCCCAGATTGCCTCAAACTAGGTCTAGGGCTGGAACAATTAAAAAGATTTTTTAAATTTGATTATCTAGTGGGTTTAGAAAATGCCTCTCTCTTTTCCATTCCAAGCCACAAGCCTTGCAGACTTCTTTTTCCTGCTGTGGTAAAGAGCCATAATAATAAAAACCCAAACATAATGCTCCTTACAGGCTTTACATGCCAAAACAGTATGGTGAGCACTTCCAGCACTGGAAAGTTGGGCCATGACAGGTTTGTAACCGGTTTCCATGATTATTACTCATCTACTTCTGAATGACTTACACCTTCAGTATGTAAATGGAGATAGGGGTGTCTAGACTAGGAGTGTCCTGCTACAGTACGTAATGGGCTCTACGTCACCAAACACTCCTTGCATGGAAATTGTGCTGGCAAAGCTCAAGTATTAGGAAAAACCTCCTCCAAGAGCAAGAGCAGAATAAAAAGCACAACATGGCAGTGTATTTGCACCTTCCCTGTGGTCTCCTACCAGAGCCATTTACCCTGATCCACTGCTCCACATATCTCCAGTGTACACACAGCTGGGTTCACAGCAGTTCCAAGCTTAGACTCAGGCTCTGCAACAAGTGCATAATTTATCTGGAAATTATATGCCACATGACTCAGCCATGTGAGGGGTAACTATCAGGACTCATGGCTAAATCAGTCTTGGGGCAGGGTGATTCAGAAGAGTCCTGCACACACAGCCAAGTTTCAGTCTGTACACCATTTTCATAATTTGGTTGAGCACAAGACATACCCTTAAATTGTTCGAGTAAAATATTTATCAAGATGAACATTTTTTATACATCCCATATGGGTATAAGCTGCTTCCTGTGAATATTTTTGTCTGCACTAAAGACTTTTAACAGCACTGCAACCTTACTTAAAAGCATAACACCTCTGTGCTGACAAATGAGCTTCTAAGTTATGTGCAGTTACACTACCAAAACTTCCTTTGCCAAGTAGCTTTTTCATTTACAGAACACATTTGAGGCACACCAAATCATCTTTATAGACAAACCTTTGGCTGACACTGGGAAGAGGCTGAAAACAGTTTTACAGCTGAAATGGAACAGCTTTTGGACATATGTAAATAGAGTGAGTCCAGAGGAGGGCCACAAAGATGATCACAAGGGATGAAAGATGGCTGAGAGTTGGCTAAGATTTCAGCCTGGAGAAGGCTACAGGAAAACCTAATTACAACCTTTCAGTGCCTAACGAGGGACTACAAGAAATACGAAGAGGGACTTTCTACAAGGGTGTGTAATGATAGAACAACGAGGAAGGGCTTTAAACTGAAACAGGGCAGGTTTAGATCGGCTATTCAGAAGAAACTCTTTACTATGAAGGTGGTGAGGCACTGGAACAGGTTGCCCAGAGAAGCTATGGATGCCTCATCCCTGGAAGTGTTCAAGGCAAGGATGGATGGGGCTCTGAGTAACCTGCTCTAGTGGAAGATGTTTCTGCCCCGGCAGGGGTTTGAAACCAGATGATTTTTATTAAGGTCCCTTCCAACCCCAACCATTATATGACACTGTATCTCAACTTTAAAGCTGCCTTATTACTAGGTAATCAGAATGAAGTTTTATTGCTCTGTAACTTTCCTCCAAAACATATTTACTATTTTGTGGTCCCTTCCCAGTTCTCCAAACCTTCTTCCTCACCTCTTACTTGCATGTCCCTATCCCAATCTCCACAACTCACTCCTGCAGATTAAAATGCCACTGCTGTCATAATTTCAGACGCCATCTGGTTTGAAATCTGGTCAAGCAGAATTGAGCTAATTAAGCCTCTCCCTCTTCTGTTCATTAATTGCTTTGCTACAGAATCTACTTTATTCCACCACATTATGCTCCCAAATAGCAAGTTTCACTTGAAAATATATTTTGTGTCTGTTTGGTTACAGAGATAATTGATTTCAAATTGTTCTATGCTTTTGTTAGTACCAGCATGAAACAAAAGTTCTTCAAGTTTTGAACTGCCCCATTCATATATCTGGAGAATGTCCTAACGACATTCCCAAACCTTTCTTCACCAACTGTTTTAGCAGAAACAGCTATCTTAAGCACTTTATTCTCAACCCAAATTCACTTATTATGCCACAAATACATTAAAAGAAAAAACTGACATTAAAGCCGCCAGCCACCAAATAACAAGAGTGCCCAGGGAACATCACACAGTCTGAAAATTACTACAGAAGTTCAGCATGGGCACTAAAGCAGCACATACATTAATCATGATTGATTACCACATTAATCCTGAAGCAACAGGAAAAACTAGCAATTGTTACAGGAAGTGACTTGCTCAAAACTATCTCCTAGGTCAGCAGCAGAGCTGGAATACATAGTCTAATCATTATACCTACCAATTACATCAGAATACAGACTGCTGAAACAACCCCATAGTTTCTTTGCAGGTGTCAGACTTGTCATCAAACACACTATTGCCTCCTCAGTTTAAAGACTGAAATTTTAAAGTTTCAACCCATCAAGTCTTGCACATCGAGTATCAGATTTAGAGAACCGAGTTCTGCACACCATTTCCTCTACATCCCAAGAGGGGCATCAAAAGCCATGTCCACCACAAGAGTCAGGGATGAGACACAGCTGCTCTGTCAGAGGTGCTACCCACCCGACAGCAAACTGCCCTGTTGCCACCTCCCTGTCGCCTGGACCGGTGACTCAATGCACAAGATCCCTCTTCCCCATGACTACATGGCAGGTGATAGCCCTCTTTCTCACATGCAAAGTGGAGGGGGAAAAAAAAGGAGTCTAAAAATATCCACAAGAGTGTGTTTTAGTTTTTTATAGGAGAAGGGTAATTGCTTGCGATCCAGAACAGCTCACTCGAGGTTGTGGTTTGTGCTCTGCCCAGAATGATGAGTACCTTTTCTAAAAAGAGCCTGCAAAACATCTAAATTCAGGCCATGCAGTCCTGGTTTAGTTTCCCCTGCACCAGTCCCACCACTCCCATGGCAGGCTTTGCTCCCCAGCTGATAATACTGCTGTCCTAGATTACAAGCCAGCTGTGCCAGAGGGGACATACAGGAGGTTTTGCCCTGCGTAAGTCTGATGCACAACTGCTCTCACTTAGCTCAAGACACATCAGAGGGACCCAGAACAGCCCATAAACCCAGCTTTCCTCACGCTTCTCAAAGCCTGAAGAAAATTTGCAGTTGCCCTTCAACACACTTTCATTACGTGGGTGGTACAAGTTGGATATAAAACTGAAAGGACAGTGGTCTGAAAGTCATTTTTTGCAACAGTATCAGTGCTACTTTCTCAGAATCTAGAAGATGTGGAGTGGCTACAGAACAGCTCTTAGAGCTTTTTTTAAAATCTGGCACCCTTAGCAGTATACAGCAAGGTTTTAATTTTCTTGTACTGCATTTTACCAAGCTACCTATGGTGAAGGCTTACATGGTCAGGATGGTAACTTCTGTTTCCACAGAACTCACAAGTTCTGTGAGGGACCACCCACAACGAAGATCCATCCATGATAGTCACTCACGTGCAAGACTGTTCTGTCCCCAACTTTCTCCAAATTATGCAAAATATCAAATTTCTTACACACAGCTCTGAGTTAACCAGCTTTCCAGGAATTTGCCAGGTTTCTCACACTGCCTAATAAACACCTTTGTGGGGTGCATTTCATGCTCATTTGGACCAGATTTTTAGCTTTTGCCAATTAGACAGTTTGCAAGGTTAAAAGAACAAAAAAACTAACAGAACTAACATTCTCCCTCAAAACAACTGGTGCATAGCTTGACTCGTTCTGTATTCACACACACTTTTTTTTTTTCTGAACAACCACTTTAATGTGGGAATAATGTTTATTCAGATCCGTTCCAAGATGCTATTTTGTTAAAGCATATTTGCAATTGCCAAGTTGTAAACAAATTAAAGGCTTTCTCATTCCTAAAATTCAGTCTTGCTGTGGGGAAGCTGCCAGTAATGACAGTAATTTATTTTAGCAAACAGCACGTTCTGACTAGGCTAGAAAACAAAGCCTACTTGCTCTTAAAAATAACTGCCTTTGAACTACCTCTCCCGAGCTAAAGAGTTCAGATTGAATCTCCTTTTTTCCCACAGCACCAGTCCAAGGTGCAGGAGCCACAGCCACCATCTCTGCTTCTGCAGAGCACCCCCTTCCCAGTCCTGTTCCTGGCTCCAGGATGACACTTGCAGGGCCCACACCAGAAACACACAGGAATGCTTAATTATACATGTATGCAGCTCAGCTTCACCACCTCACAAAAGTGTAACTTAAAAAATAGAAAAGTAGGAAGATTTAGATTAGATGGTGGGAATAAATTATTTACTGTGAGGGTGGTGAGGCACTGGAAGTGTTCAAGGTCAGATCAAACAGGGCTTTGAACATCCTGGCTTAGTGGAAGGTGTCCCTGCCCATGGCAGGGGTTTGGAACTAGATTATCTTTAAGGTCTCTTCCAGCCCAAACCATTCTATGATTATGTGAAATTCAGTTCAAGTCACTAGGTAAGAGCTTGGTTTAAGGGAAGAGTAAAATCCTTCTGTTTCCTCAGGATCTTGTATTCAAACAAGAATCTTGTTTGCCAGATGTAAAGCACAATAACTACATATACAATAATAAAGTTTGAGGTGTGGGGTTGGGTTTTATGGTCATTATGGAATTTGAGTTGGACTTATTTTGATCACTCATTGCTTTTTCTATGCAGCAACCTTGCCAGTGCATAAGGTCTGAAAACCCTTTCCAGATTAGCTACACACTTTTTTTTCTTAGACTTATCTCTGAAATTTTTACCATTTTATAGCTAAGTCACATCACAGATAAGTAAAATTATTGTGTAAATTATTATGATGGAAGAACAAGAAAAAAACCCCTCAATCTACTTGCTGCACCACTCACATTGCTGCAGGCTGCTGCACAGAGAGGTGACCCTGCACCCTGGGGACCCAGCAGGCTCTCTGGGCTCAGCAAGCTCTGATGAGAAGCAGGGCTTGCTCAGCATATATGTTGGGCAACCATAGAGCATAGACTGGAGCCAGCTAGGCAGGCTGATAAACTCGACAGAGCAGGACATAAACTACTCTGAAGAACAAACACTCTGAGATGGCAGGAGAGATGGGTAAGATAGACCAGGAGAGGCAGCAGGTCTAGGAGGAGAAAAATTTGACTGAGGCATGGAGAGGAGGGTGAGCACAGGAGAACTGAATGCAAGCTGTGGGGAGGCAATGGCTTTAGACAGGCTGAACAGAGTGGAAAAGCTGAAAAAAGTAACAGTGTGGACTGCTAGGAAGAATAAAGGGAAAGATGAAAGAGAACCAGTATGAAGAGGAAGGCAAATAAGGAGAAGGCACAGGAGGGGAGTGGCTAAACTGAGAAAGGATAAACAGAAGGAAAAAAGCACAGAACAAGAAATATAAAGTGGAAGAAAAATAGACACAAGAGAAAGATGGAGTAAGATAAGAGTTTAACGCATTGGATAGGACAGACAACAGGACAGACTTCAGGAATGGCACAGTGAAAGGTAAATGAAATCTAAAAGAAAATGACACGCTGAGAAGATAAATCTACTTATTTTTTCAACAAGATGAAAGTACAGATTTCACATTAGTTTTTTAAAAAGCTGATGAACTTTTAAGTCAGCTGTGCATTTTTCATATAATGGAAGGTTCCTGCAGGAATGAGCTAAGGGAGCAGGTAAAATTGGAGAGACAAGTTGTTCTTCCAGGTGCCATTAAATTTCTAACCTCCCATGCAAACTAGACTGTCTTAAAATAGACCACAAGAACTAAGGCAAACCAAACATTTTGGAGAAGAGTAAGATACATGTTGTCTTATTTCACTTTGGCCCAGATCTTCTACACTGATCGTGCTGATCCCTTGGCAAGTACCCTTAGATTGCATGTGCCTTCACTGTGCTGTATCTCGCATCCTCTTCAAAAGGCTCTACTAAATTTCCTAGACACACTACAAAAAATAGACAAAAAAGGGTCACAGAGTTCAGTGACAGCAATGAGAATGCTGATTAAAACCAGGTATTTCTATACAAGTTATAAATTGTACTGTATATAGGTTTTTTAATTAGCTGATTGAGGCTATTTTATGTTTTAAAGTCCCTTTAATTAATCAGCAACTTGTATGGGAATACACTATTTTTCATTAAAATACCACTGGTTTTCATTGAAAATAGCTACCAAACTTCCCTCCTTAAACCCCAAGTATTTTCAAGTAACTGAAAACCAAAACTCTTCCCTATGGAGAACAAATACACAATTTTCCCGTTTTTTTCAGTCATAAGCCAACCCACAACCATGCAGGAAGTTTAGGAATATGTGCATGCATGCACACATGTGATAGCTAAAAGCTGAACCATCACCAGAGACAATCCCAGCTTTCTACATACTCAGAGGCACACACAGACAACTCTTCAATGTGCACCTGGTAGGATGGGCAAGGGCAGGTGTAATGTTACACCTATCAACATTTTTGCAATATACTTTCAGTATTCCAATAATTCAGGCACACCATTCTAATACAGAATTCTAGATACATACTGGACATATACTAAGGTTATCATTAGGTTTCCCAAAGGAAAATCTTTAATAAAATAAAAATATGAAAGAACTGCAGCTGACACAATAACACTTTTACTAAATCACTTTGTCCCATCAAGTCCAGCCCTACCCTGGCTCTATTAGCAAAACCAGTCTTCTCTGGTAATTTTCCCTACTGCAGATGCCCAATCAAGCTGCTATGAATAATCTAACTAGTCACAACATCTTTATTCTAGAAGAATTGTAAGCCATGCATAATACCTCCAACAAGTCCATTTTCCTTTGTCGTCTCCGTTTTGACACTGGATGGATTAGATGTCTTCATCTTTGAGGTATTAATGGATTCCAAGAGGGAGACAAATTCTAGAAAGTTAGATTCATTGGGCATCTGTCCTTCTTTGGCTTCCAGATCTGATTTAGAAGTTGGTAAAGTTTTTTCTTTGTCAGATACCTCCATGAAATTCTTACTTAAAAGCACATCCGTCCCACTGTCTACACTCAACACCCGCATGTGCCTCTTTTCATGAGCAGTTCTACAGGACTGTGGGTCTAGGCTATGCAGGTCTTCCTTGGAAGTTAAATCTACAGTCTGGACATTTTCCGAAGCATTTTCCCGATTTGCATCTGAACAAGTGTTAGTTTCTAAAGGTGTATTTGCTGGGTTGCTGTGGTCCTTTACTACATCACCCGATTCATAGCCAGAGCATTGGTTGGATGACAGCTCTGCCCTTAACATTTCTGGAGTTCTTTCACTTTCACTAACTTCTGGGCCAGCCTTACCTTTACCATCATCAGACAGGTCAACAGTGATAACGGGGATTCTGAGCTGTTCATTAGTTGGCTGACTTTGCCAACTCGCTCTAACTACACCAGAGTCAAGGGCTGAGCTTGTTCCCTCAGTTTCCAGAGCATTTAAGTGGACAGAGCCTGGTAGATCGCTGAGGGTGGTGTTTGGTGTAGTACTCATTGTAATGACAATTTTAATGGGCTCACATAGCTGGTCTCCAGGCAGTGAGTTGTCCACAACTGCAACAGCAGTCTCGCTGTCCGAGCAATCAAGGTCATCATGGGTATTACCAGCATTGCAAGAACTTTCCATATGCTCATGATCTTTGGTTGCAATGGTATTGCACAGTGGGCAGTTACTGGTAAAGCCTGTCTGTGGTGGTCGATCTGGCAATTGCTCTCTTTTGTAGCTTTTAGGGTTACTCAAATGGTCTGAAATAACTGAATTTTCACTGTCCCATGGCTCTGAAGAAACTCCAGTCCTTAAAATATCACCTTGTGATGAAGAAATATTGGAGAAGTTTTTAGCTACATCTCTGTCCACAAGAATATCTTGGGATCCATGCTGTCCACATGGCTGCTCGTTTACTCCTTTTTCATTTATTCCATTACCAGAAAGGGTTTCCATAGCAGCTGGTTTTGTCACTATTGCTGACGTGATGGCACCTGAAGCAGAGGTTGTATAAACAGGTAATATATCTTCTTTGATACAGGGTGAGGTAGATGAAACTGGTGGTGCAGCCTGGTCTTCTAATACCATAACACCTAGGAAAAAAATATATGGAAGTTAGGTTTCACAAACATGAACACTATGACTGATTAAAGTATGATCTTTAGCTAGTAAACTGATCCAGAGAAAAAAAAGCACAGATGATGTAGCCGATTAAAACAGTTCCTAAATAACAAGGTTTTTTGTTAGCTAGATGTGAAATACTATAAAAGCAAGCTGGGACCCCTCCAGGTCAGGACAACAGCAGCAGCACATCTATTTAATTTAAATAATCAAAATAGCTCAGCAGCTAGTATCAAAACCAAAATGTTTTACAGAATTATTCCTGGTTAGGAAGAGACAAAAGAAAGAATAAGCGAGTGCTGCAGGCTTGCTGCATCTCTTTCTGCAATTGCTGAACACTCATATAGGATATGGTGATAAGCCTTAACAAAAAGGATATAAACTAAAATATTAAGATATCTTAGGCACAGGAGCTGTAGGCAAAGCAAGATCTGCTGGAGTACATGCTACAGAGATAAAGCTCAACAATCACAACAGAAGACTACAGTCAGAAGATGTTTAAGGGCTCTAAGATGCCATCCAAGTGTTAGCTTCCTAGTTTAATGCTTTACAGAAGAACAGAGCTTCCTAAGAATGTGGGAGCAAGGCTCGTTCATCTCCCTTTATCAAAATGAGGAGAGCTACTTGCATGCTTATCTAAAAGTTGCATCCCTAACAACTTGGCTGACAGCTGAGAAAGCTTAGTTTGTTAGAATTCCCTTGGGATTTTGTTCTCTTTAGCTCTTCTTCTCCTAAGATGAGACACAACAGAACCTGCCATGGGGGTCCTCTGTGCCATTTTGACACTCTTTGTGTCAAGCAATGACTGAACAATGGATTAAAGGGATTCATAAAGCCTTTAAGATACCTCTAAGATCTTCAATAGTTTCCCGTGTTGGCAGATCCTGAAAAAAATAAAAAGAAACATACAAGATTAGCATGGGCATTTATTACATTCTGCTGGGGAAAAAACCAACTATCAGTGCAATAGCTATCTCATGAAAGGTTAATTACAGCATTGGTAAGTTGCTTAACATCACTGAAATTTGAACATGTATCTTTCACAAAATGTAAGGGGTGGGTGAGGGAGATGGTTATAGAACAGTCATGCTCTAAATTGCATCATTGCAATTGTGTGTGATGTTTGGGAAGGGGAAGGAAAAGAAAGATCTGTTTTTCTTTTAAGAAAAGCATTTTGCAGTGCCTAATCCAGATACAATTGTTTTAATCATTAAGGAACACAATGTGTTCATTTCTTCCACTTTTCTAGCTATGTGTTTCCAAAGCACTATAATGAAAAGTTTGGTGTCTAGTCCTTGGTAACAATTTCTCAAACGAAAACTAGAAGACAGGAACATTAAATTATTATAGAATCATTTAGATTCCAAAGAAGCTTTTGAGGTCATTTAGTCTAAATCCCCTGTGCCACACACACACACTCAAAGCAGGTACAGTTTGAGCAGGTCGCTCAGGGCCATGTCCAACAGAGCCTTGAAAATCTCCAAAGACAGAGATTTCACAACTTCTCTGGAAAACGTCTTCCAGTATTTGACCACTCTCTTGCTAGGCAAAAAAAAAAAAAAATCTAACAAGCAAAACAAGCACACCCAAAAGACATTACAACTAATTGACCTAATTGTAGCTTTCCATGACTGCAAGTTGCAGCCACTGTTTCGTATCCTGTCACCGGGCACCTCTGAGAAGAGTGTGCTCAATCTTCTGTGTACCTTACCATTAGAAAGCTAAGGACAGGGGTAAGCTCTTCTTCTAGTCTTAGAAAAGGTCTTAGCTTTACAAAGGCTAAAATATCTCATCTGCTTGTCCTCATACACCATGTACCTCATTCCTCCAGCACCTTGGTGGACTCTGCTGGTTTCTCATCAGTGTCCACGGGAACTAACTGGGGAGTTCAAAACTAAACACAGTACTTCAGAGGAATTCTTCAGGAGTCTAAATTCAACTGACTAGTGCATAATGAGAAATTAAAGCCATTGGAAAAAATAATGTGGCACTCTTGTGACAGGCAGGAAAACTAAGAGGAATTAATTATTATTTTCTAAAATTTCATGATGGGGTCCTGCCAGCAAGAATAGGAGACTTCATTTGACAAGACCCAACCTACATGTTTGAAAGTGAGAGACTAGGATGAAATCCCAAGGAAAAGTAGGTTTGCAGAATGGACAAATACCAGAATACCGGAGACTAGGACAGAAACAAGATGAGAAAATATTTTACCTCATAAAAAAACCACCAAAAACAACTATTAATGTCTGTGAATCATACAGATGCTACAAAAGGGTAAAAACACTTCAGGAAATGAGGAAATAGTTCTGATTTCAGATCAAGATTTGAATAATTTGTAGTAAATAGGAATAAGAGGGGGTGGGTGGAAGAATATGAAGACAGAATGAAGTATCAAGTAGCCACTTATTCAGAGATCACTAACCATCCTCTGCACTGACTGAGGCAGGAGTCCTGTAGAAAAAAATAGCATGGGATCACATAATTAAACATTTTATCACAGTATACATAGGGAGTATCTTAAGATTAAACAAACAGCATTATTCTGTTTCTTAATTTTTTGAATACTTAACTCTTCAATCTTCTCATGAGGTTTTCCTATTGTTTTATTCAGTAACAGCTACATACATCCCCTTCATCACTTCATACACTATTGATTTAGAAAGCATAGCCAGTGGCATGGAATGCACACACATATACTTTTAAACTTCTGTAGACATCTCCTAGATTTAAATGTTTTTTATGCTTTGTTTAAATCCTCCAGAGATGTGTTTGGTTCATTTTATAAGCATAAGTCTAGTTCCACAAAACCAAATTATTAATGCTCCAGGAGCAGATCCCTTCAAAGGCAACAAGAGGCTGCTCTGATTGCATTAACCTCTCCCCTTTCTCAAAGCAGCCACAAAAACTAGTTGCTTTTGGCAAGATTTACGAAGGCCATTTACTATCTCTAGAGCAGAGAGAGCCCTCCTAAGAAGGGCAGAATTATACATACCACTTTCAGCTCTGCAAACCCAAACCTTTAGGACAAGGCTGACTGACAGTAGTTGTATATCTAGTAGATCCACAGAATGACCCTTACTCCTTGGGGCAGATCTATGATTCAAGGGATGAGGACCTGGCAATACAAAACTCTGTGTGGTAAGCCTAATGCACTGCACAGAGTGGAGACAATTACAGAAAACTACATACTAACCATTGCTCCAGGTGAGCTCTGCGAGTGCAGAGCCTGAACCCTCGAACTGTCATGAATTGTTTGGGTAGAGTCATTTTGGCTGGTCTCAACGATGACATTGTCCCCTGTGTTATTGCTGAAAAGGAATCAAATCAAAAATCAAGCAATGCTTCTTACGCCGGTGGATCACAGTGTGTTTTGGGAAGTAGCTGAGGAATAGTAACAGAATAGGAATAAGTAGCACAACACAATGAAATGACAGCACTTCTTTCCCCTCCAATTATAAAAGCACAGGGCTGTAAAAATACTGCAACCCCTTTCGGCATGCTCTTCCTTACCAAGGCAACTTGATAAAAAGAAATTAATAAAAATCCCTCAATGTACAATGATTCTGGTGTTCTCAGAAGTAGAGCTATGAGAAGTACAATGACATCTCAAACTCCCTATGCATATATAATGCCATTTGGCCTGACACACACACTTTTATTGGCACAAAGAGACTGTTTGGGGCTTCTTATATACCCATCAAATGTTACTCTTTTCACAACTTTTGCTTTTTAGGTCCTTCTGTACATAATGATTATCTAACTGCCTATTTACTTGCAAGCCTTCCATAAAAGAATTAATATAATCATTAGATCACACAATAAAGTGTTTGTTTTGGTTTACGCAAAGAAAACATACATCCATTACTAATCTCAAATGTTACACGGCAATTTGTTGATCACTTTCTTTGTGCATGCATTAAACTACCCACTAACGCTTTCTACACATATTTTCTACTACCTATTCCACGGATATAAGCAAGTATTTTTGGACAAGGTGTACTAATGAGAACTTACAAATATTCTTTCTCTTGGGTATAACACAACAAAAATTCAGTTTAAAAAAAAAAAAAAAAAGAGAGAAAACAACCAAAAAACCACTATAGTGAAGTGTCAAAAAGTGTGGTATTTCAGTTTGTTTGTGGGGTTGGGGTATTTTTTCACCAAAAATGGTTTTTTTAGAACCCTACATTCGTATATCAGCTACAAGATTATTTATCTGGGGATCTGAATCATCTTTGCACTATTTTCTTTGTCATAGTAAACTGGTTTAAAAACTTGTTTAATCATCCTGCCAGCTCCCTGGGGCTGCTTAAAAAAACTCTATCCCTCATCTAGTCAAAATAAGAGTAAGTTATTTACTGATCAAGTACTAAATAGTAGATTGTTGTGCATTCACAAATCAACCTAGGAGGAATAGTCATTTGATTTAACATGCAAGTTTTAAGTGATTCTACCTCTACTTCTCAGTCAAAACAGACACTGAAAGGCATAACCCCATCTAAAATCGAAGTCCTGCATCATTAGTGGCACACGTAAGAAGCATTTCTCAGAAGAGTCTCAATGCAGTCGGATGTTGCACTCCTGCAGCAACATCACTGCCAGGAGTGTAACACAGATGTGCATGTGTAGAGACACCAAAGAGCAGTAGCACAAAGGTACATAAACAATCCTGATACTACTTAGCTGGCACGGAGCAACCGCAAACGCACCAAAAAATACCCTAAGTAAGTTCTTTTATACACAGCTCTCTGTTAAACCTTGACTGGTAGTTTTAACAAAGCTTCTCAGTTTAAGCTTTGTTTGGGCATTTATATGCTGCTGTCACTATTGGATGTACCCTATTTCAGCATTTTTCACATCTGTTATAACATTTGGGATCACTGGAAGCCACTTGACAGATTCAATTGTTTCTATGACTCAGGCTTGAAAAATCAGCAGGAGAGGTCTCCATTCATTCCAGAGAGTGTATGTACAGTGGAACATTGTACCTAAACACAAATCTGGAAAATGCCAGTGCCAGTCTTCAGCCCAACACTATTTTTACCTTTAATACCATCACAACCCAGAAGCAGCCTGACTGATTGTAGAAAAGACAAATAATACTTGGCTCCTCAGCAGAGAAGCTACAAATACCTACCAAAAGACCCTGAGAAATAAAAGCGGTACTAGCTTTCCTCATGAACAGAACCACAGAAGCATCACAAGTAGTCACAATAAAACGTGAGAGGGAAAAGCAACTAACACATCTAGGTGCAATCAGATAGGTAAGTCAGCACAAGCACACAAAAGCAACATGAGCTTAGGCTTCCAAAGCTGTGATATTAAAGCATTTTCTTTACCAAAAGGTGAGAGCCACTTCCTTGGCTCTTCCCAGTGGATAAGCACAGCAGGAAGAGGAAAGAGCAAGCATTTGAGGCTTTCCCAGAAAACTTTCCTGAGGTTTTCTCCAGGATCTTTTGGCACCTGTAGTACATGTCTCTTCTTATGCCTTCGTGGTGCCCAGCTGCTGCTCCACCTCTGCATCAGGTGCAGCTCTGCCTGCTTCACCATGAGCATGCTTCAGCCACCGAAGATAAAAGCACCAAGCAGGTTTTTAAAAGTGCCATTCCTCACACAACTGTGGAGTTTCCATGCAGTCAACGGTCATTTCTGCTATGCAGGACCATAGTGCAAACTCATCCATTTTAGAGAATGTGTCAGCAATGCAGTGAAAAGCTTACCTACAATTTGAGGACTGAACTGCTTCTCCTTTTTGAACCTCTTTACATTGCCTTCCATTTTGTCTTGAGAGCTTTTGTTGAACTACTTCACCTTTATCAAACATAAGGTGCAAACGGTAGCTGATCACCTTTATTACCGTGAAGAACACTGTCACCAAGCTGCAGTACACAAAAACTGTAACTGCACTTGCTGGAAAAGCCTACAGAAAGAAATTATAAAGACATAATGATAACATAGTTTGCTTGGAGAAGATGCTGCTAAAATTTTTAAATACACTATATAGATTGAGTTCTGCTCATAAAAAAGGTCCAAGAGTTTCTTCAAATTTCAAACCATTTCACAAGCTCTATTCTTTTTTTGATTAGTTGTGGTTATTATTTATTATCAAAAATTAGTACAATCTCACAACTGACAAATTTTGTAAAACATTTTAAAATACTGCATTCCCATGCTAATGTAGCTGCAGCCTTCCCTAAACTATGAACTTATAAAACTTGAGACACAAAATGAAACACTAGTTATTTAGTAACAGGAAACACCTTTAGAAAAATACTGTCATCTTTCCCTGTATCTCAGTTATGACTCAACAGTACTGTAGTTTGATGTCCTTTTTCTAACACCTCACAACATGTTCCCAAGTATCTTAATGGCTGAAGAATTTCAAGTAATTAGTCAGGACTAGTCAAAACAAATGAATAAAATGCATTCGGAAAGGCAGCCTGCCCTGGCTTAGGCTGGAGAAGTGAGCGATTGGCTGTGTCCTGCTTAGATGCCAGCTGGGGTTAAACCACAACACAACCACTGTGAATTCTTTTTCTAAAGTACAAAATTGTTAATTTGCAGCTGTCTGTGGTCTGTTTGTTGATCTGAGCACCACAGTTCTTAGTCATTAAAATTAATTACAGTTCAACTATAGTCTGTAAAGTTCTTTCAGAGATATGACATACTAACAGCGTTTTTATCTATAAATGCTTCCTTACAGTAAAGGGCAAACCTTACAGTAAATGGACACTCGCAGTTATCATTGAAGCACCAAAGTCAGTCATTACAGTCATGGAACACCCTTAAGTGTTGTCATCACACAGCTGCAATCTCACAATGAGTTCAATCTCTTCTCAAGTTTTAGGTTTTTTTAAACGGAGATTTACTATATCCCTGCACAACAACAACAAAAACCCCAACCAATAAACAAACAAAACCCAAAAAGTAAGATTTTCAATACTCAGGATCTGCTAAAAGCCTTCTGAGGTTAATTTTTAGGAATGGTCTTTACTTTGGGACTAAATCTATCATTTTTTCAGGTTTATAAATAAATCACACTGACCACACAGGTAAAAGGAAGTGAACAAGGAATTCTTACTTCATCTTTAAAACAAGTCACTGCATTTATCTTGATGTTGAAATTAATGTGTTGAATAATTTCTGTGTTGCTATAAGCAAGCGGGTTGCTATTCTGATGCTGCTTTTGGCTTAGTGAAACTTCATACCCTCAAGACGTACATGTGGAAATTTTCAGGCAAATTTTTTTAATGACAATTCTGATTCAGATACAAAGAATCTATTGCACAAAAGTGGATAAGCTATTTAGTATGTAGGTATTACCAATGATCCCTAATATGACAGACATAACTCTCTACAAGTTGAGGCTTAGTCTCTTAGGAGTGCTTCATGGTAATATGTATATACAGACATTTAGCATACCCTTCAGTCAATTAGTGAATCCGGGCCAGAAAAGAGGATCCACTTGCAAGGTCATGTTCTCAGGGTACAAGGTTTGGTGGATGAGTTGAAGAATTTGTGGTTTATGACTAATGTATTTGCAAAATGAGTTAGAAATTGCTTGGTTTCACAAAGAATGGTAGACAATTATCTGTAATAACTTGTTTAAGAGATTTGTTCACCTTCCAAGGAATCTCTTCAACTATACACTAAAAGGCACAGATCGACCACTCGTTATTAAATAACGGCTCAGAATGATCCACTAAAAAAGAAGTGCTTTATAGGTGACATTCATAAAGCTTAATAAATATTATATGAATAATGTCAAGAGGACACAATAAAAATAGACTCCCAGTAGTGCAGTCTTTGCGTGCATAGAGCACACTCTGGGACAGACTCAAAGGAAGCTCCTACATTTCTAAGTGGGAAAGAAGGCCAGTTTTAGCAAATGCTGAGTGCTGCATGTCCTCATCCCTTCCTTGTGACCAGACCTACCGGAGCTGGGCCCTGAGCCTGCCTGTGGTCTCCCTGTCCATCAGCCTGAGATACACAATGCTTTACCCGCATACACATTCATGCTCATAATACCAAGTCTGTTGATGCATAACAAGGCCAGTGCATCCTTAATATTCCAAATCTCAGGGCAAGCTGAGCAGTACAAGCCAGCAGGTTGCTCCCTGCCCACGTGAGGAATTAGGAGAAAGATGAAGCTGACAATGGAAAGCCCTCAATTTTGTGAATGACTGCAGTTAGTGCAGGTACAAACAGGTAAAAATATCAAATTGACTTGTGCTAAGGATGAACTAAGTTACAGACCACTGAGGAATTAAGATGATGGAGTCACTTTTGATGCACTATAGTTATAATTAACTTGGTTTACTATGGAAATGAGGTTTTATAATCACACCATGTGTCTGTGTATTCATCATCTCTCTTCATGCTCTCAGCTGAAAGTAGCCAAAGAATTAAAAAGTTATTCAACAAACTTTGAGAGAATACACCCCACTGGGACAAGGTCACAGCAAGATACCTCCTTCGTTAATGAGAGGAACCCACAGAGCTCTCTGACCTTTTGATGCCAACGCAGTGACAGAAAAAGCTTCAACTGAGCTGACATCTTATTAGAAGCTAGAAAAAAACATCCTCAAATACAAATTCATTAGAAAGCAGGCTTCATGACTTCCCACAGGTTTCTGTGGAAGCTGTAGCACTCATTTTCTTTGCTGTTGCCCAATTAAAAACTCCACCATAATGTACTTTTTGTTTTCCAGTAGCTTCTGTTGTTGTACCCTGCACCAGAATAGCGTGGGGTCACAGACAGAAATGCAGGCTGGTGTGTTCCTAGTGTGGCCCAACTTACTACTGCAAATGCACCAGAGTTGACCTGACCATGTACAGAGCACCTTCACTTGGGTCTTCTGCCTGCCCAGAGAAACAGCCACGTTTTCCCTCATGTGACTACTAATGTTATTTGAGTAGCACAAAGGTAGAGGTGACTGAGGCATATACTTCCTAATATAAAGGTGTGCAACCTTTGAACTAAATACCACACCTTGTAAATTGGGCTGAATAATTAAGTCGATTAGACCCAGACATACCCCTCCCAACGTTTGAGCCCCTCAGGCATCCAAAGCAAGGCGGTGCTGCAGCTGGGCCTCACTGCCTTGCTGTGCTACAGAACACAAATGAGGGAACTACCAAACAAATATGCAGCCAGCCCCTACCATCAGGCTTGCAGAGGTATGAGTGGGAGATATAACACTGGGGCCAAAGATAAATATTTATATGTTAATTAAGGTGAATCAGTACTGAGAGATGTCCAACTGCCATGCAGTATAAAACATAGGAAAGCAGGTAGCAAATAATATTCTAGGGGTGTACATTCAGTTCTAAGTGTGCATCCTATCACACAACAAATACACTATGTACAGTGTGGCCTGCTTCTCTGCTGTGGAGATATAAATATACATACAGATAACTTTTACAGAGAGATAGAGCGGGGTAAGACGTGGCCAAGGGGGACTGGAAGCAGCTGACACGCTGCAAGTTTTATTACAGTTTACCGCTGAGTAATTTATGTGCCCACACCCTTCTACTGCCATGTTGTACTTCTCCTATCACAGCATGATTTGAAGCTCCAATGCATAAGAAGTAACCACCCTCTAAGTTCCAGGGTTTGCTGTCCAACAAAAGGCAAGAGAAACACTCAGTATGCCATTTTGGGGACTCACACAAACATGAATGCACATTCTCTTGGGACTTGTAAAATAAGCTACAGCACAAGCATTTCCCAAAGTTCCATCTCTGTGTCACTGGTGTCTTACTGGGTCTGAATTCAGCCTAGTGGCTAAGTACTAATAATTATCACTACTTTCATGTGCAAATACCTAGGAACCCTGGACTGTTTGGTGGAATAAGATACCATTAGCTCTTAATCTATTAAGAAGGTTGATGCAGCAGAGTTAGAAGAGATTTCATTATAATTTTGAAAGTTGATTTTAACAGCAATGATGTTTCAAATAATATCTAATGCACATTTTTAATGTAAAAATGATAAATGAGAAAGAAAAAAGATTAAAAACACAGATCTGTATTTTCACAGGCAGAGAAGCTAAAAAAGGAATCCTTAGTAGCAAAGTAAACTATGCTGACAAAGCTAGAAAAAGAAATCCTTGATCCACACAACAGAAACAACTTGATACTTTAAGCTTCTGGATGCTACTGTCAGCATGCTGCTGCTGAGCCAGGGTGAAAAAAGTAAAAACAGATGGATGAGTTTTGCCATTTGATTTAAATCAAACTGTTTCAGAGAGACTTCCTGATTTTGGCAGAAGTGTAAGATTATTCCAAGCAAAAGAAAAATTTAAAAAGAAGTACCCTGGTCTGTTTTGACTATGCCCAAGAAACATCAATAACTATTTTAGCTGAATCCAAAATTATTGCTGTCAAATATGTAACAAAAATATTACCCCAAACATTACTTAGTATTATAAACAAAACCCTTAGTTAAAAAAACAAGTTCAAGATTCTAAGTGGCAAGAATAGCTGTCTTGCATAAAGTTTACAAAGCCTTAAAAACAAGCCACTTAAAAACAAGCAAACACTTAAGAACATAATTACTCTCAAGCAGCCATCATAACAAATGCATTATTCTTATCAAGGACAAAGAATTCCCATAGCAATACCTTAGCTCAAGAACACAAGTCCTGCATTTAACCAGATGATTCATCAGAAAGTCAGTCTGCAGAAAAAGCAAGTCCATCTAGATAGGCAAAGATGACGTCCAAGAGAGTTCAGCAGATAATTTATGTTTTTTCCCCTTCCCTTTAAATAATGCTCTGTTTTTTTCCTTAGCTCTGACCTACGGTCCAGTGTTCTTCTGTGCAACCCTGCATGCCTTCTTCCATTAGTTCTTAAGTTTCCCACAAGGAAATACATATCCTTCCAGATACATACTTACATAAACTGGGAAAAAAGTTAACCTTCAACTTTTTTCCTTTTTAATCACACGTATGAATTGGATAGGAAATCCTACAATGCAAGACTCTTTGCTGGTTTGCATAGGAAACAGAAGATATCGAAGCAGATATCTTTGTTCAGCTACCTTGGTTCATTACCTCCAGGAGCCATCCTCACAGGAATTCAGGTAATCCATGCCACAAAATACAGTATACCAATTTATGTTTAAAAATACAATATTTGCTTTCCACTAGGTTTGCAGAGGGAGTCATAAATGGTCTTTCGAAATCAGGCCAACATCGGACATGTAGGGTGAAGAGACCTATTTAGAAATTTCATTCAATCAAAGAAAACTTGCACAGAACTGAGTTAACAATTGAGTTGAGTCACTCTAAGAACCAAATGGATGGAAACTGTTTCCAACAGAAGCAACACTAAGTTATAATCACTGAAGGACACACCAAAGAATAGATGCTATGATCTAGCAAACTATACTTTTAAGCTGTTCTCACACAGTAGGAAAACACACAAAAGGAGACCAAAAGTCTCAAGCTTTTCAGGAAAATAAATTCTGAAGTCTGGCAAACAAACTCCAGTTATTATGCATTTGCAAAGTTTCAATTTCAGCACAAAGGGAGCTGCATGTCACGAAAAGCCATGTGATGCACCAGTGACATTCAGCAAGGCGCATTAATTACGTGGTATTCGGATTTCTCCATTTATTTACCCTTCCGCAGTAGGTAAGACTAGGGCAGACTTGGAAAAAAACCCACCTGTCTCTCAAAGGGGTGTTTTGAACAAACCCCCGCACGGTCATTCAGCACTCGCAGAAGCCGTCGCTGCGCTCCTGCCCAACTGCCTCGGCAGGGCTAAGGGTCCGACCGCTGCGGGCTCACCCCGTTAACCTTTAGACACTAAATCCTCCGCTAAAGCCCAACACGCCTGATTTCCAAGCCCCCCTCCGGGGTCAGCTCACACCCCGTCCGCCGCTGCTGCCCGCGGGCCGGGCCCCGCGGCTCCCACCCCACCGCCCGCTGCTCCCCCCCGCGCCCCCCTCTCTCACCAGGTGCAGGGCCATGGGCAGCGTCAGCAGGAACAGCCACAGATAGAGGTGGCAGCTGTTGGTGAAGGCGCCCTGCTCCGGGTCGTGGTACCAGCCCCCGGTCAGCGCCGCCCACACGCCCTGCCCCACCAGCCGCGCCGCCGGCGACACCATGGCGGCCCCCCGCCGCCGCCACCGCCGCCCCTCAGCCGCCCGCCGCCGCCGCCGCCATGCCGGGCGCCCGCGGATTCTCCCATGGTGCCCCGCGACGCCGAGCATCCCGCCCGCCCCACCCCGGGCGCCGCCGCCGCCGCTGCCGCCGGGAGGGCGCCGTCACGGGCCGCCCCCCGCCGGGCACAGCGTCGGGCACAGCGCTCCGCTCGCCCCCGCGGCCGGGCCGGGGGGAGCGCGCCCCGCTACCGGGAGCGGGCGGCAGCCACGGAGGCCGCGCGGCGCGGACGAACCGAGCCGTGGCAAAGGGGGTAGTCCTGGCACCAGGGTGTCCGTCCCCGCGGCGTCCCGTCCCGCCCCGGGCGGCCCAAACCGCGGTGCACAGGTGCAGGCAAAGCGCGGCTAAGGGGCAGCCCCCGCGGCCGCCAGCTGGGCTGCGCCTCGCCGGCCACACCCCCACCGCCGGGAGCTCGTCGCCACTTACTGATTCTGCCCGGCACATCACGAGTTTCCGATCCCTGAGCTCTGCCCGGCTTTAGCGTTGCCCTCTTTCATAGAGTCATAGAATCGATTTGGTTGGAAAATACCTCCGAAATCATCAAGTCCAACCCTTGGTCCAGCTCCAGTCCATTTACTAGATCATGGCACTCAGTGCCACGTCCAATCTCAGTTTCAAAACCTCCAGGGAAGGTGAATCCACCACCTCTCTAGGCAGCCCATTCCAATGCCTGATTACTCTCTCAGTAAAGAATTTTTTCTGATACCCAAATTAAATTTCCCCTGGCAGAGCTTGAGCCCGTGTCCCCTTGTCCTATTGCTGAGTGCCTGGGAGGAGAGACCAACCCTCACCTGGTTATAACTTCCCTTCAGGTAGTTCTAGAGAGTGATGAGGTCACCTCTGAGCCTCCTTTTCTCCGGGCTAAACAACCCCAGCTCCCTCAGCCTCTCCTCATAGGACTTATGCTCCAGTCCCTTCACCAGCCTTGTTGCTCTTCTCTGGACCTGCTCCGGCACCTCAATATGTTTCCTCTTTGCATTGACTTGAGCTGTATCTTGGGCGAGATGTGAGGAAATTCCATTAAAAAAACCCCAACCATTTGGTTTCTTTCAAGAGTGAGTTTAGGGCAAAACCCAGCCTGCCTTCGTTCAAGAGTTTCACATAGCTGAACTCAAATTAGCGGAGTGAGGAGTTAGGGGAGGGGTAGGGGAAGCTAAGCTGAAGAGATGATGGAGCTGAGTGGAAGCCTTGGCAGGGGAGGCCAAAATCAGTGAAGGATGAGGCATAAGGATACAGGCGTATCCTAAGGGCAAACTCCTGAAGGAAGGGTTGTGAGTTGGGCTGTGAACGCCAGAGCTGATCATTCACAGCAATCCTCCTCTCCTACCCCTGACCATCAGAAAATAACTATGAACTTCAATTGTACATCTCTCATCAGCCCCTTCTGGGGACTTTTCCACACTTTTCCCACACCTTTATTGCAGTCAATTTTGTGAACAATCCATGTATGTAATGGAGGTTGCCAAGCAGTTTGCACATCACTGAATTCACTCTACTTCCATTGCTCCTGACTGTGGTTCCAGTTTCATGGACCAAACACACCATTCTGCTGTGTTTTGTGGATTTTTAGGCAAAGGTAAGAGACTAAAGATGCTATGGAGCAACCATAATTTGTGTGCTAATGAACCACAAACCTCATCTTGCTTCCTGATAGCGCAGGTGATGTGGCCACGCTGGATGCTTGTGTTGGCTTGGCAGAAGGGATGACACAGCACTGTGAACAAGTGGTTGGGAGCAGGAGAGGAATGGCATGGTCTCCTTCAGCAGTGCTGGCACCCTTAGATGCCTGAGTACTTGCTTGGTGTAACCTGGGTGAGCAGCAAAGTTTCTTGAGCTGTATGAGGGAGGCAGAGTCCTGGCCACGCCTTGTGCTACTCCTGTACACACATCTTCCCCAAATGTCTGCCCTGTTGACTGAATTTTCTTTTTTATTGTCTGCAAATTTTTTCCAAAGGTGACAAAATCTGTTAATACAAACGTAATGATTGAATCAAGTGCAATATGCAGCTATGAACGATATTTTTGATGTGTGATAATTAAAAACCTTATGTTTCAGAAACTACTGTAGTCATTTTCCACCAGCATACTGGCACAGTGCTTTATCATACTGGCAAATAAGATCATTTACATGCACAGCTCCAAAAAAGAAAGATGAGTAAACAAAGGTTTTTTGAGACTCCTGTAGTTTATTATGTGGATGGCCCAGGTAACACAGGCTTCACTGCAACTGATATATTGTTAGGGTGGCTTGTCCTAGTTTTGGCTGCGATAGAGTTAATTTTCTTCTCAGTAGCTAGTACACTACCATGTTTTGGATTCAGTATGAGAACCCTGTTGATAACACACTGATGTTTTGGTTGTTGCTAAGTTGTGTTTATCCTAAATGGAAGACCTTTTTGTGTCATGCTCTGCCAGTGAGGAGGTATAAAGAAAAAAACAAATACACTGTGAGGGAGCATAGCCGGAACAGGTGACCCAAAGTGGCCAAAGGGATATTCCATACCATATGACATCATGCTCAGTATATAAAATGTGGGGGAAAGTAGAAAAGTGGGGGAATTTGGGGCAATGGCATTTATCTTCCCAACTAACCATTACACAAGGTTGTGAGTTCAAGTCTCAGTGGGGACCGTCCCCTGGCAGTTCAATGCCTCCCTGCCATCCCATCCCATCAGATCTCAGATGCTGAGCAGGGTCAGCCCTGGTTAGTACCAGGTGCTGTGACAGTGCCGAGGACTTCACGTCACTGTCCAAGCTTGCTTGGTCATGGCAAATGGACCTCAGGACTTAAATGGTGAGGCCAGTTCTGCGCACGCTGTGCCTCACCTGAAAAATCCACTGTGCAGGCTGGAAGGGCACACCCATGTGGGGAGAGCCCTGCCCAAAGCTGCGTTCGCAAAGTTTGGCCATACATACATACATTATACATGATGGGGCCCTGCTCTCTTGGGGATGGCTGAACACCTGCCTGCCCATGGGAAGCAGTGAATTAATTCCTTGTTTTGCTTCGCTTGTGTGTGTGGCTTTTGCTTTTTCCATTCAATTGTCTTTATCTCAACCCACAAGTTTTCTACCTTTTATCCTTCTGATTCTTTCACTGATGCCCCCAGTGGAGGAGTGACACTGTGTCTGCGTGGGGTTTGGTGGCTTGCTAGAGTTAAACCATGACACTTTCCCACACATCACTCAAATCTTTCAGCTCTTCCTCATCTTTGGATAATGTTGACACCAAATAGTTTTTTGTATAATAGTACTTGCAGTTATGAAGGGTTCCTCTAATTTCCAGTTCTGGATATGTGCTCTGGACACAACGCAGATGCACAAGTACTGTAGTTACACAGTTGCAGGAGTGCCAAAGATGAAAAATGAGACCACTTTTCTCTTGAGAGATGCCAGTGAGGGATTGAGCCAAAAGCTTTGCAGTCTGTACACCGCTCTTCTCACCACTAACTCCACTAGGTGGTGCCGTCAGGAAAGTTAAGGGCGCGTTACACTGTACAGGGTCACAATATTTACATTATTAGAATTCACAGGAACATCAACTATATATCAAGATCCCAGAGCCCTGGGTGCTGAAGAAGCACTGAACAAAGACTAGCCCAAGTGCAGTGATTGCTAGTGAAGAGTGGTACTGCAGACAGCAAATTTGGGAGTATTAGCTCTAAATAAGTATTTAAACATTTCACTGTACTGCAACCAATACCTTGTCTGACCCAAAACATTCCACACTTAATTAGTTCCTGCAGATTCTTTTAGATAACAAAGTACAAGGTGGAATTTGTGTGGCAGAACGCTTGTATTACAACATACTTTATGGCTTTTATAATAAGGCAAATATGCAGATAAGGAGAAGGCTTGTAATTACCTCTCGGAATAGCTGCAAGGCAATCTTATATTAAAGGAAATGGGAGAAGACTCGATAGACATGCTGGTTCTGCATTGTTTCTTTTTGGTTAACATGGTTCAATAAGTCACTTTCAGCATAATGTATTTTTGCCTTGTGTATACAGCTATAAACACAGTTTGTGGGATAAACAAAAATTTATGATTATTGAATACCATAATTTTTTTTATTACTGTCTTTCTGTTGGAACCCTAGTCCTGTGATATCCAGCTGCAAATTTTGTGTGTATCTAGGGATGTTTTTGTGCAGGAAGTTGAGCACCTTTTATCATACCAGGTTATTTGACCCAGCAGTGTGGTTTTACACCTTTCCCAAGCCTTTTCTGTGTACCTCAGGGCGTCTATTGGCAGCAGCCACATCCATAACCACAGGTCCCACAGCGCACAATGATCAGTTCCTGGGATGAAAACACATCTACTTCCGTTTTTAACCAGTTTCCCACCACCCTGGCGAGACGGGAGGGCGTCCCCAGCCCACACACTTCCCTCTAACTTCCAACAAAACGACAGCTGTAGTTTAGAAAGTCATAGGATTTTTCCACTTGAAGACAGGAGACTCTTTTCCCAGAAATAGCATGTACACTGCATTTGCTATTTTCAGGCAACCTCTTAATGAAAGGGTTGTGTGGTTGCATCACGCACAGTCAGGACCCTTTTGGCCCTTGCATAGATGGGGCAGAGCTGAAGCAGGTCCAGTGGAAGGCAACAACGATTAAGAGCCTGGAACATCTCTCTCACAAGGAAAGGCTGAGGGAGTTGGGCCTGTTCAGCTTCTGGAAGAGATGACTGAGGGGACCTCATAAATGTCTGTAGATATCTAAAGGGAGGGTGTCAAGAGGATGGAGCCAGGCTCTTGGTAGTGCCAACGAATAGGACAAGAGGCAACACGCAGAAACTGATGCACAAAGTTCCACCTGAGTATGAGGAAGAACTTTATTGTGTGGGTGACTGTGCACTGTGATAGACTGCCCAGAAAGCTTGTGGAGTTTCCCTCACTGGAGATATTTATGAACCATCTGGATGCAATCCTCTGCCATGTGCTTTCAGATGACCCTGCCTGAACAGTGAGGTTGGACCAGAGCTCCCACTGTGGTCCTTTCCCAACCTGACCCATTTTACGATTCAGTGAGAGCCCACGAGAAGCGCAGGTGGATGGAAAAACACGCACCGAGGAAGCTCCTTTCCTTCAGCGACTGCTTGGGGTTTGTGCCAGTGAAGTCTCACGACCGCACAGGGAGGGAGAGGGGACGCTGCCGGCGGCGGCACGAACCATCCACGGGCTCTGCAGCCCCGCAGGACAAAGCGGGCCCCGCGGGCTGCCCCGCACTCACCTCCCGCCCCCGCACCGCGGTGCCACCCGCGCCCGCCGCGCCCGAGCACACGTGACGGCGGGCGGCCAATCAGCGGGGGCGGGCGCGGGGCACCGGCGCTGCCCTCCCCGCCTTTCCCGCGCGCTTGCGCCCTCCCGCCGGAGCCCCGCGGTGGCGGCACCGCCGGGCCCCGCCCCTGCCCGCGCTCCGCCCTCCGCTCCCCTCCCGCGGCTCCCGCTCGGCGGCAGCGGCAGCAGCAGCGGCAGGTGAGGATGCGGCTGGGCGGGCGCCCCCGCGTCGGCCACGCTGCTGGTGGCCGTCGGGGCTGAGGTCGCTGCCATGGCTCTGCCGGGCGCCGGGGCGGCGGCGGCCGCCGGCTGTGGTGGCGGCGGGGGTTCGTGCCCGCTGTGGACGGCGCTGTACGACTACGAGGCGAGCGGCGAGGACGAGCTGAGCCTGCGGCGGGGGGACGTGGTGGAGGTGCTGTCGCAGGACGCGGCCGTGTCTGGCGACGACGGCTGGTGGGCGGGGAAGATCCGCCACCGTCTCGGCATCTTCCCGGCCAACTACGTGACCCGCCAGCCCCGCGGCGGAGCGGCGGCGGCGGGGGGCGCCGGGCGGGGCGACCCCGCGGGGAGCCTGACGGAGATCGACTTCGAGCACCTGGAGCTGCAGGAGATCATCGGCGTGGGGGGTTTCGGCAAGGTGTATCGGGCCACCTGGCGGGGCCGCGAGGTGGCCGTGAAGGCGGCGCGGCAGGACCCCGACGAGGACATCACGGCCACGGCGGAGAGCGTGCGGCAGGAGGCCAAGCTCTTCTCCATGCTGCGGCACCCCAACATCATCGCCCTGCACGGGGTCTGCCTGCGGGAGCCCAACCTCTGCCTCGTCATGGAGTTCGCCCGCGGCGGATCCCTCAACAGGGCCCTGGCCGCCGCCCCCGGCGCCGCAGCCGCCCGCGGGGGCCGCCGCATCCCCCCGCACATCCTGGTGAACTGGGCGGTGCAGATCGCCCGCGGCATGCTCTACCTGCACGACGAGGCCATCGTCCCCATCCTGCACCGGGACCTCAAGTCGAGCAACAGTGAGTCCCGGACGGGGCGGGGGGAGGTGAGAAGGGACCGCCGGAGCGCCGCGGCGCTGGAGGCGACAGCGAGGGGTGTCCCCGCGTCCTCCCAGGCCGCCCAGCCCGGCGGGGTCCCGGCTTGGCGGCGCTGGCCGTGCCCGCGGCGCGGGGGCGGGCGGCCAGGCCTGGACGGGCTCCGTCCGGGAGCCCTGTTTCACCGGGAGATGGGTGTCGCAACTCGGGCACCCTGTGCCAGAAGCTTGGGCCAGCGGCAGGTTAGTTTGCCGCGGCTGTGGGCTGGGTACGGACTCATGGAAAGGTCAGGAGGAGCCGGGTGCACCTTCGGTCCTGCGCTGTCGGAGAGGAGCTCACTTAAAGCGGGATAAAACCCTGCTCGCGACCACAATCGCAAATCTACAGGGCTATTTTTACTCTGATGCGTTGTGTGGTCCTGGCTTTTGAAACTTACAGGGAAACAAGTGCCTTGTAAAGGAAAGTTTTAATAAGGATATCACTTCTCTTTCACTGTCGAGCAATCATATATGTTTCTAGTTTTCACTGCATGCATTTAGTTTTGCTAAAATTTACCCCCTTGGCAAACATTGAGGCGGAAAAGGCAGTACCTTAAAAACAGTAGAAACTGTTGTGCAGATGCCAGATTTGCTTTCATCCCTTGGCGTGGACAAATGCACCTGCAAGAGCAAGGGAGTTGCTCAAAATTCATGTTTAATGGCTCCTTGGTCCATCTGACAATGCAGAAGCATCTGAGATTTTGACAGCTGTGGGCTTGGAAGGCTGGTTTACTGGAATAGATGTGTTTATGACTTGCTGTTACAGTTGTGTTTTGAACTGGTGACCTGAAAGTGGAAATCTATGTGTTTCCAAAAATGTCTGAAGCCATCCCAACTCTTTTCTTTTTGTTCTGACTCTGCAAAAAGTGCAGTAATATGTTAGTATTTTTTTCCAGTTAGGAGTCCTTAAGTAGTCCGGTAAAAATAAAAAAAGCTTTATTCAATTTCTAAGCACTTTGTTTAAGAGGCTGTGTGTCGTGAAGGTCACCATGCATGGGCTGTTAAGACAAGGCTCAGTCATGGGACTGACTGTTCCTGAGAGTACTTTCACTATTTGTTTGATAAAGAAAGGGCCTAGCTCAGCTGTGTTTGTGGTTCTGTTTGTAGCACAGATGAACTCCTGCACCTTGGAGTCATGGCCAACACCTTAATTTCTAGTAAGTTGTCTGTAGGCAGCTTGTGCCCTCCTGGTTTACTGCTGTGTTCAGAGTGAGCTGCTGCACCTTGAGTATTTAGTGGGTTTCCACAGAGTGGGTTGCTGCATCCTAGCAGAATGCTAAGTGACAGTGGCAAAATTTGTGTCTGAAATGAATTCATAAGCCTGTGGCTTAGCGCAACACCTGGAGTTGAGTTGGGTACTGCTGAGAGCTGATTACCGTTACCATCTCTTTGTATATGGATAATGGCAGAGCATTTAAGAAATATGCTTTTGATTATAACCTCAGCATTTGTGCCCGTTCACTGCATCCATTACTCACTCCTGTTGCAGATGGATTTAGCTTGAGCTATTTAGTTCTGTAGCCTGTTCTCTAATCTTATCAAAGTTTGAAGGCAGTATTAAATATGGTAAATAGAATTATGTTTCTTGATCATCCAGCTAAATGATCATTTGGGGAGACGGAGGTGCACTGGTGGTACCCTAGACTGTTAACAACATGCCTTTAAAATGACTGGGAGTCAAGACAGTATCCCCTGTTCTGGTAACTCATCCATTCATCAAAGATTTCCCTTCATTCTTTTACTGTAGTCTTTTGCAGTCTTGCACAGTGGGAGTGAAACACTGCCAGGGTTGACTGAGCAACTTGCTTGGTGTGGGTAGTAACAGTTTCACAGTGGCTGCAGCTTCAGACAGGGGTCTGGCAGCACCCATTCCTCATCTGCTCATTGCTGCTTTCCAGAGATTGCTGATGGTGATGGTCCATGCTCTCCACATTAAGCAGCTCTAGATAGCACAGGAATGTATCAGTTTTGTGCTTAGTTATTTTTGTTCAGAAGGATTTTTTCTTCCCCAGACAACAAATTAGACAAATGGATGTCATGAGCATGGCATGTTAAGTAATGCTCTCAAACTATTTCCCCAGCAAATAGGCAAGAACTAATTTTTCCAGACAAGGAAAGGGAGCCCCTTCCACCAGTATGTTTGATCCAGAAGGGGTGTGTGTTGGGGCTTGTGGTTGGCAGGTGATAGGCAAAGCAAGCATCTCAAAGGCAAGTGTATTACTTCTCCCCATGCTGTTTTGTGGAGTTGGGATCTATAGGATAGCATCTCTGATGTGATTTTGCAGATATCGAATTGACAGGACTGGAGAAAAAGTGCCACAAGTAGAAGAGCCATGAGAGCCAGCAGGGTTTTATTAACTGCAGTGACCATCTAAGTTAGTATGCTCTAGTTTTACTGGGCTCCTTTTGGGAGGTGGGAAAAGGTTTTTGTTTCTGCCAAAGTAAGGGAAATTAATAGATATACAAATGCGTTTTTATATTGGGAAGCAAAAATAACCTGATTGTGAGGCCTGAACAAGGAAGTAAAGGGTAACTCTTGAGTTTCATTGACATCGGAATTTCTTCAGTTCTGGAGTCCGTGTAAAATAATTTTAGTATTTAAAGGTTTTTCAGGAGTAGACAAAACAAATGTGGAAAGAACACTTTTAGCTCTAGATATGTGTAATAAAATGAAACATAGTAACTATAACTATAGTTTCTAATGTTGATTTACACATTGTGGGTACTTTGTAAACCTTGAGTGGCTGACAGGGTGAGAGGTTTCTCTGACAAAGATCACTGTCTGTTTTGAGGGTAACTTCTCATAAGCAGTTCTTACGTTCCTCAATATACTTTAAAGATTAAGGACTAAGAGGTGGATTTTATCTGTCTAAAGAAAACTTAAGGTTTTTTAGGTCATCATCTATAGTCAATAAATTCTGGATTAATCGATACTTAAACTGAAAAGGAGATGTTTTAAAAATTTGTTAAAGTATTTGAAAAGCCTTGACTGTGTCTCCTGGGTATGAACTTAGTCTTGATTAAGCATGCCAGCTGATTATGAAAAAAGTTCTTTTTTACTGAAGATGATAGTCAGGAATTCATCTACAAGACTAGACACAGCTAGTTACATGTGTCTTTTTACCACATCATGGTTATTTTGCTGACTCTTTGAAAGGGCAACTCTTCTTCTCAAAGGAAATCAAATTGCTTAGTTCTGGGCAAGGACATCCCATTAGTTACAAGACCTGTGGTTGTGTAAGGGCTCAGCGCAGCTTCTGATTCTTTTTTAGTATGCTGGAGAAAGCTAGTAGTGCATTCAGACAGAGTATCCCAGGTTTTCCCTTTCTGAAGTCTAGTGCAGAGAAAGCAGAGGTTTGTGATTCTGGAGTTGTTTTCAGACTGTGCAGTACTTCTGCCTTTAAAAAAAATGCACTTTATCTCTGATGCAGCAGCCTTGTGTGCTTCTAGGAAGCATTACAAAATGTTCAGAATATCTTGCTTATGGCATAGACCCATCCATGATTACAAAATTGATTATGTGTAGATTATGTGTACTAGCATGGTACTGATAAAGTACTCTGTGTTCATTTGTCACAGATGGATATGCAAGTAAGGGTTTGGTTTGCTGTGGCTCTCAGCAGCTCCTCCGACAGCCCAGGATCCTTTGCAGCCCTCAGCTCTCTGAGTTGGTTAAGTTTATGTTACTTTTTTAAATTGTCAAGGTCAGCTTGAGCTTCAAGGATTGTTGTATAAGACCAGGGACATGACAATGTTAGTGAGAGTAGCACTTGGAATCTGAAGGAATAAAACATAAAAGAGAGCAGTGAAACTGCAATTGGACAATCCACTTTAATGTGTTCTTGAAACTAGTATCATGAAAAAAATAAGATGGAGATGTTTTTCAGAGTTCATAGAAACTGCTTTCTCTGAACCTTCTTCACCTAGTAACTTTAGGCTGGCTGTTCAGGGAGAGGAAGAAACTGGAGTTAAGCCTATCTGCTATCTTCTGAACTGATTTTACTTATTCTGAAATCACAAGGCTGCTTAATTTGTCTCTGAACTGTTTTGAAGAGGCGAGACATGCTCACATCACAAGTAGAGCTGTAAGGATTACTTGTATGTTATTAAATGTTTGTAATTCAGAATCTCGTACAGTTACCAAGAGAATTCAAAATTTATTTCTATTACAATTGTCTTTGGTAGTTTTAGGGGAGAAGAGAGATAGCTTTTCAGCAATCTAAATTTCTGTCGACATAAAGTTCCAAGGTGTCCTCTAATGCCAGCGAAACTTGGAGGTTTTTCTCTCAGTAGCAC
Organism: Hafferia zeledoni; assembly: GCA_035583235.1. Taxonomy (NCBI): domain Eukaryota; kingdom Metazoa; phylum Chordata; class Aves; order Passeriformes; family Thamnophilidae; genus Hafferia; species Hafferia zeledoni. The sequence goes on from JAWWEV010000115.1 coordinate 44,150,795, forward strand.
TGTGTTTTGTACTGCTCACCTATTACAGTGTAACAAAACTGAAAAACCTGATGTTCCATGGATATGTATTCCTCATTTTCCTCTCCTCTTCATGGCGCTTCCATTCGTGGAATTTGCAGTCTCGTATTCCCTTTCCACATCCCCAGCGTCCCTGCTGGGCTTAGCTTGGCTGTCCCAGGATGTCCAGCTCCACTGCTGGGTGACTCCTGTACCTCCTAGAGGAGGCTGCACATGCTGGGATTGGTTGAAACTGCTTGTATTGCCTGGCTGGCTGCTAAGCTCCTAGAGGCTGCTGGCCCCTCCGAGCTCTGGAGGGGAATGGATGTTTGTTCTGGCAGAACTAAGTGAAGTTCCTCTTCCATAGGGCAACTGACTTTCATAATACCCATAGGAACCATATCTCTGAGAAAGTAATATCACTTTGACGAGTGTCAGTTAGGTAAAATAGTGGGGCCAGAACTTATTGAGCAGTTTAAAATTCACATCCTGTAGTTTTCCATGCTATCTTCATGTAAGAAGTCGGAGTACTTTAATGCTTTACACTGTTCTTAATTACTTAAAATTGCATAAAGCAAGAAACTGTTCCAGGTACACCAGATTCCTATCCCGTCTCTGTGAGAGACAGTAGCCCTGCCTTGTGCTTTGCTGTGAAGATAATGCTGCTACATTGCAACATAAGAACTGGTTATGCATCTGAAGCATCTGGAAGTGTATTAGCAGGAAGAAACTGTAGTTTTGATAATCTTATGAGCTTAGAATTCTTAAAAAAAAAAAAACAAGAAAACCCCACACACCAGAAAATGAAAGTCAACCCACCTTCATGCAAACGGTAGGATTGTAAAATGTCATCAATTTGGGAAACAACACCTATTTTGAATGTTATGATCTATTAAAAGTTGAACTTACTGAATTCTAATAATTTTTTTTAATGTCTTTGTGTTACATGAAAGAGTTCTACGTTGTTTCATAAAACATTGCTCCCAGTAATTTGCTTCATTTGATGTGTGCTCAGATTATGTAGATAGGGATTTTATTTTTTGAGAGGCCCTGGAGGTTAGTTGGATTCTGTGGGAGCATCAAATGCTTAGCAGCCTTGAACTAGAGTATATGGTTTTCCTGTTCAGCAAAGGCAATGTTTTTGTGTTATGTCTGTTTAATATTCACTTGATATATTTACTTGTTGCACATAATATGTTGTGTATTTTGGGTTCAGAGAGATGCTGGAATTGAAGAGAGAACAACTTCGAGTAACTGATTGCTGCGGTTGTCTCAATCTTCAGCAGAAATAACTAGTGCTGTAATGCTGTAGAGGCTAATTTCCAGTTGAAGGATGTGTTTCAGCATTTAAAAGTAATATTAAGGAACTTTATGATTGTTATACAATATCTGTCAAATGAATTTTGTGAACTACTGCTCTGTAAAGCACTTCTTGTTTGTATAGTGTTTAAGCTTCCGAGGAGGAGTAACATCCAGCAGTTATTTTATTTGTGCATGAAGACTTAACTCCAGTAGCAATTTATTTCACCTCAATCACTGGCTTCTAAATTTGCTTTTGTTTCATGTTTTTCTGTGTCTCAAGCCTGGATGCTAACAGGTGGAAAAGAGTGCTCAGTAATTTAGAACAAAGTCCCTCAAAGTTAATGAGGCCGAAGTATATTTACATATAGTCCTTAATGCTGAAAACAAGACTCTAGGCTGAAACGCTAGCTAAATATAATATGATGAATTAAAACATCATGAATTTTTAATACTCCTATTTATAATTCATTTTTAATACAGACTTTCATTTTAATGTTTCCCCAGCCATGTCCATCTGACAACTGTAGAGAGATGTTCCTTATTTGTTGTTGAGACTGCATTTCTAACAGGGAAGATCATTAAGTCAAGAATAATATTACTTTGATCTTTCTGTGGATCTTGCTTGGTTTTTCATGTCTTTCTCCTCTCTGTCTTTGTTCTGTCATTGTAAAACACCAAGTGATCTGGTTTACAACTGTTGGAAGAAGGGTTGTTTATTTTTTTCCCTGCTTTGTGTTGGGTTTCTAGCAGGTTTCATTTGCATCGAGGTTTCTGGTGACCTCTTCATGAAAAACACAGGGAGTCATATTCTAGCCTGTATGTCGTATTTGCTGACTGTCTTTACTGAAAAACAGTTCTATTTTGGGACAACATTATAAATTGATGTGTAGGACTTTGGATGAGAGTGTTGATATTATTTGTATATTAAAGAAGACATCAAGCATTACGTGGCTCAATTTTTATTTTTTTAAAGCTTGCACCCTAAGAATATGTTCAGATACTTACCTGGCTCTGGAAATTGCACTGAGTGAGCAATATTTCCATAAAGGCCAATGGAAAAACAGACAGCTAAACACCTCCCATTAGTTGTTAAAATATTTACACTATTATCTTCATTCCCTTATACAAGGGAATAGTGAGAAGTAAGTTTAACTGCTGGCCATAACACCTGTGAAATGAGTTATTGTACTTAAAAAAGCAGACTGCAAAATGTGTTTGAGATTTAGGCATGGGTAGTGTTCTCCGAGCATTAGAAAAAGTTGGGATATATCTGAGTTTTCACTCACAGATTAGTCCCCCACATGTGTTGGGGTTGCAAGGACTGGGTATGTCTTTGGACCCTCTTACCAAAGATTGAAAGTTCCATTAAAAAGTTACGTTCTGCAACCTCAAAAGAATAGAGAGGTAACACATCATTGAACTGTATTGGGATGTTGAATGCTGTTTTGTGGTTTCTTTGACCTTAGAAGAGAATGGCTTTTTGTTTGCAATCTGTAACTTTTCTTACCACTAAATATAAACTTTCTTACAAACTTGCTTCAATGTTTCAAGTTTTGAAACATGCTGGCCTTGTACAGTGAAAGTCTGCAAGGGATGTTTGCAGCATAGGGTAGTTTTTGTCCTTGAATTTTGTTTCTGATTATTTGTTATAATTCAAGGCAATGAGATTTGTTTTAGTGACTTTCAGTAATAATGCTTCTAAAAAATGCATGGATTTTTTTTTTTAGCTTTGGGGTTGTTTTGTTTGTTAAAACCAAAATTATGGCATTAAAGTAAACAAAAATATACATTATATATAGATGACAATAGGTGAAATATTAAATGCCAAATGACTTGGCTGTGTAGCAGTACAAAAATAACTGATCATGTACATTCCTTGACAGCTTAAAACTACATTTCACCATTTTTATCTTGCTTGACCATGTTACTAACTAAGCTTAGCATCAGTCCACTCACTGAAAGTAAGCAGATGTTTAAATTTTGACTGACTTACTGCATCTTACATTAGCGGGTTATATATGGTAGGCTGGAAAAGTTACCTATTTGTATAATGTCACCACAGAAGTATTCTTCCATCTTGGAGCTTCCTGCCAGGTTTAACCTTTTTTTTGTGTGTTTGTGGGGTCATAGCTCCAGTTAAATCCATCCTAGACATGCCAGTGTTGGCTATATAATCATGCTTTGTTCTCTTCATAGTGACTAAAATCTGTGTTTTGGCAGGTGTGCTGTTAACTCAGAGCTGATAAGTCAGCCCTCCCTCTCAAAAATGCAAAAGTAAATGCTTCATTGCTGTGGTTCATTATGGGACAAGTTAACCCTTAGAATTTCTTATATTTTAGTTCTAAATGTTTAGGCAGTTTTGTGTTTGGTTTTTGTTTTTTTTTTTCTATTAGACCTAGATGCCACTGTTCTTCCTGAAACTAATTGTGTTTATTTCCTTGGGTGTTACGTAAAAAGGAAAAAAAAAATTGTAATTCCTAACTCATTGATGAATGTTGCACTAATTAAAAAACCAGCAGGTTTGTCCTTTCATTTTCTCTTCCCAAGAGAAAGAGAGCACTGTCAAGTTTGCAGAGTTCTCATTTTAAAACAAGTGTTTTGCCTTTGCTATTAACAAAGATAAGAGTTAATGAAAATGCACAATCCTGAGAGGTTATTCCTCAGCTGCTGAAGAACCTGCAAGGGTGGAATGCAGGAATCCTACCCCATAGAATATACCTTGATGATTTTCAAATTTTCCTTTACTCCCAAGTTTTGTATTAAAAAAAGTCTCAAAAATTGTCTGGTTTTTTTTTTTCTGCTTTGTTTTGAAACTAGTTCTTTGGCTTTTTTTTTTTTTTTTTTTTAACAATAAGACTCTTTCAAATATTCTATACAAAAGAAACTGGCAGCCTAAGTCAGAATTCTTCATAGTGTAACCTATCAGAATTCCACATAGAAATTATATTAAAGGAGTTTCATGTTAACTGATGAAATATAAGGGGAACTCAATGACTAAACTTGACTGAGCATCTACAGCCAGAGTTTATTTGGATTCACAGCAGTAGGCGTCTTCAAAGAGACCCAGAAAATTTCTTTTGTCTTCAGTTTATTCAACAGGTTCTTTTCAATAGTAAATTTCATCAAAGGTGATTTTATAATGGAGAAAAAAGTAGCAAAGCTGGGTTCTCTCTTTAAATCTTGTGACTAAAACTAAATTTCTGGAAAGTTGCATGACTTCCCACTTGTTCCAACAGGTGGTGCATGGCTTTGTTTAGCAGCTGCAGGAGAAGGCTTCCCTACCCGTCTCCAGGCACAGGTTCCCTCACACATGTCAGCAGATTGTACATATCTCTGCCTGTGTGGTCAGTAGGTCTGGGTTAAATTAGCTGAGAAATCCAGCAGGAAACTACTCTAAGCTGTTGTATTTGCAAGCTTCGTTTTCTGCAGAACTGTCTGGATACTTGAGTCTCCCAAGACTACCCAGTTGCTAGACCCAATGTGGGGGGCAGGGAAAAAAGCTGTAAGGATGAGGGAGTATAACTGAAAAGGAGATGAAGTTAACTTTTACTCCTGGTTGTGACATCAGCCTATACCCTTATACTTCAGCTTGGTTAGTAAGTCGCCTTTAAAGGTAGAATGAGTTTTTACTTTTTTAGGTATGTTTCTTTAATTTTGACATGACTTTTTTTTTTTTGCATTTCCACATGTCAAATGCCCCTTGATACAGATCACAGAAAATAAAGCAATGAGGAAGTTCATAATTGCTGAGTGTAATATGTTACGATCAGGAAAAGTATGCCAGCTATGTAAATACTTCTGTGTGTGCAGAAGTTATGTATTCTTCTGATTAGCTTGAAATATCCAATTTCAGCAAGGCATGTTCCGTTTACTTAAAAAAACCCTCTATAAATCCAAGCCAAATTTGAATGAAATGTTCGCGGGTTTGAAATTAAATATTGAAAAAGTGATTGACTAACGATAGAAAAGTTAAGTTGTTAGTTCTGAAGGAAGGTAACTACTGTCAGCTCTTGCCCCTGGATGACAATTTTGAGATTATAAACCTCGTCAGCATTATTGCCCTGTATGTATGACATATATTGATTTATTTTGTTTTGAAGGGAATGGCCAGATCTCGAATCTGGGGTTAGGGAGACAATAATATGTTTTCTGAAAGTTTCTCTAGAAGGAAACTGCACCTGATGTATTAGATATTCACTAAGACTTCTTATGCACTTTGAACATAATAGCTTTAGTTTCCCTTACGTTTTGGGTTTTTTTATTAAAGGTGGTTTTCTTCAAGGAATGGATACACGGCCACTTTATTCTGTAGTTTGAAACTGGAATATCTTAGCCAGGAAGGAGTGCTTCACCACCAAAGTATTAATACTAGTTGTTCTTAGCATTTTCTTCTCATCTGCTTGCATTTTGGTCAATTGCTTTGTTTTTTGTTTTGGTTTTGGTTTTTTGTTTTTGTTGGGTTTTTTGTTTTGGTTTTAGTTTTTGGTTAGTTTTTTGTTTTTGTTTCTTTTTTTCAGAGCTGCCTTTTAAAAACTAATAGCAAGCAAAGAAAAAAGAGCTTAAAAGAAAGTAATTGCTATTCCAAATAAATATGAAAGTTCCTCGTAGGTGCCGCACAACTGAGTGTTTTGAGTGTTAAAGCTAAGTTTCTGTATTGACTGATTTCCATGTAATTGTAAAATTATGGAGGAATTGCTTTAATGGGGTTGCTTTTCTTAAATTTAGTATTTAAATAGGAGAATTCAGTTTAACATTTTATTAGACAAAGAACTTGAGAATGTGTAGTGTCCAGCTGGCTTTTGATTTTTTGCTGATGCAATATTCAAATCCTACATTTTTCAGAATTTACTGATGATCTGCTGTTTAAATTATGATCATTTGAATGTCTAATTATAAATGCTTGTTACCTCTGGTACTTCCTCTTACAGCAGCATCTGCAGTCTGTGCCAATAACTTGTTAAAACTGCTGCTTTCTCTCAAGTTTCCATTTGCCCAAAGTTGCTTTAATAATAGTTATTAAAGAAGGGAAGAGGAAGCAAAAATGGTGATGCAAGGTGTGTTCAAGCTGTTGCAATCTCTCGTCCCTCTTCCTCTCTCTCCTTTTCCCTCCATTTCCTGCAGACAGGCAGATGACCCCCAGTCATTCTCATCCTTTGGTGGTTTTCTTCTGCCACTTGTCCCAGTGCGGGGTGTGTTTTTCTGATGGGATTGCTGTGTATCTGTCAATCCATGCTGTCAAGGACTTTTTGTGTCAAGTCTTGTCTTGTTTTGGCTTTCCAATTTGGAACACTTTGTTCAGGATATTTTTTAAATACTTGTTGGCTCCTCTGAGGTAGGGTGGTTTTTTTTTTTAAGCTAGATGTTTTGAGACAAATACATTTAAGCATAAACTGTTCCTTTCAGCTTAATGTGAAAATTAAGAACTGGTTGTCCCCTGTGAAGGGACATAGACAATAGAGGAGCACAGTATCTGTAGAATAAAAAAGTAATCTGTAATCAGTATTTAAAGGATGAAATTTCCTTGCTGATGGTGAGCTCTTAATCTAGTGAGATAATCACAATCTGACAGATTCTAACTACAGAGATAACAGAACCCATTCTGAGAACCTGCAGGAAAAAAGGAGGGCGTTTAAGAAGCAGTGCTGTACAGGTGGAATTATCATCTCTTGTACCTACTGAAGGTGTTCTGATCAGTTAATGTTTTCACTGTGATAATTAATTTGTGGTTCACACACTTACTGCTTTCACTATGATAGTTAATTTACAGTTGAAAAACCGGACATGGCTTCTATCAGCAGTGTTTAAATTTTAATTTCCAATTACAGTTGGAGCCAAATAACAGCTCCAAACAATGCAGGCAGGTCTCTTAATATTGCAACGTGTTGTGTTTCATTAACTGAATATGCAACATTTAATAAGGTCTTTTTCTGCCTGTTAGTTCCCAGGTGAAGATGCAAGGTCACCCTGCTGGTTTCCTGGTTTTGTTGCGTGTTGATTTAGTGAATTAACAGGAACCAGATTCACTTGCAAACAGTTGGAGAGGGAACTGACTGGGTGCAGGGGGAGCAGAGACAGTAGCAGCATTGTCTGGACAATCTCTATTTGCAAGTAGAGTTATGTAGCATAACATCTTTCTTTTCTTTCTGGTATTGTCTAAGAATTACTTTATCAGTGGTGGTAAATGTGGTTGACATGTAGGCAGTCTTGCCTGTAGTCATAGTAACTTAAATAGCTGTGCTATTAAATAACTTAAATTTGCAAAACCTATGATAGTCACCTATTTATCAAACTGCAGGTGAGGTAGCAAAAAGCATTTGGTGGCAAATAATTAACTTGGGAAAATAAGGTTGCTTAGCATTTTATTTTTAGAAGTAGTAAAATAGGTAATAAAAGGAGTATATAGTAGAAGGTATAAAGACTATAGGAGAGATAGAAAGGATGAATGTTTCAGGAATTTTTTTTAAGTGTAAGCATTAGAAGATTAATTTGAATTCAGTACATCTAAACTATTAAAAAGTTATACAGTCCTTTGTCTTGGCTTTTCTCAGAATATCTTGTTTACTTAATTGTTTTATATGGCTGGTAACTGAAAATGGTCACCTGGAAGTGTTGGAATGTATTATGAATGCAGTAAAACTGGTTTTAACTGCGTGAAGTCTTTGGATTTCAATAAATTTGCCAAATGAAGTGTTGTATTAAAAGGGGGCTTTGAGATAGATAAGGTTGGAGAAATACAATCTGTATCTACTTAGTAACAAAAAGAAAACAAAGACTGTAGGAAATAACCTGCATTAAAAGAGTAGCATTGAAGAGCTTAGTTTTAGGTGGAGGTTTCCTAGGCTTGCTGCCAACTAAAACATCTGTCCAGGCTTCCCTCAGGCTTGCTGTAAATACTGTTTCTTAAGCTATATGAATTCTAAGAAATGAAAAGAAAAGAAGCTGAAACAAGAACATGAACCTTTTATTAAAATTATGCTTTAAACAAAGTGCTTGCACTTTAAACAAATACTTCTGCTTCCTCTCTAGGCTTTCAGCTTAGTTCTCAAAGTAGCACTGGGAGCACAGTTCTGGACCTGTCTGAATTCTGGCCTGTCTTTCCATATCTGGGCTCTCACTTCATTTTTTCTTTTCCCTAGTAAAATTTCAAATTAAGCTTAACTGAAAAGAGAGTGTAGCAGAGAGGGCGGCTCTTGTTCTGTGGCCAGACCTGGGCTGCCACTTCATGCATATCTTACCTTTTGCTCACCTCAAAGAGAGCTTTTAGTACCAGAGTTTGGAGATGGGAGTGATGTGAAGAGAATGGCACAGGAAAAGGAGTGGGGACTGGGAGCATTTGAGTGGGATTTTAATGGGACCTCTGCCTTCTTTTCGGGTCTAAATTCTGTGCCTTTCTTGACTAAGAATACCTTGTGTGGAAACAGTAGTAGTTTGGCAAACAGTTGTTGCTGGTTCTGTTTTACTTAGATTTGGGAAGCACTGGCTGGTTCCATTGCAGTCTTGGGCAACTGTGTGTTAGATTTTAGTTTCCAAAAGTGTGCAGAACATCTTATTTTGCATAGTGTTACACCATGAAATATTTGCATTGTGCCATAAGATTAGTAGAAAAATACTCCAGCTGTAACTATTGATAAGGCAGAAAGCAGCAAAAAAAGATTAATGGCATTACTATTTCAGGAACCATTAGATTGGACTGGATTGTATGTTGGATCTTGTGACCTTTTTTGAGGACTAAACTATGCTTTACACAGCAGATGAGGGCCAAAATGGGGATGGGAGAAAAGAAGCAATGAAAAAATTGAAATTTTATATGATTCCCCACCCTGGTAGCTCCAGATCTAGAACTGAGTTTAGTCACAAGCAGGCCTGTCAGACAGATCAGCAGAGCCACCTAGGTGAATATTTTATTGGGTAAGAGCACTAGTACCGTAGGTCTGCATCCTGTTTCTAGGTATGACTGACTTCTGTTCTCATAACTTCTCTCAGCCTTTGTTTAGCCAAGCAAAAAGGACAAGCTCTTCTGATTTTATCTGAATAAAAGACCTTGCAGGATCCTAACTATTCTATTTTCTTTGTCTGTTGCAGTTCTTGTTGTTGAACACGTATGTGCAGGTTTAGTCATTCAGTATTTCATATGAGGTGTTGTGCTTTGTAGAATTCTATTGATACTTCCCTATTTCTACTAAACAAAGCCTTTTTAGTGCCTCTTAGAATTGCATGAGCTACTTGCACAACTACATGTGGCTGCTAGTTTTCCTTCTGTTAGTCGCAATAGCCAGGATTTTCTTCTTCCTTCACCTCTGCTTTATTGCAGAGATTTTATGAGTGATTTTTGAGTGTTCCTTTGCAACTTTGCACATCTTTTAGTATGATGGTTTGTTTTTTCTCAAGTGGGCACTATCTTCTGACTGTGCTATCAGTTCTTGAAAGGCACCTTATGTTTTTATTCTACAAGTCAATATGTGTAACAAACCAGCTTCCTAGTAAATTCCACTGATGATTCCTCTTTATCCTAGTAATTTGTCTTCTGAGATCTTTTTTTATACAACTGCTGTATGGAATTCATTGATTAACCCTTATTCTGTCTGTGTGGTTGAACTTCCTAAAAGGTACTCCTGTCTGCTCAGGTCTGCTACCTTGTTGCTTACTAAGAAACCATCTGTTGGACAAAATGAGACTAATGTGAGCTTTTTATAATGTAATTCTGCCATAATTTTTCTGTTTTCTTCTGTGCCTTGATGTCCTTAATTGCTGTCCTTAACCAGTTTTTGAAAATCTGTTCCAAGGTGACATTTACATTAATGTCTGTACTTGAGTGAATATACTTCAGTTGTTTTTAATATAGGTTTCTTTTCCTTTTATCTGTCATAGAGTGCCATAACATTACAGATTCATAAACACATTTCATAGTAGATTTAGAGTTTTTAAAACGTTTGCCCTGGTTTGAGTTGGGTGCTTGACATCTTGAGGTCTGTTTCAACCTGAGTTATTTCCTAATTCTCTGAGTTTCTTCAGTGCTCTAGAGTTGGTAATACTTGGATTTCTAAGTTCTTTTTAGATCTGTTAGCTTAAGAGTGTAAAGTTTTGTTCAACTGTATGGTTAAATAGCAGTATCTTTGTTGTGGATGCTGTTAGAATCCTCATGTTCACTTGCTGCACTGTCAGAAGTGTCTTGGCTCCGCAGAGTCCTGCACTTGGGTCACAGCAACTCCAGGCAGTGCTACAGACTGGGAGAACAGTGGCTGGAAAGCTGCCTAATGGTAAAGCTCGTGGGTGTGCTGGTTCAGAGTGGCTTGAAAGTGTGCGCAGGTGGCCCAGAAGGCCAATGGCATCCTGGCCTGTATCAGGAATAGTGTGGCCAGCAGGACCAGGGCAGGAATTCTCCCCCTGTACTCGGCACTGGTGAGACTGAACCTTGAATCCTGTGTTCAGTTTCGGGCCCCTCAGTTGAAGAAAGATATTGAGGTGCTGGAGCATGTCCAGAGAAGGGCAACAGAGATGGGGAAGCGTCTGGGGCACAAGTGTGAGTAGCAGCTGAGGAAACTGCAGTTTTTTAGCCTGGAGAAAAGGAGACTCAGGGGACACCTTACTGCTCTCTACAACTACCTGAAAGGAGATTGTAGCCAGGTGAGGGTCAGCCCGTTCTCCCAGCCAACAAATAACCAGATGAGAAAATTACCTCAAGTTACACCACGGGAGATTCAGGTTGGACATCAGGAAGAATTTCTTCTTGGAAAGGGTTATCAAGCATTGGAATGGGGCTGCCCAGGAAGGTGGTGGAGTCACCATCCCTGGAAATGTTCAAGAAATGACTGGATGTAGCACTCAGTGGTATGGTTTAGTTGGCATGGAGTTGCTCGGTCAAAGGTTGTGCTCAATGATCTTGAAGGTCTTTTCCAACTGTTATGATTTTATGATATAGCCCTGTTTTATGTGTTTTAATTTTTCCTCTCTAACTTCAGGATTTTTTTTTTGCTTTTACCCTGTTGATTTACATTTCAGGAATTATTGAAAATAACATGCAATAACATCTCTTTGCTTCCCAGGTGTAAATGATTCTGGGCATGCACTGTGTCATGTTCAAGCAGTGCCTGATCTATGGCACCTTAGCCTCTGCTCTAGGATGTTAATAAATTTACTTTCCCCTTGATCATGTTGCAAAAAGGGAGAGTCACCAAGAGAGATGTATTAACTCAGAATTGAGTTGAAAATGGTGTTACTGGTAGAAATCATATTCCTGTAATTTTTTTCATTTCTGGCTGTAATACATGCAATGTTTGGGTAACAGTACAAGATAAAAATTTGCATTAGTTTGATGCATAGTTTTCTCGCATCAAACTTAGTTTCCTCTTAGATTTTTAATAACTCAGAAACTTAGTATCTGCTTTTGCTTATGTAAAAATAAAGAAGGTTATGTAAATATCCTTATCCTATGTCCTTACTTATGTGTAAGTAAACAAGGATACAGGACTTTTTGTATTTCTTCATTCCTAATCTAATCTAGGTTTTTTTATGGGTATTTTTTCAAATAGTCTTTGTACTTCTAAATATTTTGAGCTGTGTTTGCCAGGAGTAAAGTGCTAATGTAAGTACAAACTTCATTCTTTGCAGAAAATAAAAAGTTTGAAAATTGTTAAAGTAAACGCAGAAGTGCTAAACTGACTCCTATCCAACTTAACATTGCCTGTATATTTGAGCCAGAAAAGACAATTTAAAGGATTTGAAAAAGAAATAAGGTGGGAGCTAAGTAAACAGGGTACACTGGAGACTGTAAAATGGCTTTTGACAGGTTAGCAGGCAGCAAGGGCTGGGAAGCTCTGAAAGTGGCAGAGGGATGCTGTAGTAAAGGTTGCTAGGCTACTGCAAGGTAAGCTCTTACGGAGTGCTACTCAGCTATGCTGAGCATTTTTACTACTCAGCTGCTAAGTAATGTGTGTATAGCATTGTTTGCCTGGCTACCGGCCTGAAAGGGAAGTTTGAACTGCTAAGAAACCTTGTCCCTTGGTAGGATGAAACTTGGTCACGTGCCAGTTATTACCTTTTGCAAGACTGACTGTTTTTGGTTTCGGTCACATTGACTGACAAGGAATGTCAGGAATTCTGCTGAACATGTTTGAAATGGAATAGCAAACAATAGGTCTTTGATTCAAGTATAAAAGTATAAAAACTATTGCATGAATTTAACTTGTTCTGGTGGTTCTCATTGGTGAGCTCTTGGTTCATCTGTACCATTTTGGCCTTCATTTCTTCTACTCAGTGTTAAGAAGCTTATTGAAAATGGAATGTGTGTTCATTTTCTTTTCACTGGATTTGATGTCTTTTTTAAATGCTTATAAGAGTGTTACTAATCTCTACCAGTAAAAATTATTTCTTTCAATTGCAAGTGCAAGGTCATCAGTTTTTCCTCTGTAAAGGATGGTAATTCTTCATCTGCTTTTTTGTTGAGGGGTTCCCTGACCATGTTTTGCCATACATATAGATTGAAAACACGTGTGTTTATGATTCTTCTTACTTGTAATTTAATCTTTGGCCTTTGTCCCAAGAGATCATTTTAACAGGGAGTTAAAACTAACAGTTGATACCACAAGCAGTGACAGAGGACCTGAACATGTGATTAAAATTACAATGTGTTAAAGTGATTCCTGTTGTCTCCCTCCTTGTGAGCTCTCAAAAACCCAGTTCTCTTAACACTGTTTCGTGAAGAGGCATTGCAACTCTGCCAATATGAACAAGTCAGACATTGAATATCCACTGTAGGATGCAACAGCAAAAAAGGATAATTTACTGTTTAACATTCGTGAAGGTGCAAAGTATATAATCTAAGAGGGACTTGATCCAAGTCCAGTGTCCTGTTGCCAGCTGGGGACTTGCAAGGCAAACGAACTCTCCCTGCTTGTTCTGATTTGTGGCCCAGGGATTCATGGAACATAAACTAACTTTCTTGATATAAATTCCCTATATCAAGTTGATTTCTGTGAATTTGTGTAGATGCTTTGTAAAATAATAATATTCATATACTGTGCCAAGAATTCCAAAGTTCACTTACCTGTTTGTTGTGTGAATGACTGCCATGTGTTTGATTCTTATCTGCTAATTTTACCCAATGGGCATCCGTTTCTTGTATTGAGAAACTGTGAACAATTATTACCTGTAGTTATCTGCTCTACATAGGTGTCGTTATATAGATTTTGTTCACAAATGTTTCTTTTTCCTTCTTGTCTATTAACCATTCCTTGTAGCTGTGGATATTGTTTTGAGCACTCTGCTTGTGTCCTTTTCCAAGACTCAGTTCTGTTATAGACTTACTGAGATGAGTAGGAACCCGGATTGGGTGCAGCATTAAGGATGGATTTTATACAGTGGAATAATGTATCCTCCTTTGATTTCTAAGTCTTCTATAAGAATTCCTAACATTTGGGTTTTGTTTATAAGTGCTGCTATTCTTATTATTTCAGAATCTTGTAGCAAAGTGAATACTTTTCTCACATCATCATTTGGGATATTAAGATTCTGGGCTTTTTTAAAGTTTTGTGATTTATTTTACACCTCCTATGGATTTCTTGTGCTAGTTTAATATATGCCCACTTAGGTGCATAAAGAGCTTATGACGTTATAGGTATTTCTGGCTTTTGTAGCTCAGAATAGCTTAGAATAATAATAAACACTTATAAAAATTGCAATAGTATTTTCACAAGATTTTAAGTATTCAGTTATCTGGGCTGTACAAGTTTTTTATGAAATTATTAACAGGAATGGATTTTTTTTATTGCCATTGCATTAATTTATAAACTCAATCTTTTGCAGTTTTGTTGCTAGAGAAGATGGAGCATGATGACATTTGTAATAAAACTCTGAAGATTACAGACTTCGGTCTGGCTAGAGAGTGGCACAGAACAACCAAAATGAGTGCAGCAGGGACTTATGCATGGATGGCTCCAGAAGTTATCAAGTCCTCCATGTTTTCTAAAGGAAGTGATATTTGGAGGTAAGAAGTTTATCTGCTGAAAACCACATTCACTGGAACTATGTTGATGTTTTTGAGAGAATTTTGATTTATTTCTTTTTTTTTGTGGTTTGCTAAGTTACTGTCTCAACATATGCCAAGTTTAGCTCTTGTAAGAAACCTACACATTCTCAGTATCTATTTCATCTATTACTTACAAATTGGAGGAGGGAGAGGACAATATCTGAACTTTTTTTTTTTTAAAGCAAGGTCTCATGAAGAGAAACCTTTAAAATACCTGTTGGTTTAGATACCCAAGTATTTATCTGGAGTCTTAATATAAATAACTGTGTGTTTTTGCCATCTTCATGTACAATCATTCTCATAATGGTATGTTTACTTTTTATCAGATGTCTGAAAACTCTGAATCTACTTAAAGAATAGGACCAACCTTATATGTCTGATAAATAAAAATAAGCTGCAAACCAGAACTTTGCCAAATGTTGACTTGAATTAGTGCTGTTTTCAGGAATCCAGAAGGTGATTGTGTGTAAAAGGTTTAAGCTTATACATTTATAGAGGTTTTGCTTCCAGTAGCTGGAGTTGAAGAGAATGTATTCAGCACAAAATTGTTTTAACTTGCTCTCTAATTTTAAAGGTGGGAAACGCCCTGTGTTAAATTTGTGAATTTCTTGTTAAAGGCATTATTGTGGATAATATAAATAATATGGCTCTCACTACTGATTCTATGTGTATGTAGTGTGGGATGCATGTGCTGTAGAAAGGTAATTTAAACTTTAGTTTTAATTTAGTTCTATTTTGTGAGTGCAGAAAAGCAGCGATTGCACAATAGGCTCTGTAAGCTGCTGTGCCTCACCTTGAAAAGTCTATTTCCTTTCTTTTTTGGTATGTTTCTCTGAAGGATCTGAGACAGTAATTTGGGAAAGGAGGGGAGGACTTTAATCTGTTTTCTCATGGCGCTTTATACATGTTCTGTGTTGTATATTTCATAAATAGGGTCTTATTTTGCTTAGATGCATGGTATTCTACAGCATGAAGTAATACTTCTGGTATTCTCAGGATGATTCTGTATCTGCACTGCTGTTCTGTGACGCTCATTTGTCTTGTGTCTGGAACCAATTTTATTTACATCAGTCTGAGTTGATGTCCAGTTGGGGAACATCTTCGGTCTCATTCTTTTTTTTTTCCATTCTTTCTTACTTTTTTCTTTAATTTTTTTTCTTTTGCGGGATGAAGGTTGGGTGTAGGCGTTTCCCTAATCAGCTGTATTCCATGCTTAATTACAGGTCCTGTCCAGTCTTGTTGCTGTGATTTTAGGTATCTGAGGGGGTATGCTTTGGTGCAATTGTTTTATATTCTGCTGCAACATTAGTTTACATTTTTGGAACCTACAGTATTTCTCTTCTTCGCCTTCTCTTCTGCACGCCTCTCTTGTAAAAATGTAAGTATTTAGTTCAATGATGAAAGTCTAACAGGAGAGGTTTTAAAGTAGAAAGGCTGTTTTTTACACTATAGTTTAGACTTTCTTAGCTTCTAAAGATTTTCTGCTTACTGCACTTTGATCTATTCTGTTGCTTATCTTTACTCTTTCTTTAAAAAAAAAAAAGCAAATAAAGAATACCCAGATTACAGGCGTGGTTTTTGTTTTAAAAATCATTCAGGTTACTAATTTAAGTATGGGTCTCTTTGAAACAAGAACACAGTATGTTTCAGGAGCGTTTTGAGCTTAATTGACACATACGAGTTTTGGGACTCCAAATGATATCTGCAGACCTCTTATTAAAAAAAAGAAAAGAAGAAGAGCAGTTGACGCTTCTCAAGTTGAGGCAACTCACACTTGGAGCTGGTCTTCCAGAATCTGCCAGTGCTCGGAAATGTTGTGGGAGTATTTTCATGCAGAGCCTTCGAGGCTACATGTTCTCAGGTGTCATCCTAGATAGCAGAACTGATGCTTTCCAGGCCCTTCACGTGTATCCTTTTGCTTTCCAAACTGGAGCTTTACCTACGGTGTTTATTATTCTTTGGCATACGCTTCCAAATTCCTAAACAAGCATTCCACTTTTTCAGCCCTACCTTTCCATCAACTGTCATACATTTCTAAGTGATACATCAGTCTTGGTTTCGTGTATGGAGCCTGAAAGTTCCAATATGCCCACAGATTTCCAAGTGCTGATGGTGTGCTTCAGCAGTGGTCTTTACAGTAAAGTGTGTCTCGGTTGTACAAGTGTTTGGCAAAGCTGGGAAGCATTTACTGTACAGCAGAATTAACAGCTGCTTTTGCCTAGCACATTTGTATAAATTAGAAGTGATTCATGTAGCAGTACTTAGTAACCTCTGCTCTATAAGATGGATTGCAGAGTAAAATGAACTTTGAGAACTTTACGTTCGGATTTTCAGCTTTTGAAATATGTAAAGCCAGCAAGTGTTCACTGGCATGAGATATAATGTAAGGCTTAAATCACATTTGGCTGCAGGAAAATTATCTTAATATTGAAAATATTTAACTTATTTTTAAAAGTGTATTAGTTTTTGTGGTTTAAAAATGTGTATTTCAAGCTTATGCCTGTGTTTTTTGACCTCTGGCTGAAATTGGAAAGGGACATGCCTTTTTCTCTTTAAAAAAAGCTATTTCTTACATGTTCTGGCTGTATATGTAGAACAATTGTATGTGGGCTAGTGAAATTTAATACACAAAGTAGCTACTTCTGTAATTGAGAGAGCTAATAAGTAGTTGTTGTTCTAGATAAAGATGGATTAGTACTTTCCAAACACTCGAGCGTGGCAAGACTATTAGTGTCTTTAGGCTT
Organism: Hafferia zeledoni; assembly: GCA_035583235.1. NCBI lineage: Eukaryota > Metazoa > Chordata > Aves > Passeriformes > Thamnophilidae > Hafferia > Hafferia zeledoni. The sequence goes on from JAWWEV010000115.1 coordinate 44,167,862, forward strand.
CCTCCTTACAGCTTTTCCCCCATAGTCTGGGCTCTTGGTACTTGATATTAAGACTACTTTCATTAAAAGGCTATTACTGTGTTGGTCTGTTTAAAACTTTACTACCACCTTCTTGGCACTGTTGAGAACTGATAAAGATTAAAGGTTTGAATTGTAAATACAACTAAAGCTAACAGTGTAACACAACTTTTTATAAAAAATTACTTCATAGAATCATAGAATCAATTGGGTTGGAAAAGACCTCCGAGATCATCGAGTCCAACCCTTGGTCCATCTCTAGTCCATTTACTTCTTTTTAGTTAAATTTAATGTTCTACTTCCCTTCAGAGATTGTGCTAGAATATATACAGAATCATCTGAACAAGGGAATTCCTGTGCTTGCTGGGAGATTTTTTTACTCACTCTTGAAGCACACAGGTGAACTGTAGTTCAGTGGAATTCCTCCATCAGGCATAAAATATGTATGTACCACAGGAAGCATTGTATTCATTTTTGTCTCATTACCACTGATTTAAAACAAATTGGAATTCATGATTTTATCCTTCTTTGAGTATAGAAGCAAGTGCAGAGATTAGACCAGAAAAATCAGGAAGAAATAATTGAGAACCCCAAGACTTTTTTTATTCCTTTTCATTTTGGTGGCAGGTACAGACCACTTTCCTCAGCTTTTGATGAAGTGTTAACACTGTAAATTCATTAGTTATATAAGATTTTACAAGACAAAGCATTGATATTTGTGCTGATACTGCATGGTTTGCTGGTTTATTATTTATTAAATTGTTTATTATTTATTACAGAGATGTTGTAAGGTCTTGTATAATGCTGACTTTTCCTCATTAAGCAGAGTGATAGAAAAACTTCACAAGTGTGTGTTCTTCTCCCTGTCACATTTGCTCTACTTGACATGGTATTTATAGTACTAAGGAAGGGGTCCATAGCCCTTACTTCCCCAGTGCAGTATGCATTGTTCCTCATGTTGGAGAGTTCAGTCCAATCCTGAAAAACTTGCAGGTGGTTTCTTTGCACACCTGGAGAGAAAGGGCCAAGAGCAATAGTTTGTACTCTTTTTTTTTTTTTTTTTCCCCTCCCCTCTGCGTGCTCACAGTACTATTCAAAAGCACCAATATGTTGCCCTTTCTTGTTCTATCCTTGTTCTACTTTTACTGGTTCCCTGGAAGGAAGAGAAGCAGAGAGTAAGACAGGAGGGTACAGACAAAATACCAAACCCAGTGATAAAATCCACTTTAGGCTTACATTCTGAAAGGAGTAATTCCTGCATCCATAAAATGGCTCTGAAAGCTTTCCATTTCAGTGGTGGTGGGATAGGAGCTGTAGAGCAACAGCAGGCAATGTGCTGCCCCAGCCCTTTGCAGGGGCTTGGATCATTTGAACAAGACAAGCAGACCCAAAGAAGGTAAAAGCAACACCCAGCTCTTATTTTAGAATGGAGAGCATAGCACAAGTTCTTACAGTTATTGTTGTTGCAATAGGAATGCCTATAATTCTTGATTTCTGTATCTCACACTGAGAAAAGATCTCTTCATGCCCCCACCTTTCACTAGAAACAGTGTTTTATTTGGGCTTTTTGTTTTTTTTCTCTAGTATGGAGAAATGAGTTGTGTGTGAAACAATTTCTCAATCTTGTGGCATCTTGAGTGGGAAGTGACAAATTAGCTGGCTTTTATATACACACAAGGGGATTAGAAATCCAGGCGTCCAAATAAAGTTAGGGGTTTTCTGTGGTTTTTATTACTATTATTTAAAATAACAAAAAACAAACAAACATGTACCTCTAGGTAAATTGTTATGAAATGTTTGGAAAGGGCAATGGCCTGAATGCTCTGCTGAGGATTTCTTTTTATTGTTTGTTTTGTTTGTTTGTTTTTTGATGGGGAGGAGGTTGCTTATTTTCCTGTCATTTAGACTTCTGATTTTAAGACATATTTATGTGTTATTAGCATTTCTATAGAAGTGGCTTCAGGCTTACATTTTGAATAGGAATGCGAGCCAGTCTGAAAGTTACATCTAATTTGGATAATCACTATTAGTGAAAATGTGCAAGATGACAGAAGTAGAGATGACTCTTAAAGGCATTCACCGTTGTCTGGAAAATCCTCATGAATTTCAGTACATGGTTGGACAGATATTTGTTTGTTCTTGAGTAAACAATGTCAGTATTCAGAAAATAACTGTTAAAAACAAATTACCTTTTGTAGTTACGGAGTGTTGCTGTGGGAACTGCTTACAGGAGAAGTTCCTTACCGTGGCATTGATGGCCTCGCTGTGGCTTATGGAGTTGCTGTCAATAAGCTTACTTTGCCCATTCCATCCACCTGCCCTGAACCATTTGCAAAACTAATGAAAGGTATCTATGTTTTTTCTTCCTATATATTTAAATGATTGTGTCTTGGGAGTGTGTATCCTTGCCTATAATAGTCATGGGCTTGCAAAATAAAGACCTCATTTGATTATATGCTGTATACCAAGTATTGGGGTTTTTTACACAGCAGTCTGGTATTACAGACAGCTAGATAGGTTTCTGAGGAACTTATATGCAACACAGTTATACTGTATAAGTTCTTCAGCAGTGACAGAGTATAGTTTTTGCTCTGATTGTACAGATTTCCTTTTACACTTAAATTGCATTAATTTTCACAAGTTACAGCATATACTATGTATTAATACAAGATCAAGATTAAAATCCCAAGGGGAAGAATTGCAAATGCCATTTTTCCTCATTGTTTCTTCCTGAATGTCAAAAATGGTTTGGAAATACTTTAAAGAGAAATTAACATTGTTTGCTAATGGCTAATTCCTTCTGTTTAATGATTTTCTTTACCTTTTATATGTATCCTTTCTATGTAGTACTGCTAGTTTTGCTATTTCAGATATTAAAGATAGAGATGAAAAAAATTTTACAATTAATACAAAGCCAGTCCTCTGAGTAGAAGTAGGTAGATGTCATCTCTGTAAATTGAAAAGGAACTAGGGGGAGCTTTGCAGGTAAAGGGAACACATTAGAAATTGAAATGCAGTAGTAAGTGACTTGAAATTCATATAGTTCTTCAAAAAGTTCTCTGTACTATTAAAAACTGACAGGATTTTGATAAATTCTAGAATGCTGGGAGCAGGACCCTCATATCCGACCATCGTTTGCCTTAATTCTTGAACAGCTTACTGCCATTGAAGGGGCAGTTATGACTGAAATGCCTCAAGAGTCTTTCCATTCCATGCAAGATGACTGGAAATTGGAAATTCAGCAGATATTTAATGAATTGAGGACCAAGGAAAAAGTAAGTTGATTTTTCAAATTGCATGGCAGTGAAGGAAGGGTGTGTGTCTATGTATGTTTATGTGATACAGCAGTTTTGGACTTTTGAATTGTGGCTTACCAATGTACTCATGTAAGTATACAAGTAGTTGATAAAGAAACATATCCACACCCATCTCCCCAAATAAACAGGTTGTAAATATGACATTCTAGGCTTTTTTTAAAAAATATGTTATTTTTTTTCTTGTGTGTTGAATGTATCTCTTCAATTGCACTTATCCCTTAGCTAATCGTTATAACCACTGCAAATTTTCAGCTGCTGTTAAACATTCTCCTTAGCTGTGGGAGTGAAAAGCCTTTCATCCTGCTACAGGAATGTACCCTCTGGCTTCTTTTCCAAAAATGGAATAGTGTATTTATCTCTATTCTTACTGAACAGACTTCTAATATAGATGTCTGTCGGTGCTGCAGTTTGGGACATGTTCTTGCCAGATATTAATAAGGTCAATCTCATACTCATGAATCAGCAAATCCAGTTTCTGTCGTTTATTATTCAATTTTCTGTCACTGATGTTCTTTCCATACTCTCATATATGTTTGTGCTGAATGGGTACTCACTGTCAATTTTCTTTGCCTTCTCTTTTAGTTGCTTCATCTTGTTTATAATCACTCTGAGTTGTATATTTTCCTTTAGACAACTTGATAAAGATAACTGTTGGAATAGGCCGGGTGTCCTCTCAAGTCCCTGTTAGAAATGCTTTTAGTGGAAACAGATTCCTTCTTTACAGGCCTTACTTGCAGTACAATTATTGCTCAGTATATATTTGCTGTTATTTTTCATGAAGTGGTAATAGATAAGGAAGACAATAATTGAGATGATAGTGATGGGTGTGACCTTATCTAACTGTAATATCAGCATATGTGCTATTAGAATTTATTGATCACCCATGAGATTGCAGTATTGTCAATAATATTTTTCATACTTTCTATCTACTGTTTCTTCCACCCTCTGCATTTCCCTCTTCCATTCCAGTTCACAGAACTGGGTGTTGTCTGTCTAGTGTCTGTCCTGCCTGCACTGGGCATACAGTGTGCTAGGGCTGGGCTCTGTGCCTCAGTAGCTGTCAGATCTCTTCCTTTGCAGATGAGTTATAGTCCCTCTACAGAGAGCAGAGGCTTCCTTTTTTACTTGCTGTGGGGTCACCAACTACTGTGTTCACTTGCCACAGCCTGCCATAGAGTTTAACTCTGTTTTCCACCCCTCCAGCAACTGCTCAATCAACCATTTTCCTCCTTTTACTCTGGAAGCAATTGGAACGGGCATTCCCATTCAGGTTTTTTGTTTATTTTTTGAATTTCTGGAGGCATTAGTCCAGGATGAGATTTCCTATCAAAGAAAAATGTGACTAAATGAAGGTTAGGATTAAATAAGCCAGTGAAAAGATTTGGGAGAAGAGTCATATTTTGTGTAGATGGGAGTTAAGCTTAATTATAGAGGGGAAAAGATAAAATGAAATTTACTGCTTATATGCCAAAGTGCATCTCCAGAGGCATCTACCCTAATTAGATAAACTAGTTTAAGAATGAAAGCAGGTAACTTTGACTTACACAAGGTTTTCATGTGTGCAGGCTTACTTAATTTGGCACGTTATCAAGCTTGCTGCTAGGGAGAAAATAATGTCTATAAAATATTTAAATAATAATAATAATAATAATAATAATAATAATAATAATAATAATAATAATAATAAAACAAACAAAAACCCTCTGCATGGAGTCTCACTGCTCCTGTAGAAGAGGAACTTGTGTAGCTGGAGGAATTTCCTCAAGGGCTTGCTGCAAATGGGAGATGGTAACACCCACACTCCAAGAGAAGATCACAATCTTTTTTTGACAAACCTTCTTGAGCAACGTAAATATAAAATTCTTTCCTACCTGCCTTACAATGGGTGTTTTAATTGTAGAGCCGTGTGGAAACATTGCATAACTAATTGCGGTAAGTCAGTTTTTAAATAGTTTATTTGGAAAAGACTAAAGACTTAATCTCTCAGTGAGGAAACACTTATTAGTTTTTTCTAGACTGCCATTTCAGTACAGGCCCCCAGTTTTTCCCTGGTTACTGAGGTTTATGGAACCTAGATTTGAGCACAATGAAAGATGGAAAATCAACAGTGTTTCTAATGCACCTTTATCACTGTACTAACACAGTAATAAAAATCTTCTCTATTTAAACTCTAAAGTACCTTTATTTTAAATTTGAGTTCATTTAGCTTCTGCTTTTAACCATTGCTTTAGGTTGTCCTGTTTTGACTGGACAGGAGGTGGAGGAAAGTGAGGATTTGCAGCAGTCTCTAAATTAAATTTTTGAATATCTTTAGTAAAAACAAGCCAAACAGAAGAACACTACTAAAGCCTTACTTGCTGGCATGAAGACAGGTTCCTTTGAATTTCCAAGAGGCAGATTTGCCTGTAGCAAAACAGTATATATTAAGTGGGTCAGTTTAAAAAATATTTTTGTTTCCAATCTGATGTTGAAAGAAGCTCACTCAATAGTAGTAAGCCATATGAAATTAGTCAATCATGCCAATTAAATTTTAAACCCATGATAAGCACTGTATGTATGCTATAATTGTAAATAAAATAAAAAGTAAACAAGTATCTTTCTGAAGAACAGACACTTCTCAATGAACCAGTTTGCTTCAGTGCCAACCTGTCTTTTGACATAAGTAGTCTTTTTGACAAGAATGCTTGTACATCCCCTTATTTGAAAAGACTGAAATAGTATAGTTAGTTCAAGAACTAATTTATTCAAGGCAAAGTAGGAGTTAAAAAGGGAAGAGAGTTTGTTTCTTCGCTTTCATTGTATGCAATAAAGAATTCTCCTGGCACACAACATTGCTGGGCACCAGCAGAGATAGGCAGTCTGCTCTGAAATAAAAACAAAACAAAGGCAAACAAACAAAAAAATCCAAGCAACACCACAATTACAGAATTGTATAGTGACAACATTAATTTATTTAAAATAGAAATAAGAGTCTTAGATATCTTGAAATTTTAGCATAGCTTTATTTCAAATTATGGTTTTCTATTTTCAACTGAATTTTAATTTCAATACAGGTAGAATTTACACAAGCATAGGAAACAATTACGTGGTGAGAAACATGCAGTATGAGTCATATCTAGTTCTCCTTTTCCTATGCTTTCAGTACAGGATTATTAACATTCTGGATAAGTCTGCTTCCTGCCCCACACCATGAAGGAAGGTCTAAAATTAGGAAGATCTTAAATTTCAAATGTATTTTGACAGGTTTTTGGAATCTGAAGATTAAGATAATTTTAAGATGGTAGTTTTCAGCTGTTAAGCTTTGGATGTTTATTTAACCTAAAAAATTAACTAGCTCCCTTACTGAAGCTTTTCCTTTCCCAAGATTAAAAATAAATAAATAAATTAAAAAAAAAAAAGATAACAACTATTCTGAGAGTGATGGTTGACGAGTCTGTGTGTTGTAATTGTGGTTAGTAGCTATTTGATGTTAGATACCTGCTAGATTTTAATTAAGAAACAGCTGTCTTCTTCTTATGACTTAGTTTATCCTATTATACTAATCCTCATTCAGTGTAATCCTGATTGCTTTTCGAGATAGAAAAGTGCTACTTAATACATGGCTGAAAAACAGGAAAGGTTAGAGAATTTAAGATAAAGCCAATAATTTGTGTGTTCGTCAGGTCATTGGCTTTATGTTAATGCGTAGGAGCTGCCTAAGACCAGCCCTCATGCTGTGCAAGAGTTTCTGGTGTGAAGTACTTGGAGCCCATTTTCTGCTAGGCTGTAAGCTGATAATCTTGGATTGCATGTGTTGACCCCATTGCCACTGCTTAGATGCCTTATGTGAAGTGACTCAAGTTGAAAGGAAATGTGTATGATGCTTGAGTCTGAATACAGAATCTTGGCTTATTCAGAAGGCTGTATGTGCATGTTACATGTGTATGGTGCATGAAGAAAATAAATCGGGAAATGCAACCTACTGTGTACTTTATATATCCTTTTATACTGAGTTTCATTTTTGTGGCTGTTATCTTCAGGAGCTTCGATCACGAGAAGAGGAGTTGACAAGAGCTGCTCTTCAGCAAAAATCTCAAGAGGAATTACTTAAGCGCCGGGAGCAACAGTTAGCAGAACGTGAGATTGATGTACTGGAGCGTGAGCTGAATATCATGATATTCCAGTTAAATCAGGAGAAACCAAATGTAAAGAAGAGGAAGGGGAAGTTTAAAAGAAGCCGGTTAAAACTTAAAGATGGACACAGAATTAGTTTGCCTTCAGGTTTGCAATTTTTCTTCAAGTTCACAATACATGAGACAAATATGTAGGCTTCAGTTCCATGGTTCGTGTTTTCAGTGTTGGCTACTACTTTAATTCATTGCTACACCATTCTACCATAATATACAACAGGATTTGGTAAGAATTTCCCGCAAGGAAACAACTTTCACATAGAATATTCTTGTGGAATAGTCCTCATTTTAGCTGGAAGAATGTTTCACCTGATTCAGCTGTTCATTGTATCTGGAGGGAAGGGTTACTATGGAAGCCACGTGATTTAAGACTGTTTCAAAGTTCAGATATTTCTTATCATTGTTTCTGTGCAGACAGAAAAGTACCTTTTAAATACATTCCAGAACTCTATAACATGATCAAATGTTAATACTGTTTGCCTTAAACTTGTAATTACTGAGCAGAAAACCAGCACTTGGTAAAGGCAGGGGATACAGGTGCAGGAGGTCCAAATTTCATGCTTATTGCAGTCACAAATACAACACCGCAGTTACAATCTTCAGTGCCATATTTCTTTCAAGAAAGCACTCTCACAGCAGCAGTATATTATTTCAGAATACAAATATGGTATAATTTCAATGTTAGAGCATTTCATTCCACCCATGAATGGATTACAATGCTCCCTTTGCAAAGGGGGCATGTTTGGAGAGAGTTAGGTTCTTCTAGTTGTCAGGGGCTGATTTAGTGGTCCCATTTTAATGCTGCCACAAGATAGCACTATGCAAACTCAAGGTTTTATCAATGATTGGAAAGCCTTCATTAGTGGTACCAGCATCCTGGTGTTGATGGCTTTCTTTCAGTGGCTTCTAGGTCAAGTCTATCAGTTTATTACAAATACACTAAGAACTAAATGCTGTGCTAACACAGGACCAAATCATAGCTATCTGGTAGTTGGAAAGAGACAGAGGGCAGTAAGTACATTTAGAGTACTATATCAGCACAAGTGAAATAAGCTTATTTTTCCTTACTTTAAAAATAAGAGCAAACAAGATAAAAATCACCCTATAATCTCACAGGCAAACATGTTAAATTGGTTTATGCTGGATCACAAGCATAAACTAAATATTTGGTCCTTTGTTTCCAGTTCTTATATTTAACTTGAAAAAGTGATAAAAATAACACTTTCCTTCAGAATACTATTTAGCTCCTTGTTATGAAGAATATCCAGATGAACTCATCCTTGAGGCAATTCTATTGTAAGAATAGTGTACAATATAATTGCACTGATGGTGGGGATTGGAGAGGGGCATATTGTCAAATGTAATTTCATAATTTTCCTACTTGTTAGTACTTGCTTTTGTTCTTTTTTTTTTTATTATTACTTTGCTATAAATATTTCTACTTCCGTCATTTGCTGTCATGTTTTTCTGACACGTGGATGCATGTCACTTTGACCCTGAGATTAGCTCAGCTGGTTAAAACTTGGTTGTAATAATGCCAAGGTCATGGGTTCAATCCCCTATGTGGGCCATTGACTTAAGAGTTGGACTTGATGATCCTTGTGGGTCCCTTCCAACTCAGAATAGTCTGTGAGTCTGTGATTCTTTGTTAGTGCTTCTTTTTATGGTGTATATGAATTACATGTTTTAAAAAATGAGCCAAATTTGATTGCCATAAATATCGATTGATTTGAGATGAAGTACTGAAATTTTTCTTTCCCCCTATGAAAACCAACAAGATGGAATAACAGCTTGTGATGTGGATGCGTCTCAGATTGGGTCCACTTGGACCTACTTACTTTTGTTGATGTTACTTCAAACTTACCAGATGAAGGTGCCTGTTTGACTCAATTGTTACATTAGGAGTTAGAGTTCTTCTGTGGTTTTAATATGAATTATTTCTTTTAATATCAAATCTAATTCATTATATAACTTTGTTTTAAGAAGTACAGCAGCATATTCTTCTGAAGAGTTTTTTATTCAGAATATTTAAACTGATTTGTTTTACTCTCTTACAGATTTCCAGCACAAAATAACAGTGCAGGCATCCCCCAATCTGGATAAGAGGAGGAGTTTAAACAGTAACAGCTCTAGTCCATCAAGTAGCCCCACAATAATTCCTCGTCTTCGAGCTATACAATGTAAGTCTCCACTCATTGGATCAGTAGAGAATGTTACATATACTTTCTGAAATGCTGGTAGTGGTATCAAATTCCAGGCAGATTTATGTCTGATTTCCACATCTCTTACTTTGTTCTAACAATTGCAACTTCTAAATTGTAAAATGCTAAATAATTTTCAGTAATTCAGAATGATTGTGAATGCTTTAAATCATGTCTTTATTTAATGACTTCTGGATTTGTAAACTGACTGGGATAAAACAATGACAAATCAAAAAGTTATGACAAAAGGCGAAGTATCATTTTTAGAACCCAAATAAGATGGGAAAGAAGTTTTTATTAGGTATTGGAGTTGATAAAGTAAAAGAAAGGTTCAGAGAGTAAGGGAATAACCAAACTTTATTACGTCAAAAGAGAAGCAAGCTTTAAGCAGGTAAAAAAAACAGAACAAATCTTGCTTTAGGTTTTTTGAAAACATGAAAAAGAAACAAAAATAAAATTATGGGCATGTTTGTGGGTCTACATTATTACGTTTACTGATGATAGAAGGGAAGGTATGTTCATACTCCTGTACCATGAATATGGGAGAAAACTGAACTGTTACAGTGAAGCATACATTCATATTTGGGAATGACAGAGGTAGAGACAGAAAATAGTTCCTACAGGATTCAAGGTTTGCATTTGTACTGTCTGACATCTTGTGCAAGGTAGATTGTGTAATTATCCATATTCAGCAAGTAATGCCTTAAACTTCTCTCTTTATGAAATCAGTGGAACCTGTCCCAACTGATTGCTTGTGGATGGTGGCTGTCCTCTCTTGCAGATGTAGTCACCTGTAAGGGAAATTACTTCACCATCTGGCTCTGTCAGATGTAAATAAGGAGAAGGGGAAATAGAAATGCATGAGGTTTTGTTTTTCTGCGTCCTGTTCTGTAGCTACTTTAAAGATTGATTGATTGATTTTTAAATCAGCCTGAAACTTCGTATAAAGTTTGAATAGAAATCATATCTGTCATCTCCTTTGGAACACTTCTGCCTTATGAAATCCTTTTCATTATTAATGGCTAAAGGGGAGAAGTCATGTCTTCGTTGGCAGTAACTTCATTATTTGTTTGAACTATAACAGGTACAGTTCACTGGGCTAAAATCATTACTTGCCCCTATGTTGTGGATAAAGGAGAGAGGTGGACAAACCCTGTCTTGCTTTTCTTAATGAAAATTTGAGATGGAAGGAAAATCAATTTAAGTCTTTTTCAGAAGTTAGCTGACACAGTATCTGCTTTGTCAATGGTTTTGTGACCTCAAACAGTGTGATGGGTTTTTCTGCTTGCTTGTTTATTTATTGCAGAAAGATAAGAAAGGCTTTTCTTAGTAAAATGTCATAATTAGATATAAACTAGAATGTCTCATTTTATCTTTGATTCTTCTTGGTCTGCAAGAAAATGTTGGAAATGGAGAAAGTGTCAGGTATTGGCATGATTCTGAAAACTTGACTTTTCTGTTTGGGCGATTTTTTTTTTTCTGTTGCTTTTTGGGATTCTTTTTAAATGCATAGCCTTGTATAAGCTATAGTGATGCCACTCCTTGCACTTGTGCTAAGTTTGCTGGGGAATTTTTTTTAATTTGGGCAGGCATTTATATTGATAGGACATGAACATATAGGACAACATAAAGGATCACCTTTAACAGAAGTTCATGTCTGCTTCTCAGTTTGGATCCCTAGGTTTTACCAAAAAGCTTATCAGATCTCTCAGGAGTATTAGTTGAAACAATTAACTTCCACACCCATCTGCACCTGTGCAAAATAAATTCTCTTTCCCACAATAATGTTTTATCTTGATTTAACTTCAAAGTGTCTTTGTTTCAAGATGACTTGCTCAAATACAGGTGATTTGAACAGGCATATATAACAACTAGTTACTTGATTGCTTCACTTTGTCATGAGTGAGTCTAGCTTTCAAATCTAGAAGTTCTTTAAGTTAAAAAAAATCTATTTAATTTGTTATTAGAACAAGTTCTGCTGATTTTGAAAGGGGTTTTAGAGGGATGAGGGAAACCACTAAGATACATATTCCAAAGGTTCTGGAACGGGTTGAAAATGGGAATGTAAAGAGGGCGAGTGTAATGCCATGCTACAAGATAAGCTGTGCTGGCAAGAGGTGTGCGGTGAGGAAGGAAGAGAATGCTGTGCAGTGAAGGAGCAGCAGAACCATGGGCATGGAAATGCCACCTCATTTATCGTGCTGTTGTAACTGGCTGCATTGGTTTTGTCTTAGGTCTCTCCATCATAGCTGTTAACCTGCCATGTTGACAGCAAGCTACTGCTTCAGTTAGTCCTATGTGAAAATCTACCTTCCCAGGTCTGTTCCTAGAAAGAGGATCCTTTAAACCCTGCAGTAAAACCCCACCCTCAGAAGATGCTTAATGCCTTTATAGATCCAGGCCTTATGACCCAAAGATAAAAATATGAGGGAAACAATTCCATTTCTTAAGTCAACTTGACTAAGATCTCTACTACGTTCTCTTAATTTTTTTCTCAGTGATTCCCAAAACAGATACACACACAGCTAATGGCCGAAGAAACAGTGTATATGTGTACCAGCAAGATGTAGATATCACAAGTGAATATGAACTTCCCAGTGGGGTTATAAAAAAAGGCAAGATTTTGTTATGTTTTCAAGGTGCTGGTTCTCTTTGATTTATCAATTGAGACAGTGACAGACTAAGCATTTAATGGAGATTAGGCACTTTAAAAGTATAATTTGTTTTGGTGTGGTGAGAAAGAAAATGTTAATCATGGTCACAATTGGAATATTCTGTTTCTTTTGATACCAGTTGTTCCACAGTATATGTTTTCTTTATTGGAATTTAAGTGCTCAGTCTAACTCACTTGTCTGAATTACCTAAATGTAAAATTCTCAGTTAAAGGAAGCATGGAAAATATGATTGCTCTGCTGCTTTATCTTTAATCTGGTTCTCTTGTAAGCTCATAAATTACTTTTCTTGCTTGCTCATCTTTTTGGATCAGTGCAATTTGTGTGGTGGTTTTTGTAAAAGAAAAAAAACACACCTCAATTTTTTTTCTACTCCTTTGTGTGTTACTGTGTCAAAATGGTGTTGCAGTGGAGAAATATTCTGTTCTGCCAAAATATTATGGTTTTAGAAATAGTATTTATGTGCTTGGCGTTTGTTTATGTTTTTAAATCCAACCTTTAGTGACTTCAGATGAAAGCAACAGAACTTGGGGAAGGAGCACAACTTATCACCAAGAAGAGTTTGAAGATGTGAAAAGAAGTTTTAAAAAGAAAGGTTGTACGTGGGGACCAAGTTCAGTTCAAACAAAGGATCGTGCAGATTGTAAGGACAAGTATGTCTACTACATTTTGTTTGTTTGGTAATACTGAAGCATTCTTGGTAACTGAATCACTGGCGTAGGTAGTGAGGGCAAGAAGTTCTGCAGTCTCTAGTTACAGTGAAAACTCCTATCTTTTAATTTAGAAACTACATTAATAATGAGTAGCTCCCCCCCCACTTAGACTTGAGGCTGAAACACCTAATTATCTTCAAGTTTTGTGACTCTTATCTCTTACCCTTTATCTCTGTTTTCTGAGACTTGGAACATACTGGGATGCTGAGCTACTAGTGCATACCAGACATTCATGGCCTGTCTTTCTTGCCCTTCCTCACATTAACTTGAGGAACTGCAAGCATGGCTCCAGTGGGCACTTGCAGTATGATTAAGTAAGACTGACTGATTTTGCATAGGTGAGGCACAATTTACACAAGCACCGTCATTTATGCTGACAGAGTGTGAAAAGGTTCTGAAATTCAGTTGGACGATTTACTCTCATTATTTTTTTGATGGCTCAAAAGTAGTGGTTAGCAGCTTTTCTGAAGTAAGAAATCCTTTTCCTTTTTACTTATAGTATATACAGTTATTTATAGTGCACTTTTTTTTTTCCTTGTAAAAACATCCACTGTGTTAGCTGTGTTAGGAATTGGTTCCAGACCATCTATTGAAACTGGCTTCATAATACTTTTCTTGGCTTTAAAATCACTATGTTTAATAAACTTCCAATATTCACATCATTTCTTTGACACACCATGTTTAATAAACTTCCAATATTCACATCATTTCTTTGACACAATGAAACTTTTATCCAGGTTTTCACCAACTTGCATCGTTCAATAGGTAGTCAAGGCTCAGTTTTCATTGGATGCCTTTTTAGGTGTGAAATTTTTGTCATATGACAAATACCTGACATAAAGCATATATGCATTTATAATCATATGAGTTTTTGCTATTACATATTTCTTTTTTATCTTTGGAAAGCTTTACTGTTTTCAAGTGATGTATTACATGTTTATAGTTTAAAAAGAAAAAGTAATTTTCTCACAAAGTATATGTAAGCACAGTATCGTCTGTAATGTCAAAATAACTATTGTTATTGCAGGGTAAGACCCCTTTCAGATGGCAGCAACCCTTGGTCAACTGCTTTAATGAAAAATCACAAGGGTGTTCCCTTAGCTTCACTGTTTGTGGACCAAGGTAAGAGCTATCTTTGAAAAAGTGAAAGTTGCCATATGATGGCATTAAGTTTACCTCCAGTGTTATAAATTTTATTGCTTGATTTCCTCAAGGTTTATGCAGATTATTGGAAGAGTAGATCTGTAAAAATGCAAGTGTTAGCATCTTTACATTTCCATCATTGGCAGCTACAAAATATACTTGGTCTGTGAGCAGTACCACGTAGAGACCTTTTCCATGTTTTTGAGTAGCAGGCTCATCTCTCTATGAGTGCTACAGTCATCACTTTCTCATTTCTTTTAAAAAGACTCTAAATCAGTAATTGTCTTGACATTTAAATGATCATTAATGATGTTCTTAGTGGGCTCTGCCCATTTTTTTGTTGAAAAAATGTGTAGTTGTTTAAAAACCTGTAAGTCCTTATGTGTATTCCCTGATATTAGTTCCCTCTTTTTTTGCATGAGACTTATTCTCCAAAGTTTCAAGCAAGACTATGTAGGTTTCAAAAGCTAAAGCTGTTTAGGCAACATTTGGCTATTTACAGGTAAAATCACAAGGAAAACCATACTTAAGCCTCTGAGGATCAGGAGCATAATAGCTGCACATTGCTTTTTATGTCCATTGCTATAATGCACTGTGGCTACAAAATATTCAAAATAATTTTCAAATTTGTGCACACTTTGTATGCTACAGATCTTCTTATCTGAGAAAATTATGTTACTAGTGTCAGGGAAAAAAACTGTGATATAGCTTGTGTCCATACTAGTAGCTGGATTTATGCCAGCTGGGAGAGGAAATGGTAAGCTGCTGGGACACTGCTGGAAAAAGGCATTTTCACCTTCATGTATATTAGTAGAGGAGTGTAAATCAAAACTTCACAAATAGTAGTTTTATAGATTTATTGGCTTACTACTAAACCCCCTATACAAAGTTTACATATTTGAATTTCAAATATTTACTTATACATTTTACACCAGATCACCATGACTTAAGGAATTAATTGCAAAAATTTCTAGTAACTGACTGGATTTTGGAACACAGCTTAATTGAAAGTGTTGTAAAGAGTGTGTTCTAGATCTTACCTGGCAGTTTGTGTACAGCAAAATACTTCTTTATAATTCATACACAGAAATATTTTCCGTGTTATTGGAAAAGCACTACCAAAGTATTGCAAACATGAAGTTTAGGCATAGGATGTGTTTCTGCATCTCACAATGTGAGTCTGAGCTTCTGACAGCATCTAAGGATGTTTTACAGTATCCATCAAGATTAATACTTGTGCAGTTGAAAGGCAATAATGATACACTTATGCAGATGTGCAATAGCAAATCAGTTGAATTGCAATCTTAAAGGATACTGTGATGTTTTACAGGTGTCTGTACTGATAAGAAACATATCCCTGAAGGTTTGGACAGTAAAAGACCAAAGCCAATTAAGTTGCCCAATCAGGCCTATATTAATCTACCTCTTTGGAAAGATGATCAGGGAGAAAATACAGCAGAACATGAGAGCTTTGAAGAGGGAACCTCTGCTAGTTCTACAAATAGTACTCCACAAATGACACCTACAAACAGTCTGAGCAGGACACTGCACAAAAAGAAGACTGATTCTGTGCTGTATGGCTGTGCTGTCCTCCTTGCATCTGTTGCCCTGGGCTTGGATATTAGAGAGCTGAACAAGACACAGGGTCCGGATGAACTCTTACCTAAAGAAGAGAAGAAGAAGCGTGATGGAATATTTCAGCGTGCTTCAAAATTGCGCAGGAGTGCCAGCCCTACACGACTGCAGGCCAAGAAAGAGGAAACAAATATTCCATCCCTAAATCCAGCTGCAGATACTGTGAATCTGCTCTCTATGCCCTCCATTTCCACAAAATGCCTACTTCAGTCTGACAGTGAAGATGCTTTTGTAAGCACTGTGCTTGGCGATTGTGGTCAGCGTAGTTCCAGTGATGACTTCTCATCTCAAACTTCTGAAAGTAAGAGAGAACAGAGATTACAACTGGCTCCCAACACAGTTTCTACCCACTTGAAAAATCAGCCTTTTAATCTTGGTCTGAAAAAAGAATCTCAACACATGCCAAAAGATTCCTCCACAAAGTTAAGTGTATTGGGTCACAGACGAACCTTATCAGATGGGAACCATTTTCAGACCACAGGTGCGTAATTAAGAACTTATATGAATCCTTAAGTCAAGCTGTTGATAAAAATTTAAGCTGAAAATAAAGTCTCTAAATCTGTATAAGTTCATGATCAGTGAGGTTTTGAAAAGAAGTTCTAAATTTCAGTACCAGTGGTTCTGTGGTGGCTTAAATGTAATATCCCTTATGGTACTCTGTGCACGTGTAATTCCTCACAGTAACTGGACAAATTCATGGGCCTTTATTCCAGTGTTAATGTTCATCCCATTGCTGGGGGGTTAATGCTTTCCCTGTACATCTCTTTTGTAGCAATAAAAAATAACTTGTGATGGCCAGTAGCAGAGAGCATAGATGCAGACAGGTTACTTGAGCACCACTGGTCTTGTCTTAGGATATTCCCCACAAATGTACAAGCCTCGTTATTTTTCTGGTAGGAAAAAAAACCACTAATTTTTATGGCAACCCAGTTTTACAAATGGCAAAGAATTCAAGTAGTCACATAGTTTAAATTGGCATTTTTGTTTTTGGACTTTCTTTCTCCTAGCTAATGGAGTTGCTTCAACCAGTGATATCTCCAGACTACCAGTTCTGTCAATTACTGGAGCCCTGCACTCTCCATCTCTCCAACGAAGAAACAATCCCAGTGCTGTTCCAACTGAAAAGCAAAGCACCGTCAATATTATAGCAAGGCCTCGACCTTCTTCTCTAAGAAGCAAAATCGATGCATGGCAGATTATTCCCCGTATTATTAAACCAAACTCTAAAGACTCTGAATGTTTAGAGGGCAACGTAGATCCAAATGTCAACTTCTTGCCAGATACTGAGGAAAGAACTAAATGCCACATGCCCTCATTACTTGATATTGATGTGGAAGGTCAAAACAGAGATTGTACTGTGCCTTTATGTAGAATGAAGAGCAAAACTTGTCGGCCATCTATATATGAACTGGAGAGAGAGTTTCTGTCATGAGTGCCTTTCATTTTAAAAATGTTTGCTTCCTAAAGGGGAACAAATACGTCTGTCTAATGCTTTGTGCTGCTGTTTTCTGATGTACTGTGACAAATAGTACCAAAATTATTAAAAGGGGCACCTAATTAAATAAGTGTAGTAGGTACCTTTTTCAAATGTTCCTTGGAATGCCAGCTAGTTACTCTAAAAGCACAATGCTGCAAAAACAGTATTCTAGGTGAACTTCATAAGTATATTTTGAATAACTAAAATAACATGCCCACCTCCCTTTGCAGTGTCACAAACATTTTCTTTAGGTCTGAGAGGTTTTGCTAGAAATTTTAACTTTTGCACATGATAAAAACAAATGACACAAAGCAAGGGTGTGTTCTGTCAAGAAGAGTTTCACCTAAGAAGCTATTGCCTGCAGCTTGCCTCTGTGGCCTGTGGGTTTAGGGAGGGGTACAGGGGATTTAAGGTGCTGGTACAGGAGGCTCTGTTCACTGCTCATTAAGGAGGTGATTGCTTGTTGGCATTTGACACTGAAATTGGTTAAGTACTAGCAGCTAAATTTGCAGTCTTTGCCCTTGGGTTTTGTGAGAACTTTCAACTGTGTTCATTAGTTTCTCCAGAAAGTTACACTGCTTATATAAACATTTCGGTTTCAGCCACCTTATCGATTTGGGAGAGTAAACTTTAGTATTGCGATTGGAGTAAAGGTATTTGACATGCTTTGTAATGTGAAACAACATTCCTTGTAGGTAGGGATACACTGGAACGTAAATATTTGTACTCTTAACCTTTTGAAGACTACAGTGTTTGCACTGAAAGCAATATACTTGGGTTTGAATTTTTTGTTTGTGGTGGAGGGGTTTCCCCTCACTTCTTGTTTTCTAAACTCTGCTGCACCTTGTATTGAGGAAAGATGGTGGGTTTTAAGGATAATTGGTTTTAAGTGAGCAACTGGTGCATTTTATTGCACTTAATTTTAAAACTGCCGTAACTTAATATGAAATCTTTCAGTATAATCTCTGTAGCTTTTCTTCCTAAGGTACTACTGAGTGCCTGCTTACTCATTTAGGAATTAAAGGATAAAACCAGATGTGCTTGGCTGGTTTTCAGTGATAGAAAGGTTCCAGAAAATTCCAAGTAGTTAATTGTGGAGGGAGGAACATTTAGCCTTGATAACACTGGTAGTTTAATTTTTTACAGTATCACTAAGTGAATGATTAAATAAAACCAAATGTACAGTATACTTTCCCTGATGAAAGCATTTTTAGAATTAAAGGGACATCCCTCATTTTCCAGTATTTGAAGTCTTAATTTTGCAGATCATTTGACATTTAAACAGATTTCATAAATAAAATTAGATAACGTTTGACTAAAACTACTATATTCCCATCAGAATACTGTTTTAAGACCTTTGTTTTAAGTGTTTTCTTCTCCTTTGCTTTCAGGAGCTCAGTTGATAAACAGATACACAATTGCTTAAAGCTTCAAAACCAAGGGATTAAAAAAGAAAGTTTCTGTTCTAAGACTGGTATGCAGTATTGTCTTCCTTGAAGATGACATACAATTATACAAATGAAATCATGAGGTCTTAATCACACAGAGCAGAACACAGAAAATGCAACTTCCCAGCTCTCCAAGTGAATACAGAAAAGGATTTCCTTAAAGAATTAGTTTACTAAAAGTAAAGACAAAACCACTAGTTGTCTGTAAATCTAAATGCTTGCATGGCAGATTATTAAGTTACATTTTCTTCAAACCTGTTTCTGTTTCAGTATTCTTAGTTTTTGTCAACATGATTCAAGTCGCATACTGTTTTGTCTTTCCTTTAAACGCTGATTTTGCCAGAACACTTTAATAGATTGTCTATTCCAGTTTTAATACAAAATGTTTTTCTAAAATAAAATAATCAAATTTAAAAGTATAGCTTGATAGCAGTTTTACCTTCAAGGCTTAGTTAGAATTTTGGATAATTATGTGTATTTCAACTCTTTCTTGATCAATTATTCCTGTGTAATACTGAGAGAAAATGAGCTGATTTTATTACATGTTTCTGAAGAAAGTATCTTTGTTTGGCTTTCTACAGGAAAATCTCAGGTGCTGAAGTATATTGACTTGTAAACTTCTGTTAAGTTCTGTTCCATATTTTTTAAGGTTTATATAATTTCAAGTGTTGAATTTTGCACCCCATGTTTTGTAATCAGTAGTATCAGCATAAAAAGCCCTTTGAGCTGTATTATTTTCCCTTATTAGTGGCTTATCTCTCTTGCAATTAAATGAAAATTTCTATTCCTGTTCAGTGGATAATTTCCCAGAAGATTGGGAAGATTGGGACATATGATATGGCCAGCCCAGTGCATTCAAAGTAATTTAGAAGTTTATCCCATCTCTTGTTCTGAGGCAGTTTGAGTGAAGCCATCTCAGATACTTCTCTGATGCGATGCAATTTTTTAAAGATATAGTCGGTAGTGCTTTATAATTATTTTTATAGTTTAAAATTATGGGCCAGTCTTCACTGTAATTAAAAAGACAAAAAGAAAAAAATTACTTCAATCATGGTATCACAGTCTGTATTTCACTTGTCACCAGAGAAACTTTCTGTAAAGTTATGGGAATCTGGTATGCACTAAGTGAGCTGTCTTGGTTAAAGGATATTTATTTCAATATAGGTTAGTAAGCCTGACCAAATAATAATTTATGTTGATTGTTTTAGCATAAAACTGAAGGTGCTTACACTACAAAGATTAAGATAAACACTTGATATTCCGTTTTACAAAACCTGATGATTTAAATGTTTTTATTTAAAAAATAAATGTTTTGTAGCTACTGTATTGCAAAGTGATCTGAATTTTTTTGAAAAACATATTGTAATGCTTTCTTAACACATACAAAGGAGTTCTCTGGTGAATAACCAGGAGCTATAAACACTAGCCGGCCTGTTCTTGGAACATTATAATGCAGTTGTTACTCTAAGATTAATTATCCAGTACAGTAACATGAACATTCCTGTAATTTCCTGCACTTGATGTGAGCTGAAGCATATGGCATAAGCTTGTTTTTTCTTTCATGTGACCATAGCGTGTCTTTTGATGCTTTTTACAATGTTGGCTGGGTATCTTAGAGGAGGTAGAGCAATGGATATAAGCAAACTCAGCATTTTATTCAGCATCAAGAATACAGGTAAGGAGTAACAGTCTTCTGTTGTGGGGTTTTTGTTGGGAAGGTTTGTTGGTTGGGGGAATTTGGTACTTTGGGGATTTTTGTTTATTTGGGTGGGGGGTGGGTGGGTTGTTATTTTGGTTTGGGGTTGTTTTGGGGGTTTTTTGTTTTGTTTTTATTTTAGGGAAATTCCTTATAATTTCTAACACCTTCTTTTGTAAGCTTCCCTCTTCCCCCATCATGGCTCATCTTCCATTTAGGAAGAGGAAGTTTCATTTGCCCAGTGGCAATAGGCAAGATACAGCCAAGTCTGTAATGGTGCAGTGAAATTCAAATGGAATTATATTGAATTTATAAGGTTACAAGCCCAGTCTTATAAAGACATGCCTATGCAGAGCTTTCAGTGAGTCTGGATACATAGCAAATACTTACATGGCCTGTGAGTGGCAGTATTGAGCCCAATTGACAAACTCAACTGCAGAGGCAGTTTATTTTTATATACAGTTATAATGGTAATATTAAGATCTGCATACAAGTCTAGAGTAATGGAAAAGATCCCATTCTTAGTAACCATCTTCCTTTTCAATGTAACTAGTCAGATCACTATGGTGTATTCATTTTGAGGAGCTAATGAGACTGTTGTCTAATACATTTTTGATACAGTTGGTGATGCTTAAGATTGCAGTATTGGACATTCTAAATTAAGGCCGGAGTCCTTGCAAATGTGTAGTGGATTTCTCCCTAAACATAAATAAATATGAACAAACCAAATATGTGTCAGTTATCTCCATGCTGTTAGGAATTCAGTATCCTTCTTTAACCAAAAGAAGTGCCTTTTGATCTAATAAACTGGAGAACAGAATAGGATGGTTTTACTTTTCTGTATCACAGGATCATTTAGGTTGGAAGAGACCTCTGGAGATGAAACAGTCCAAGCCCCTCTGATAGAGCAGGTTGCCCAAGACCATGTCCATTGAAGTTCTGGTTATTTCCACAGATGGAGACTCCACAGCTTCTCTGGGAAATCTGTTCCAGTGTTTGACCAACCACACAGTAAAAACGTTTTCTCATGCTGAGATCGAATTTCCTGTTGGTTTTGGATTTTTGGGGTGTTTGTGTTAATTTGCAGGTTGTGGGGGTTTTGTTTTCTGTTTTATTTGTTTGTGCCCATTGCCTCTTGTCCCGTCACTGGACAGCTCTGAGAAGAGCCTGTCTCTCTCTTCACCCAGTCTTACCAGGTATTTATAAACACTGATAATAAGATCCTTCTGGAGCCTTCTGTTCTCCAGTCCCAGCTCTCTCAGCCTTTCCACATAGGAAAGTCCTTTACTAGTCCTTTGTGGCCCTGCATTGGATTTGTTCTTCTAAGTCTGTATCTTTCTTGTACTGGGGAGCCCACATCTGGACCCAGCACTCCAGCTGTGGCCTCACCAGTGCTGAGTAGCAGAGGATAACCTGGCACCATAACTAATACAGAGTACTATTGGCAGTCTTTCTTTGCTGTAAGGACACATTGCTGGCTTCTGTTCAGCCTTTCCCTCAGGATTCTCTGGTCTTTTTCTGCAAACCTGCTTCACAGATAGTTGGTCCCCAGCATGCACTGGTGCCTGGACTTGTTCCTCCCTAGATGCATTTCTACTTCATGACATTCCTCTAAGCCCAGTTTTCCAGCCTGTCCAGTTCCCCTGTGAATGGCATCACAGCTATCTGGTGCATCAGCCACTCCTGCTATTTTAGATTGTCTGTGAACTTATTGAGAATATACCCAGTCCCAGCATCCAGGTTGTTAATGGCAGCATTAAACAGTATCAACCCCTGGGCTACTATACTGTTGACTTGGTAACATAATACCATCTCATATTTCATTATTGCAGTGTAAAAGAAAAAGGCATAATGACCATTGTCACATCTAGGCCTTAGTGAATTGCTTCAGTAGTTCAGATCTGGCATCAAGATGGCCTGAGTTCAGCACTGCTTCATGTAACAGTTCATATCTGTTCAATATATTTACAGTTTGATTTAAAAGCAAAGTCATCAATTCACCCTGGGTGACCAAAAAGGTCAGACTTCAGTCAGATGTCAAATCTAGTGTTACTTCTTTTAGTCATCATTAATACGGAGTCTAATGCTCTGCAACACCACTAAACAGACTTCTAAAAACATTTGCATTATATCTGAGAGTATCAGTCTTCCCTCCCACCACACAAATTATTCCATGGTCTGACAATGTGAGTCTCTTATGGCTGCTGAAGATGTTGAATACTCTGATCTCCAAAGGGGAGGTGGAGAGGGCACAACCTGTGAACTCCTCACCAGAACGCTGTTAGTGCTTCATCAAAGAAAGGTACCCTGCACAGCCATGCCTGCTGTAATTGCTGAGTTCCTTCCATGCCAGAGAATTTGCACATGTGCTGCTGTCTCCCTGCTGAGTTCAAACATACCTAGCTAAGATCTTTGATGTACCAGTAGTCACTAAGAATAGTCTCGTCATTTAAGGACTTGCCAATCACTATGAAAGCAGGTGGAAGTTCGCATTTTTGGGGCCCAGGATATTCCCCTCACTGTTTTGCAAATTACTTGAATAATTCAAAAGTTTCTAAACTCCTTTTTATGACAGATGGGATTAGGCAATAATATTTTACAAAGCCTTTTTTACTCTACCTTCGAGACCAATGTGATGTTTGTGATGTTTGTTCCTTGTGTTAGATGCCACTTATTCTGCCTGATAAATGTTAGCAGTGGCCAGAGGAATGCAAAATTTTATTTCCCATCCTGATGGAGAGGTAGTTATGCTAAGAAGCAAGTGGATTGAACACCGGGTGTATCTCTAGGTAAAGTGAAAGATACATATTAGACATATATTGACCAGTTACTTAAGTTATATTGAGTGCATGGTTCCTGAGAGTACTGGATAGTCTCTTACAGGCTGTTTCCAGGGCCAGGGTATTCACTTAAAGGGAATCCACTTCTGCTCCAGAAGTGGCCTGGACGTGGTCATATGCCTTCTTGACTCTGTGTGTATATCTCCTTCAATGCACACAGGACCTGAAATGTTTAAGGCAGAAGTAACAGCAATTCAGTCATTGTAATTCTTATCAGAATACTTATTTTTCTTACTGCAGAACCCCTGAAATTGTTCACATTGGTGGCTCCACTCGTAAAAGTGGAAATGCTCATCGCTAGGGCCCTGACTGCTTATTTGTGATGCAGATACTTGATGGGTGACTTTGGGGCTAAGATACAGACATCTGAATTTACCCACAAGAAATACTTGTTGGACAGATACTCGTGAGCAAGAGGATAGCCTTGTCTTATTTTTTTCATCATACCTTAGCCGACTTTGGCCCACCAAAAGCATATCTTAGATGCTTTCTTGGGTTTGGGTCGTTTTTACTGTGGTGGTTCTTCTCTGGTTAAGAAAATTCCAGTGGTTTGTAGAACCAGGCTATTAAGAAGAAAACCTGTACTCTCATTATCTATTGCTAGAAGATGCAAAGAACAGATAATGTCTAAGACATATTAAGAGTGTGTAGGACAGAGTCATTACCCTTGATCACTTAGCAAGTTTGGAAAACTACAGAATGAATATGTGGGTTCTTTCAGGCCTGCAGAGCTACCACGGGGTGCCATTTCCACAGCTGTACAATATATTTAGAAGAAAAGTTTGCCTGTGACCATTTATTTTTTAAATAGGGTTGTGAATCCCTTCCAGAAAGTCAGTGGCGCTCACTGTGTTTGCGTATGTGCTTGTAGATACTAAAAGCAAAGAGATACTCTTGTAGCTGTAAATATGCTCCTAGAGCAGTTTTCCCCACTTATCTTAAAACCTTTTAACATTTTCAGGGTTTGCAAGGAAGAGGAATGGGCAGTGCTCCTGCTTTTTAGTTGTGTGTCAGACAAGTAGTTGGGTCTGGCTTATATGTGCTCCAACAGATATTGCTGAAGGTAATTCTGTGATAAAAATCACTGTGTGAATGTCTATAATAATATGAATATATATACTAAATGCTTTTCAAAAAGAGAAAATTACTTCATCTTTTGTGTGCAATGATTGTAGTGCTTGTTTTGAAAATTATTTTTTGTGATACTCAAATTTTTCTGGATGCCTATGCAAGTCAGAATAGAATGAGGCTGGATTACAGTTGAAAAGAAGCCTAAGCAGCAAAGTTTTGTCTTTGCTACCTCCTTTTTTATATAGTCCAGTTGAAGTTTATCTTGATGTTAGCAGTGAAAAATCCAGGATATCCTGTTGTCTACAAAAGATTTCATCATAAAATAAAGTACACTAAAAATAGCAGTTGAGGACTGACGGTGTGAAGTAGTGAGATACATGTACTATCAATATCTGATTCTTGTAAAGCAAGCCAGTTAGCTTTTGGTCCTTGGAAAGAAAGTCAAAGTATCAAAACTGAAGACTGTTGGTTCACCATGGTGTAACAGATGTCAACAGCTTGGGTGACCCAAGTTGAGTGGGAGTGTTGTTTTGATGGAGGGTAGAATCGTAGAATATGCTAAGTTGGAAGGGACCCATCAGGATCATCGAGACCGACTCCTAGTCCTGTGCAGGACACTCCCAAGGATCACACCACATGCCTGGAAGTGTTGTCCAAATGCCTCGTGAACTCAAACGGCCTTGGTGCTGTGACCACTTCCCTGGGGAGCCTGTTCCAGTGATCAACCACCCTCTGGATGAAAAACCTTTACCTGTCATGTAGCCTAAACCTCCCCTGACTCTGCTTCATGCCATTCCCTTGGGTCCTGTCCCTGGTCACAAGAGTGAAGAGATCAGTGCCTGGCCCTCCTTTTCCCCTCAGGAGAAAGCTGTAGATTGCAATGAGGTCTCCCCTCAGTCTCCTTCTCTTCAGGCTGAACAGACCAAGTGTCCTCAGCTGCTCTCCATATGGCTTCCCCTCAAGGCCCTTCACCATTTTTATTGCCCTCCTTTGGACGCTCTCTAATAGCTTAATATCTTTCTTACATTGTGGTGTCCAAAACTGCACACAATATTCAAAGTGATGCCACAGCAGTGCAGAGCCCTCTGCTCTTGAGGGAGTCAACAGCTCCTCCCAGTTAAGGGTCTTACACAGTATTCCTTAAGAGTCCTGCATCCAAGGCATTAATGAAGGCTATTTTTCCTCGTGAATAACTTCCTAGAAATCAGATCACTCTGGACTTTCTATTGCATTCACAGTTTGGGAGGGAGTCAAAGCAGTGTCC
The DNA here is from genome assembly GCA_035583235.1 of Hafferia zeledoni. Taxonomy (NCBI): domain Eukaryota; kingdom Metazoa; phylum Chordata; class Aves; order Passeriformes; family Thamnophilidae; genus Hafferia; species Hafferia zeledoni. Next base: position 44,193,526 of record JAWWEV010000115.1, read on the forward strand.
AAAAATGTCCAGCTGAGACCTTACTGTGCCAAGTGTTAAACCTTGCCATGGTCAAAATATAATTGCGGCCTCTCCCATTGTTGGAAGGCTTGTTATTCTGTCTTAAAAAGAAATTAGGTTAACTTTTCAAGTCTTATTCAACACATAGTAGCTGTCACTTGTCATCTTTGAAGTGCTTTCAAAGGGTCCTGATTATATTTTCAAAAATTTGAAGGAAAATTGAAGATGAGCTGCCTAGTTTGTAATGTACCACCTCCATAAAAAAACCCAAAAAAACAAGAAAACTCACAAAACCAGCATTATCTGTTGTTTCCACAGTCTTTTGAATTCCTGTGGTCATTAGAAATAACTGCTTTAATGGGATCAGCTTCAAAACAAAGAAAACAAAGTTCATCAGGCACAGCTAATTAGCAACAGTGCTTTTCCCACTTTCTAGGCTTTCTCTAGACTGCTTTTTACTTACTTAGGTTGAAGTCTTACCTTTACTTGTTGGTCTTAATTGCAATCCTAACTCGTTAACATCTGACCGTTTTGCAAAAGACTGCTAGAAATCAGAAAAATATGACTTCTGGGCATCAGCTAATGAGGTGATGTCTTTGCCTTCCTGCTGGGTATAGAATCACCACTTTGTTACGGGTTTCTGTTTGTATTTAATACTTCTGTGTTTATAATGAATTGTTTTGGGGGTTTTCTTCCAATTATATCTCTTTTTTCCATGTACTCATGCCATTTTTTAAACTTCTTTTTTTCTACAGGCTTTTATGTTGTATTTGGTATGAACAAAAAAATCACAGTTTACTCAAGCCAGTGGTCTGTAACTTCATTTCTCTCACACTAAAAGTGTTTGAAACCATGGTCTTGATCTCAAGTTACTAACTTATTTTTCCCTTTTATTTTTCCAGCCTATACTCAAGTCCTTCAGGTACTAAAAGGTTTTGTCAGTTTGGAGAAAGGAGACTGAGGAGTGTCCTCTTTTGAAATAAGTTGACAGAGATTTTCTTCAAAACCTGTAGTTCTTCATGTATTTGGGACTACTGAGCATGCATATGAATCTCTGATAAGTAAAGCTAGATTTCCAACAGTCCTCCATTTTTCATAAGCCTTGCCTTTTATGATATGTGTTCCGGTCATGATACTTCTCATACTGCCTGACTTCCTTACAATCTTGTTCATTGTATTGAGACTCTCAGCTTTTCCTCATCTTTACTGTGGTTTTATACAACCACCTAAGAATAGTTTCATTTACTCCTCTCTCATTGGGTTATTATTACCATATTTATAAATAATGCCATTTATTTTAGGCCAGTGTCCAGGTTTCCTTATAATTTTCCTGTATACCTTTCTAGCCTTATTTAAAGTCCTTCTGACTAGGTTAAGAAATAAATGTGCTAGATGGAATCTTTGTCTAATAGCTTGTCTAGATAGGCTTGTCCCCAGAGGTGTCCAATATCAAAGAGATAAAAACTCTATATCTATGTGTTATCAGTTCAGTGACCTCTCCCATGCCACTTTCAACAATAATTAACAGTACTGTTTCAAGGAAGATTTTTAAAAATGTGGTCATGTAATTGCATTGAATTGATGCAGCCATGTGAGTTCACATTTGGGATTGTAAAATTCAAATACTTTAGGAGCTTTACCAAATTGTTTAAAAGGCCAGTGGGATGTAAGCTTCTGCAAACTTATACTGTCTTTTTACTTTGTGACATGCTTTAATATTTTGTCTTGAAAATGCAACGTTGAGCAGCATCTTCTAAAATGGCTTTACTTTTCTGCAGGTTGCAGTGCAGTGAGTTCAGCAGGAAAGTTGTAGCTACAGGCAGTACAAACTGGAGATCAGACCCTCGTTCCAGGACAAGCTTGGCATTTGATCTTTGGCTAATCACTTAATTTCTTTGTAGCTTACACTGTATCTGTGGCCTGTAAGATGAGCACAAGGACTGCATCCTTTTTTGTAAAGTACTTCTAGAGCTGTGATCAAAGGCACCACGTTTCAGCAGTAAACAACAGCTGCAGCAGTTAATGCCTTGCTGCTACACACAAAGGGGAGCTCTAACACTCAGCCTGGGAACTGAATTAACTGCAGCTGTACATACTTTTCTTTCACAGCACAGGTTTCTGCAAGTTAAAGTTTAACTTTGGTAAGGAATAATTCCAGTCACAACTGGTTGCAATGATTTAGCCAGTAACTGCCACATTAGGGAAATAATTACACAGAGTTTAGTGGAGGTTTGGTGTTTTTTTTTTTAAGATTCTCATGGTTGGTCAAAGCCATTCCAACTTATCAGTGATTTCCTGTTTCATACAACAAATGCTGTTACATTGTTCTCTGACATATGAAATTATCAGGATATTTTCTTTTGTCTGACTTAAAGGACTCCAACCACTGCTGCTCAATGCTACTCTTGTAAAGCTGTATTACCTGGTTGCTCCCCGTTTATTCTTTAAAGAAGAATGATAGTACATCTTATTACCCAAAATGTCAGAATAAGTTCCTCATAGTCTTCACCATAGCTTTAGCTCTTAGAATTGCTCTTTACCTTGGAGAAAGGATTTAAGAAATTAATGTGAAACATAAGGGTGAGGGAGAAGAGTTACTCCATCATCTAGATTAGGCATCTAACTCTATACAGAAATAAGCACCTGCTGTGAATTGGAAGAAAAGCAAGCTCTGAATGGGTCTCTGAAGGCTCAGTCAATGGAACAGAAAGTCTTGGCTCATGACTGAGCTGCAGAAATGGAATGCCTAGAGCTGTGCTGTTAATCTCATCTCCCTAAAAGACAGATTATGCAGTAGTACACTGCAGAGCTAGTGGGAGAAATGGTTCATTACCACCACTGCTAACCACTAGTATCTCTGTGCATTAAGGGTATGAATACGAGATATGATTAGCCAATAAGCTTGAAAGAATGTGTGGTTTAAAGCCTCCAGCTTCACATTCCAGAGGTAAGCAACTGATGGAAGAACTGCACTATAGCACTGTCATACCAAGAGTCAGTTCTTTAAACAAGACAAAACACAGTTCTCTGCCTTTAAAGCTAACCCTCTATAAAAGTGGGGAGGTGCTTTTTACAAAGTGGCTACTGATTAATAGTCACCTTTTTGTTACCTTTACTTTCTGATCATTCAGCCTTCAGTAGCTGTCGTGTTTGTGCACAAACAGTGGGACAGTCAGGGACCCATAGGAAACCACAGCAAGCCCCTTTTATTTCATTGATTTATCACTTGTAGTTATACTTAAAAGCAGAGACTTTTTTGATGAAGGAAAGGCAAAACTGTCAAAGCCCAAAACTTTTTGTCCAAGCATGTGTTTGATAACCAGCTTAGCATTGCTTTATCTGTGATATCCCAACATTTTCCCATCACTGAGAAATTATAAGTCTCTTAATTAAGGTAGAGTTGTTTTAAAGGAATATCTTGTATTTACTTGAGTTCCATGTATCTTCTTTGATTTCTTGTATTACAAGTGATTTTCCTATTAATGGAGTATTTTGAAGTAAAGTTCATCATACGAAAGCTTGAAATTAATAGATGCCAAAAGCTCTGAGTCTTTTCACACAAGACAGAATAATTCTGAAGAGGAATCTACTCAAGGAGAACGTACTTTGGGTATGATGCTATAAACAAATTTCTTAACCTCTTTTTAAGGCTAGGAACCTAGCACTCACATCAGGGCCAAACTTCAACATACTTTTAGTTCTCTACTTGCTGCAGAAAAAGATTTTACTCTTCTTTCTCTGAACTACTGTATAGAATTGATGGCTGAACAAGGTACAGCTGATTGCATTTCAGCAATTACTGCTGCTTTCCTCTGTGCCCCCAACCTTGTACCTTTGTAGGATTTTAAACAATGTTATAAAACCCATTGGAAGGTGTCCTGAGAGCCTAAGATTTTCTGTATTTTATAATGTTTCAGTTGCTCACTCCTTGGTATTCTAGATATGTTCATTTGATGGACAAATATGCTAGTTTTCATAAGACTTACTGTAATCAACTTTCAGATGTGATTTGAATCATGTGGTGAGTGGATGAGAAGTAGTAAATGAAAAGTGATATCTTATAAACCCATGAACTTAAAACCAGCTACTACCAGAAATAAAGTTTGCCCTGTGCCACTTCATGCAGTAGATGAACTTGCTGTAAGACTAAAGAGAAAATCAAGATTAATCCACTCTCCTTGGTGACCCCTGGAGACTGTCCAAATTATGACAACTGCATTTGCATTTGCACTGGGGTTTCGCTGTGAGGAAAAAAATCCAAATCATATTTTGATACCCAAAGCAGCAAATAGAGGCAATTGCTGCCTCCTTTTCCCTCTACCTCACACTGATAATGAGTATAGGAACAGAATGGAGCTGTTTTCTATTCAAATGTAAGTATTCAACACCTGTTTATGCTGATTAAGGAGAAAATTGAACTTTAACCCATTCAATTATCAAACCCAGTTAAGACTCCTTATTCCTCTAGTAATCATGGAATCTGCACAATGCCAAATTCTGCTTCTCACAGTGAAGTTGGGAACAGCAACATCAGCTGAGAAAAAAGTTAGGTTTGCACTTGGAAAAGTCAGGATCATCTTGGAGATTAGTTTCAGGGTAGAACACTGAACCTTTATGCTCCAATTAATTAACTCTTGGAGCATTTAACTGTCAGGTAAGAATCCTGACAAGACAGTAATCTATTGGAACTGCATGCAATAATGTAGCAAAACCAAAAGCAAATAAATAAAACCAGAGTTCTTTTCCCCAGCATGGTTAATAGGCCTGATGATGTGCATGCAGAAATGCAGCAGGATTACTAAATCACATTTTCAAGTAGCATAATTAAGGAAGCTAGGATTGCATTCCAAACACAATAGAACTAATAAGACTCAAAGATTTTTTTTTTTTTCATTTACTGTTTAAAGCTCACGGGGGTGTCTTCCTGCTTCTGCAATATGGTTTCATAGGATTACGTGGGGGAAATTGTATTAGAGCTTCCTTCACTGAAATCTCAGCTGGCTGAACTAGTGCATTTGTGGTTTGAGGGGAGGTTGTAGGATGACTATAGAAGAGTAATTGCAGCATTAATCCAGGTTCTCTTCCTTGGGATTGTCCAGAGTAGGGGGGTTATTGCAAACGAATTGGCTGAGTAAAAAATGAAGGTTGACTGGATGTAGTTTCACTAAAAAGAAGGTAAGGCAATACAGACCAGAAGGTGGAAGACCATCTGTTGACAGTACAGAAAGTGATGGCTCGTGGGATGATGGTGCTGCAAGGGACTCGGGGGCCTGACTCTGGAGTGAAGGAGTCACACGTGTGGCTGGCCGAAGAGTCCAGCTTTCCCTGGGTCATGCCTAAGTGGAACTGTATTGTGTCAACATTATGGATGTATAATACCACCACCCTTGTTTTTGAATAGTATGTCTAAGGCTCCAGTAAGGAGGAGAGGCCCCATTTTTCTGCCTTGCTGCTTTAATTCTCTTTTAAGACTTTGGCAAAGTGCCTCTGTACAAATTATTCTCTTGCAAGTTCACTAAAGTGTAAGATACCAGTCACTTAACACATGTTGTGTAAATGCTTCTGGGGATGAATTAGTGGGGAAATTCTTATTACAAAACATCTTTAAGTTTCATCTCAAT
>JAWWEV010000115.1:44199246-44216018 GCA_035583235.1 Hafferia zeledoni
CATGTTGTGTAAATGCTTCTGGGGATGAATTAGTGGGGAAATTCTTATTACAAAACATCTTTAAGTTTCATCTCAATGATTTAAGAGTTTTGTTTTCTAAAACCAAAAAAGAGTTAACAAAAGAAGCATATAATTGCTACAGACATAGCCTTGTAGCTCCAAAAAAAGTTCCCAAGTGCCTTTAAGTGACTTTTGTAGCTGCATAAAAATCATTAGATTATTTGAAATGTCAGTCCTGTGCTTGAATTCTGGGTATATGAGACTAATAATTAAGGTTATAAAGTTGGCAGTCTTGGTAGTGCTGTGTGGATGTAAAAGAAGTTGGGACTTGAATCGTGAGAAGTGATATAAACCATTTATTCTACCAACCTTTCCACCTCTCTTGTGAAAGAAAAGTGAACCAATTTTCCTTGTATCATCTAGCTATTCTGTTTTAGTTTGCCCATTTGGTCAGCAAGTTCTCCCTCTCTGAAAAGAAGTTAGTGGAGAGACATTGGAATACAAAGGACTAGCAGAGCAAAAACCTATGCTGATTTCTTTCTCAGATGTTTTGAAGTCAAAATAATTGCAGAAAGAAAACCCCAAAGAACCAACCAACCAAACATGCAAACAAAAAAAACTCAAATGAAAACCATCCCCTATGACAAGCACCCATTCAAACTATGAGCTTAATAGCTTACAGTTATTATATCTCATCTAAAGAGGCGTGGCCCAGTTGAATCCATTTCTATAGGCAGAAGATGGAAGTACCTGCAAATAGCATAATTTCATGGTAAAAAAATTTTAAAATAATGCTTTTTGACAATAGTTGCAGACTATTTTGCTCCACATTTTATAAATGCTTCTGATGTAGTAGATTGCTTGTACTTTTAAAAATTCATCAGGAGGACTTGCCAGGAACAAGTGCTGGTAGGAAAAAGGAGAGAAAGCAAGGGCTGGACTTGATCTCGGAGGTCTTTTCCAACCCAATCGATTCTATGATTCTATGAATGAAAGTTTATCTCAGGAAAATTGTTTGCCCTCTGGAGGGGCTTAAAACCGTAAGATGTTAGGTTTGGGTTCAAATTTGCAATATTTTATCTTATGCCAGTGCAGAAGTTAAACTCGATAGAAAGGGGGCAAATTTTGGGGGGTAGAAAGCCAAGCGTTGCTTTCCCGAGCTGAAGCGCTCGTGAGGCTTGGCTGTTGTTACGCGCCTTGTGGCCACCAGGTGTCACCAGTGCGCGCCGCTCCGAGGGCACAGAGAGGCTCTGCGTTCCCGCAGGTGTGTTAAAAGTTCGTGGTGTTTATTGACAAACGGGCAGGTGGGGGCGAAACCTCGGCAGGCAGAGGGGTATTGCACGGAATAAAAGCGGTATGTTATTGTTTTGAGCGTTGTTCTCCGATAAGGCTCTGCCATGCGCTTGGTAAACTTCCATCTCTTCCCTCATTCTCCCCCAGGATATTCACCGATGAATGCAATGAAAAGTGCGGTTTCCTGCACACCCCTGATCATCCAGAATCAGCTGGGGGAGTGTATGTACAGGTCTGAGAAGCTTTCATGCGCTTCCTTGGTGCTGATTTTTACCAGTGCCATGTGCATGATGGGTTAATGATGGTAACCAGCTGCAGCAATGCCAGGGAACAAGCTCCAAAGTTTAAGGAGAGAAGGATGCAGTACAGGGTGGGTCTCCTAAACAGTGACTCGCTAGTCCTGGGCAAGTTCCTTTAGTTTTAGGTCCAGAGATTTAAGAATGGCTTGAGGAGATGCCAAGAGATTTAGTTATGTCAGTTTTTTGGTTTGCTTCTCTTTGATTTAAAGAGAAGCAGTATTAGGCTTAAGGGTAGTAAAGGGCTTTTTAAAATGGACAGGGATATTAAATCCTAAGTATTTTTATTTAAAGGACCAAAAATATAGATGAAAATGACAGAAATACCCTTTTTTATAAATTTTCATGGTTTTCATACATGTATTTTGATGGAGGGTTTCTCATACTTTAATCAAGGAGAAAGAGGTCCTTTTGCTGAAGCCCCCATCTGGAACATGAGAGATGTGGGTTTACTTCAACTTCTTTTGTGTGACTTTTTGAGCAAAGTTCAAGGAAGAGGCTTAAGAAAGTGTATAGGAGGAAAGAAACTTAGCAAGAATGTGTTTGAGGAAACCAAAGGTTTAGACCCCTTTTTTAGTTTTGATGCCTTCATCTTTTGGCCTAACAGGTTTGGATCAGGTCTGTTCCTAATATGTAGCACCTTTTGAAGTAACAGTTGCTATTCCTCTTTTCCATTCTGCCAACAGAAAATTATCTGATGTTACTATTGTATTGCCAAACTCATTCAGCTATGTGGGCTGCTTATGAGTGCTTGTTATGCCTTGCAGTTATGCTGAATGTCCTAGCTATGCATAAAGAGGCATTTCCCCCCTCTTTCCATTGTTGTTTTTCACTCTTTTAGGCCTTCTCTAAGGCTTTCAGATTTGCTTCATTTTGTGGAGATACTGCAAAAAATGCACTCATCTTCTGTATCCTCATTTCTAGAAGGAGGGTGACACAGGTACTTCTGTTAGACCATGATCCTAGCCTGTCTTCTATTGTTTCCAATGCTGAAGTTTCCCATGGGTTAACAGAGAAAACAGAGTATTAGGCAGTACAGTACACATGATTTTTCTTTTGTGTTTTGCCTACCACTGTGACCTTCATGTGTCCTTAAGAGCAGGTCAGACTAGTGCCTCTGGCAGTACTTTTCTCTCACCCATAAATAGCAAGCCAGCAATTACATAAAGCCATGGTCATTGGAACTGGTAATATAGCCTTGGTATATAATTCCACAGCCACCCAAGAAAATAAATGTTAATGACTTTCTGCAAGTGTTCCATCTTTTATTATTGCCTCTGTAAATACGTTCTATGTAATTTCTATGATTAGTTAATTCTCAGACATGAACATTGCATTCTTTGTGACATTTTTCCCTATGGTTCTCAAGAAAAAAATAACCAAGCACTCTTAGGAGCATGTCTGCCATCTGCAGCTAATGTTGCAGTCTGTACAGTGCTGACAAACCTTACAACAGCAGCTGGAAAAGGCCAGGTTTCTCAAGGAGTTATTCTTCTCTGTGCAGCAGTATTTTCATTGCCAATTTTTGCCTGAACTGGTCTCCACTGAATATGCTTCTGTGCCTGTGTGCAGTAACACTCTATTTCAGTAAGTATTCTGGGGGCATATGTTGCTCACACCCGCAGTTCATAATTTTCTTGCACGTACACTGTGCCTTATGTTGCCTTTTGAGGTGTTTGTAGACAACTTGCTCTGTCTTTTGGTGTAAAAGCACACAAGGATTACAACTTCATTTTAAGCCTCTTAAAACAGGGAAGTACCTTTTCAGGAGGACATTGTAGCTCCCTTTCTCTGTACAAGGACATGGAGATGAGCACAGGCTGACAAGGCTGATATGGGCATTTCTTCAGAGTTTGCTATGCCTACTTGCCTCTGCACTGCTTGTATTGTTTTCAGTCTTTCTCCTAGTAGTATCATTTTGATGACCTTCAAGTTCTCTCAAATTTCAGTTCCTGGAGCCCTGTTGAATGCTTTCTGTAGCCCTTCATTCCGATCTGCTCTTGTCCTTTCAGGATGCTGTTAATACTTTGCCCTCTATTCCTTCAGAAAGCTGTGATACTTTCTTGTAGGGAAAAAACCCCAACTGTACCAGGAACAGCTTTTAAACCACAGAGTGTTCTGCAACAGTATTTGTTCCCATATGGCATATTGGAAGTGTATAATGAACTCTTCTTATCTAGAGGACTATGTCAGAACCATCAAAAAATATTTAAAAATATTGAGCTTCAACCATAATGATAAGAATGTCTTCCTAGTTGGATAAAATTGTATTTATTAGTCCTAAATATTTTTTTCAGTTACTACTTCTCCCTGCTACAGCTGGTAAATTCAGTTTGTTATTAAATTCAGTAAGTAAACTTTTAAAAAAACATTTGTATGGTTATGGACAAAGGATATTCCTGGTAGCATGAATTCCTGGGCAGCAGACCACTAAAAATCTACCTGTCACATCAAAGATAGCCAAGAATTAATTTTGTGTACCTTTTTATTTATTCCTTCATTGTCTGTGTTCTCTAAATCAAATCCAGAACCAATCACCCTTAGAAAAATAAATATGTCTGATATTAGCTCTTTGTTCCCAGCTCTAACAGACTGTTCTTTTAGCTGTGATTTTGTTTCTGTGTTTTCTCAATTCAAAATCAAACCATTTCCACAGAAGAAATTGGATCCTTCATATCCATTTTCAGTTTTTCTGGTTTTGCCTCTAAATTCTGCTTTTCTTAGAACATGGGCCTATCTGTATATAATTCACTTCTTGTTGAAAGGGTTAATTGGTGTGTTTCAGCTCTTGCAGACAGGATCCCCTCACTGAAATCTGCCCTGACACCTGTGCTGCCTCCTGCTATACAGCATTACAGCATTTGCTGCATGGTCCTTACTGCACATGGTTCCAAAAATGTGCAAAATTACTCATTTTCTTCAATTGTTTTCCAAATGCTGAAGGTATTCACCCTCCCGTGTTTCCCACACTTTTTTTATTTCCCAATTCCTAGCAGCTGGCTTTGTGGGGGTATCTTCTGAAGCTCTTAGCTCTGTGGAAACTGTTTTTCAGTTTCCTTTATCACAGGCGTGTCTCATTGAGTTTTTCTCTGCCGAAGGAGCCAACAGCTTGACAACCTTTTCTGTGAAAAAGCCTATCCCTTTAGCCATCTGTTCACACTCTGAATCTCTGATATCTGACTAGGGAATCTGTCACATCTGACTTCATATAGTCACAAATCCATAGCTGTAAAACATTGAAAGAGCTTTTCAGTTACTGAACTCCCAGCAATTTCTTTTGGAAGATGGTATCTCTGAACCTTGTTCCTGCAGGAATCGTCGTGCTGCTGGCAGCGACTCCCCAAGCTTGTTGCAGGGATGAGTCACTCCATCTTCTCTGTGAGCCCCACTCCCCCTTCAGCTCAGCTGGCGAGCAGTCGCTGCTGCCGACAGGGCAAAACCCCCCATCCCATCCCTACAGTCCCCGCTGCCCACAGCCCCAGCCCTTCAGCAAACTGTGGGGCTGGAGGAGGCTGTGGGTAGCAAGGGGAGAAATCACACGTGGTCTCAGTGTTACAGTCTCACGGTCACAGTGTACCGATGCTGTTAACCTTCCCTGACCCGAGACTGGCTTGATTTTTTAAGTGGTTCACAGAGTGTAAAAATCATTCTTGTATTGTTTGGTTGAAGTCAGTAGCGTGTAGAATAGTTATGAGAGCAGTGTGTGTGTGCAGGAGAGGAAAATGTTTTAATAGCTTACAGAGCTGTACAATGGGGAGAGTGAGTCCAGCAGCATGTAATTAACTGCACAAGATGAAGCCCAGAAGAAGAAATACAGCTTGTCTACAAGGCTTCTTTGTAAGTTACAGCACTTAATGTGTTGTAATAGAGAAGTCTTTTGGAAAGATAATTAAAAATTTATCTGTAACAGTATTTTATGAAAGGGCTTGGAAATGTTTGAGTGGTAAGATTATTGAAGATGTGCTGGAAGAAGAAAATCATATTTTAAGGAAGTGATTTCTTTTGGGCATTCCTAAGGGACTTCTTTTTTGAAATATTGCAGCCCTGTACTCTGGTTTCCCTGAGAGTGGTGTAATAGCTTTACATGGCATCACAGCACAGTCTTAATCTGAGAAATTAAAATGCATCTCTCCACAGTTAAAAAGTGGAAAATATCTATTGTGTAACCCTTACATGGTTATACTGATGTAATATTTGGAATTTTTTTCTCTGAGGACATTGTTCTTCCCACTTCTATGACTATTGATATTCTCTGTGAATACAGTGAGATACACAGACCTGGAGTTGTTGGACACACACAGAGGAATAGCAGCATATCCTTTTCCCTATTTGCAAAGAAACATACCGATAAGAACTCTGTGCTGCAGTGAGACAATTAATTGCACCAAAGGTGAAGGTTTGATGGAGCACTTGTTGGAAATTTGCAGAGGAGTCTGGCTCTCCCTGTCCCTGACAGAAGACAAAACATTTCTCAAGCAGAGCAAAGTAAGGGAAAAGGTTAGTGGTTTTTTATCTACCAGAAACTTGCCAGCCTCTTTCCTCAGCCCGGCATTTCTTTTGATCTTCACAATATCCTGAGAATCTCAAGTTACATAAATATGTATCCCTGTCTAATAATTTAAAATCTGAAGTCTGATACCATCACTAGGTTTTCCATAGTCCTTCCTCACTTTCCCTGGTCACCAAGAAGTTCAGGCTGCTATACAGTCACGTTCACCATTCATTCTCAAAATTAAGAGCTTTGTAACAGCTAAAGCAATGCTGCAGAAGCTAGAAGGTGCAAACACAGCTTTTTGGTATTTGTCAAGTTATGTGGCCACAAACACAGTCATGGAAAGATGAACTGGGCTGTATGGTGGAGGCAGCCCTGAGGCAGGAGCCACAGTGGGAATTATCTGTGCCATGTAGCAGCTGCACAGCTGTTTCCTCCTGCATCTACACCTGAAGCAGAGGGGCAGAGAACTAGCTGTGGGCAGTGGAAGGCTGGAATGCCCTTAATGGGGACCTTCAGAGGGCAGCAGACAGCTAATGTTGGAAGATGTGGAAAGATGAGCTGTCAGCAACAGGTATGACAAGAGAAAAAATTGACATGAAGGAGGAACACATTACCCAAAGGCTGACTGAAGTGCTGAAATCTGAGAAGCACTGTTTACTTGTCAACTGAACAAAATCAATACTGTAGGGTTTTATTAAGTTTAGTTTTGACAAGAACCTTTATTCAAATGAAACTGGTACTCCTACTGGCTGATTCACGATAGTATTCATGACTGCTTCAAAAGCCTGTGTCTTCTGGCAGATCCATGGAATCTAAATATTAGTAGTGCATTTTCACAATGACTAATCATTAGATCTTAATGGAACTTGTTTAAGGACTACTAGGGCTGGCAGCTGTCACTGTGATCAATGTTTGATTGTCATCTCTTTTGGAAAAATGCAGTTTATTCATCTTGGAGCAAGGGAGAAAAATATAGAATTGGATTTTCTTCAGATGCAAATAACTAAAAGAGATCAAATTAAACTCTATGGCTGACAGGAACATTATAGAGTCCTGCTGTACCTTCTTCTGCCTCACTTTATTTCTGTGTCTGTCAGCATGATGGGCAACATCTTATTTAAGTGATCCTGAGATTTGGATTATTTTTGCAGTGAGTTTACAATATATTTATTGCTATCTTCTAAAATGTTCTTTTCCTGTAGTATTTCAGACATGGTGCTTTTTGAATGACTCCCCAACAGCTTCAAAGACTCACCACTTTTTACTTACAGGTTTTAAAGGTGAAGATTCCCAAGACAGGTTAGGCTACCTGTTCTCAATAAATCTATCTTCTGTCCCCTTGATAAAAGACCTGACACTAAACAAACCAAGAAAAGTTCTCCCCAGGCCTCCTCTGCCAGAGGCACACTAGTGCTCTGCAGACAGAAGGTGAGTGTTACTAAATGCAATAGGCTGACCAGCTGATGCAAATATGGTGCTTAATGTATTAATAGTTTTATTTTGTTAAAGTGGGAATCTTTCTATGATATAAAGTGTGCCTTCTGCCACCCAAAGCTGGTTGAAATGAGGGCAAGAAGCAAAATTAGAATATTCCCTGCTCAAAGTATAACTGACCTTAAAAGGGGATATAAGAAGCAACAGATACTTCACTGTCTTCCATGATGCACGATTAAGGCTAATGAGGAAACCACCTGTGGATGTTTTCCTATTGAAAAAAAAAAAGGCATATTGTTTTCTAAACAATCTGTTAGTATTATTTCAACGTGATGAAGCAGAAGAGCATTAACAGAATACCACTCTTTTTTAAGGAAACTGATTTTGAGGACTCAATTAGCCAGAGGTGAAAAGTATTGCTAGAAATGCTGCAGTCAAGCTTGAGGAGGAGAGACTGACTTTGTTCTTTTTTAGAGTCCTTGGATAAAACAAACCTTTGGACTCCGGGGTCTGTGCCACATTAAGCCTGCAGGAGCCTCTGGTGGTCTCAGAGAAAGCAGGTGGCCTCACTGCCAATGCTGACCACTGTGCTGAGCTTGCCCTTGATAGAGCAAATGGATGGGGAAATGGAAAATGGGACTGACAATGGGCTTGTCATTCCAGGTAGTGAGTGGAGAGCTGAGCTGCTGCCAGGGCTGCCCCTGACTTGTCCATGGCAGTTGCAGAGAAGGGAGAAGAGATTTCAGGGCTCAGATGTCTGGATACCTGTCCCTATTTCACCTCTTTTAAACCTGCCCATATTCCTACATCATCAAACCTGCCACAGAACTCTGATGTGACCACAGTGGGCTCAGGTCTGGGCTGATGGAGACCCATCTCACCCTTTTTGTGCCAGAGACAGCCTGTGGTTTGCAAAATAGTATTGCCCCTGCCACACAGCCCAAATAAGCTAATAAAGGAGAGTTTTACAAGACTCAGGTTTCATCACTTGCTAAAACTTGAAAGGTCTTGCTGAATAGGGCAGAAACTAGTATAAGCATTAGCTGCAGGGTAAGTTTGTGGTCCCTGAATAGACTGATGGTATTTTTCCTGTGCTTCCAACTGAGCCAAATGGTACAAGAACATACCTATACAGTGCTATGCAGTTCTTCAGCTGGCATAAAGGTGATTGTTTGTTTGGTTGTTTGTTTTACTATTGCTATTCTGTGTAAATATAAATTCTTTCTAGCAGATTTCTTTGCAGCACAAATTTTCTTTCTAGTCAGTATGAAGTAATCTGGCCATAGTAGGGGCCAGCTGAGAGGAAGGTGCTACAAAGTAGTAATTAATTAGTCGAATTGAAACAAGGTGGGGCTTAATGACCTGTGGATCTAGTGATAGTAAGCAGGGTTGACACAGCTGATGATAATGTTGCTTGAAAGCCAAGGTATCTGTGCTAGTCTTCCTGGACTGGCTCAGGGTGCTTGTCTCTCCTGTCTTTTGAGTCCTTGGGACTGGATGTTCAGAGGTTGCTGACTTTCCTGGACTTTACTGAAGTTTCTGGGATTTACTGAACAATGAAAGTTTCAGTCATCTGCGTATCCCAGGAGAAGGTATGAGAGTATCCAGACAACTCCCCCAGTATACTCTTGCTGAGGGTTTTTGTGACTGTTTTTCTGTGGCTTGTTTTAGGTTGTCAACGGCTGAATTCAATTCTCTGGCTATAAAGGTCTTCTGGGGTGTGTGTGTTTGTTTGTGTGCACACAGAGTCATGTATTTATCCATGCACACAAAGCTGTGGGTTGGTATGTGTAAACACACACAGTGTCCACAGCTTTTTAATAATTTTAAATTCTGAAAGGTCTTCTGCTCCAACACTGTAATTAATGAAAAATACTGTGTTTGCCTGTGAACTATCAAGTCAGCCTGTTTTTCTGAGTTGTACACCTCATGAAAGGATAATTTATTTATTTTTCTGTAAGAGTAAATTATTTTCTCTGATAGGAAATTATAGAGTGGTTTAGTGTTTTTCCTCTTTAAAAATGTTATAAACCTAAATTTTAAGAAGGTGAAATTTCAAAATAGACAGAGGAAGGTAGGAAAAAAGGACAGGAGAGTAAAAGAAGCATTAGTAACTGGTGGCTCACTTGTGAGTCCAGGGGGAGGTGGTGTGCTCTAGCCAAAAGTAATGGTGTTTGTATCCTCTTGAATGGGCTTTGGGAATGGGCCTGGATCAACATGTGTTCCATATTGAACCATGTTGACTTCAGCTGATGGCTGCAGAAACTGAACTACAGAGTCCGTGTGTGAGAACAATAGAAAAACACATGACAAAGCTTTTGTTTCAGCTCATTGCACCTTTCCTAGCTCAGGACCTTAGGCTAGTGGCAGAGGTACAAGTCTTGTCAAAAATGTTGTAGACTTAGCCTTTAAATCATGTATGTGCCTGCAAGGTGGGACTGGCAACCATCCAGCCCTTTTGGGGGTCATTGCAACATGTTTGTATGTTGTGTAGGAGAGTGAGTCTCAGTGGGATTGCTTAGGCATTATTGCAATGAAAATATTGAATTATAATTACACTAACAAGCACAAAAATGCAATAGATGCTCTTCACTTGAAATTAGAGCTCAACAGAACTCCTGTCTTCAGTATGCTCATCATGCAACTTCTACAGCAGTACCAGTCTTTCTTTGGAGAGAAGAGGCAAAATGAATATTCAACAATTGTTTTAGTTAAGCTGATGCTACTGTGGAGTCTGTTCCTTTTCTCTGGCTTATTCTTTGAAATGCAAATTTTTTAAAAACAGAGAAATCAAGCAATGATAATCAATCTTTTCTCCAGGGTAGGAGAGCTTCTAAAACAATAATTTTTTAGGCTTCTGTTCTCCTTAATTATTTTTTTCTTATGGAAGCACTGATAATATTTGTGGGGGAAGGGAGTACAGAAGCGTGCATGTATCTGGAAACAAAGCAATTGAACTAGGATCAGGAATTGAAGCAATTGAACTCGCTGTAGGAAGACATCTGGTCTTTCTGCTGTTGTCTTACTGAATGCTTAAAGTTACTTTTTCTCTGAGGACTTCCAGCCAGCTACCCAAACACTTCCCCTTGTTGTTAGTACTTACGGAATTGAGTTTAGTCCCTCTACTATTTTTTCCCTCTGTGTTGCTGAACCTACTAGGGGTATCAAATCCCGAGTGACAAGAGGTGATTTCTGCTCAGTGACATCTTTCCCTGTTGGGCCTATGAGCAATGGAGGGGAAGCTTAGCTAAAAGGAAGAGCAGTAGATATCTAGAAAGGTATGTTTGCTGAACTCTGGCTTGTCTTTCATAATCCTGGAGTGCTTTACTAAGAAGAAATAGACATTAAAACTTGGTTCTTTGTGTCCTTCTGTCTGATCAGTTTACCCTTATAAGTGAATGTTGTCTAAAAGTGCATTACACTTGTTCTTACCTATAAACTTAGATACAGAA
Source organism: Hafferia zeledoni (assembly GCA_035583235.1). Taxonomy (NCBI): domain Eukaryota; kingdom Metazoa; phylum Chordata; class Aves; order Passeriformes; family Thamnophilidae; genus Hafferia; species Hafferia zeledoni. The sequence continues at coordinate 44,210,217 of JAWWEV010000115.1, forward strand.
GACAAATTCTATTTTCTGGTCACCCCAGAGATGCCAGGAATATCCATAGATTATATATATTTAACAATGGCAGTTATGAATACTGAGCTAATCAGTATTAGATCTAATCAATCAATTTTCAGTAACATATTGTACAAAGAGGCCACAATCTGTCTCCTGAAAGACAAGAAATGTGCAAGACTTTTCTTTTACAATATATAGAAAATATGATCCAAAATGAGAGCTAAAAGGGTCCATTTTGTCATCATCTTACCTATCATTGCCTAGAATATTATGACAGAGAATAAAGATTCATTAGTCGCTAATAATGTCTTGAGAAGAGAGTCTCTGTTTAAGAGGGGAAATGGCAAAGTTGGATGTGCTTGTGTGGAGGTTGCATTTGTAGTAGTTGTTAGTAGTTCTAGATGTTGGGGAACAAGTTATCCTTTTACCCAAGGCCAGCCTGATGTGAAGCAAAACGTTTCTTAAGAAGAAATATTTCACACTACCTTCTCAGTGTGATAACAGTGGAACTGGAAAACAAACATAGAGGTGTTGCATAGCCTGCTGTCAGTGTAGAAGAGAGATGTGTATCTTTAGGTATTGTTGTGGTTTAACCCCAGCTGACATCTAACCACCACCAGGACAATTGTACCTGGCACTACAGCAATATTCTCTGAAGTGCTGCAGAACCAGGGGAATATCATGAATGGTGTTAGCAACTTGGAGAATAAGCTTCTTCACACATGACACCAAACTTCATTGCAGGAGAATACAAATCCAATGGGTTTTAAATCTTTCCACAAAATTGTGTTTGTGAGGGGGAGGAAAAGGGAATGTAGGAAATTAGATGGCTGTTTTATGGTCTGCATATAAGCCACAAATTTTGTTTATCCAATGTGAACTGGTTTGCTAGAACATAAGGCCTTGTGTGCTGGGTCAGGTTTTGTACTGATCACCGTTCCTTTAAGGCACAGCCTTATAGAAAGGAAAGGATGTGGAAAGGCAAAGGGAGACTTTACCCTAGTGAAGAAGTTTCTGTTTCCAAAATGTTCCATTCCACAGCATTCAGAAGAAACCCTAAAACAGACAGCTGGAGTGTCCATCCATCTGCTGTGTGAGCAAACACGTCAAGTACTGAGGTGATTTAGCTGCAAGTACTATGCTGGCCATAGCTGCAATCATCCATCCACTCAGCCACCAAAAGGATATTTCTGCTTCAGCATTTGATAGAGCCTGTGTCTGTCTCTTGGTCCCTAGAAACAGCGGACTGAAGGCTTTGGCCCTGCTTGTCCTGTCATTTCCCTCCCTCCACTTCCACTGGACCAGGAGGGTTTTCTGGAGCATCATGAAAGCGTCATGGAGTTTCCTTCTTCTCTTTGTGTTTTTGTTGTGTTTATGACTTCTCACCTTTCCCTTTCTAAAGGCCAGCATATGCATCTAAAGGTATTGCACCACAGAAATCAAACCAAGAGCAATCTCCAATACTTGCAGGCAAAAGCCAGCACATAACTGGTGAAGCAATAATGACAGAAAGCAGAATGCCTCTTCTGTCATTAAAACTGTGATTAAAGATTTCGATCCAAATCTCATTGGGCAATTACACAGAGATTTGTTTTCTTAGTCTCTCTGCCTGGACCTCCAGGCACCCACGAGCAGCCGATTTGTACTCTGACAATTAGCATGCTGAAGTTTATCCTGTTAGAGATGCAGCCTGCCACCAGAGGTACACTATGCCTCTCCAAATCTGTTTAACAGTGACACAGATGTTGGGTTCATCCACCATCCATCAGTTGTCTTAAATGGCTTGAGAGATGGACATGTTTTATTGCTGATATTGGGGATGTGCCTATAGGGACCTAAGTCTCTTAAAGGTACATTAAAAAGAAAAACAAACCAAAAAAACCCACCAGGAAATGCCGTTGGGAAATAGGTGGGAAAACTATTATCTCCATAAAAAAATCAAAGAGGTGTAGCACTGAATTTTAAGCCAGAGTTGTGTGATCTGTTAGTCTCCCATGGATTATAGGTTGTTGCAGCTATGGCTGTTGCATTGCTGCTGCTCTCCTACCTGTGACTGCTGGCGCTTGCAGCAGAGAGGGCCTTTCTGGACCTCCAGAGTCAATTACTACAAGCATCTATTTTGTATCTAAGCACAGAGAAATTGAAGACATGGCTGAACTTAATGAAACGTACTCACTTAAATTACTGGAGCTCAGAGATGAGGTCTTTATTTTGCACATTGCTTTTTTTACACTGGGAGATTGCACGCCTTGCTCTACAGCCAATATCTTTCTGTCGATGTTTGGGAGGGTGGGGACTTGCTTACATAAGAAAACTCTATTGCTCTAGAAGAAAGAGACTTTTCCTAAAAATTCATTTCTGCCTTGACACACAGATCAAGTGGGAGCATTTTTTCCCCAAGAACTGCATTCCCTCTTGTGCACAACAAGGTCTGCGTTCTGCCAAGCTCTGAAGGCTGTGACAATACTGTACCACTGGGACTATACTAACAGCTGTATTTAATGCCCAGTTATGTAAGGTACAACTAAATGTTTCAAACCCCTATGAAGTTCCTGTGGTGCTTCTAAATGCTCCAGAGTATACAACTGATCTTAAAATTTTTAAGAACTATATTCTGGAATTTGCAGTGTGATGATTTTTTGGTTGATTTTTTAATGTGTTTTTAATGAGCTATAGAATGGCTGCAACTAGTTTAATGGGAGTTAGTCTCCTTTGAATTTCTACCCATGTAATCAAGGAGAAGGAACACCAAGTTTCTTGTTAGTGCTTTGAAATGCCATTAGTTTCTCCTTCAGACTTCAGGGAGCCATTTAAAGCCTACAGACCTTCAAATGGCATTGTACGATGCTGGTAGCGAAAGTTACCTAATACTTTTAGGTGAGCAGCATTTTGAAGGATGCCATTCCTTCTATTTGTGTTGATAAGCCTGTAAACGTGTCCTGAATTATTTTGCTGTTCTTACTTATCATCTGTTTGCTGTGATTCTTTCCTTGGTGTGAGAGAGGAGCTTCTCCTGAGCCTTTCAAATTCAGCTGTGCAGAGAATGAAGACTTGCCTAGGGTTTGACCCAGTGCTTGCCCATTCTTTCAAAGTGCTTTGGCTGCAAAACAAGGACCCAAGAACAAAACCTGCACTGGGTTGCTTCTCATAGAAATTTATTGAATTTCCCTAGATGTTTGAGCAGTATTCTGATTTCTAAAATTCTCTATCAAAACTAAAACTATATAATTGCTTGAGTAGTCTTTTTAATAAGATTGAAGCAAAGTTATTTCTTCTTGTGAAAATTTCTGAGATATTTTCTTTTTAGTAAGTATTTGGAATGAAAACACACTTTGAAGTCCATTTCCTCAGGTAGAAGGAGCTCCTTTTCAATCAGTTCTACAGAGAATGATCCTCTTGGAGACTTGGAACTGGCTTCCTCTTGTCACAGATGCAGACATAAAAGCAAAATTGGTAAAGATAAATTCATTATTTCATGGTGCTCTAATTCTTAAAGGAAATCTCTTCAGTCCCTTCCAGCCACTTCCCCAAACTTACTAAAATTAAAGCTTTGTGTATAGTAGAGTCTTAGACTTTAAGTTTTCAGCTTGCTGACCTTTTCCCCCTGTGCTGGAGAAGGCGAAGACACGAAATGTATTGAAACGCCTTTAGGCTGCAGCTCTGGACTCTGTTCCCTTTTTGCTCTCTGAAAATCTTTTTCCAGGATTGTAAATGGCCAGTCATGAGCCAAAACCACAATTATAGTTGCCCAAGATAGAGAGGGTCTTGCAAATAATGTTCCTTTAAAATGATTCACTGCCCTCCTAATACCTATCATATTGTAAGCAGTAGTATGCCATCATGACTTTCCCTTCTTAACACCCATTAAAGAGAATCCCTGGCTAATCCTTCAGAGATAAGGAGCAGAATGATGGTAGTCATAGAAACTGCTGCTTAAATATCTGTGTTTTGCACAGACTCCAGAGTATGGCTAATTACACAAGTGATGGAAATCTGTTTCAGTGCTGTACAAAGCTCTACCATTTTATTAGCTTTAAGCGTTTGCTGCTCAAGAAATAGTCTAGGTACATCTGTTTTTTAGCTGGGCTAGTTGGTGGTGAAATTAAGGGGAAATTCTTAACACAGTGTTTGCCAGCTCTTGTTGAAGGGCCTCTTGAATAAATCTTCTTCAAGTACAAAACAATAATTGAGGTAGCCATAGAAATAGGTGTCTCATATGTGTACTCATTGTATCATAAATAGCTTCTGTAAACAGGCCCTGAATCCAGTGCAGCAGTTTAAAGCTGCTTTTTCGAGTGAGAGTTCAGATCTGTTGCTCTGAGAGCTGTAGACCTGCTGTGTCCTTGTATCTTCAGGCTGGGAGAAAGGACTGATTTTCAACAGATGCACAAATCATGCAAATATTAGAGAAGGCTACTTGGAGTAAACAAATACAGGGATTGAGCATGTTTAATGAGCCTTTTGTGTGTAAGGGCTTCAGACTTTCTGGGCTCTTGCTGAGCTTGTCTAGTTTAAATTCTCTTGCATCTCTCAGAACAGTTGATGAACTACTACACGCAGTTTTATACCAATATCCCCATACCAACACAAGGGAGAGCTCAGTAGAGTCAACTAAAGTGGCCAGAGCACCTTGCATGGGATACACTGGGAGAGGCTGAAGGGAAGGGTCTAGTTCAGCATGCAGAAGAGAAGTTAGGGAAGGGCTGCTTGATGACTCCCAGTGCCTGATGGGATACTGCAAAGGAGATGCAGCCAGGCTCTTCTCAAGGTGCAGAACAAAAGGACAAGAAGCAATTGTCACAAATTGCAGAAGGAAAAATTTTGTTTGGAGATAACCCCTTCTTTCATCATCAACTTCTTGAGCACAGGAACAGGTGCTCAGAGGGTTCCCAGGAACTCTTCCTTTAGACCTTCAAACTCAGCTACACCAAGCCCTGTACAACCTGGTCCAACTTTGAAACTAGCCTGCTTTGATTGGAGGTTGAATGGCAAGATGTCCAAAGAACTAACATGCATATTCTCTGATTGTCTAAAAATGAGGCAAGGAACAAGTTACTTCAGGTCATGCAACAAACTTATGTTCAAGACAGGAACATGTATTTCATAATTTCAAACCATTGTTGCACTGAGTAGCCAAATTACTCTTCTGGCAGAACAGTATTTCCCTGATGAGCCTTATTTTAGAGCATTCATGATTTAATAACAGACAACTTTTTGTTCTTTCTTGTGAAAATACATAAAGGGATGGAGAGGAATATTTTAAATTTAATACTTCCAGAGTATCCCAAAAAACTGATACTTTTACGTCCTGTGCTTTGCCCTGTGGCTTTTGTTATGAACTTGTGTCCGTGTTGAGTAGGAGTCCCCCCACCCCTACCATGTTCTAAGAGGGTCTTCCTTCAAAGACATTTTTCTTCTGAAATAGTAATGGTTAAGGTGCATCTGCATGCCTGGAAATTGTATTTTAAAACAAAACTAGTAATTATATTCAAATGCTAGTATTTTCTACTGTCATGATCCATACCTTGGGTACCTCTAATGATGACATTGAAATTTGTATTAGCAGACACAAAATATTTCTTTTTCCTGTGGTTCATGAGGTAGCTGGTGTTATGTCAACTGTTGTTCTGAATGTGGTGTTCTAGTTGTCAGTGTAAATTGCTACAAAGTGTTGGGTATGGTATGGGTGTCGTGGTTTGAGCTGGCAAACTGCCAGCCCTCCAAGACAGAGAGTCAAAGCCTCCCCCCACCCCCAACATCGAGGAAAGGAGGGAGGAAAAAGAGAGGGGAAGGAAAAAA
>JAWWEV010000115.1:44216118-44236066 GCA_035583235.1 Hafferia zeledoni
GCCCCCAGGCCCAGGCCGAACCTCAAAACCTCAAAAAACTCAAATTTTAGGCCCATCTAGGTGAAACCATAACATATGGGGTTATTTTTTTCTGTATTAAAATTGTTCATGGAATACAGCTCCATGAATCTGGCTTAGTAATTATGCATATTATTAAAATTTATGGAGACATCTGGTAGTAAAGCTGCAACATCTCCAAGTCTTGGAGGGGTGGAGAAGAACCCAACAAAACACCACCTGCACTGACTTTATTAATAAATTCTTATTATCAGGTCCCAGCAGACTTTTCTCATGAACCAAATTTGCTGATTTCTCCTTCACCTATAGTACAAAATGTGTGTGTTAACTGCTGCCCAACCCCTTTTATCTGGCATAATAATTCTTAACCAACTGTACTGTGCCATCAGGCTCAGGAAATTTAACACGGGTTTGCTTTTTTCACCTTGGCAGAGCCTTTGGCTGCACTTCAGTGTACCCTAAAATAAAAAAAAAAGTAAGTCATAAATCCCACAGATTAAAAGACACTAAAGGAAGAAATAAGTAACTTGTTTATTGTCTATGGCTCTGTAATCAGGCTGCATTTCTTGCAGAATTTCCTTGCCTCTAGTAAAGGTCTTAAGTCCTGGAAAGAGAGGGCTTCCGTGCACTGCTGTAAGCCTGTTAGCAAGGGAGGTGGTGGCAAATCTGGCTCTCATGTCTTGTGCAAAACCAGGGACAGGCCAGACCTCAGTGTACCCTCTGCACTCCAGCTCTGGAGGTGCCAGCACACTTGCTTTGCTGCAGGGCTTTGAGCTTTCTGCTGCATTTGTAAATCTAATAGCTTGATTTAGGCTCTCTGAAGGGACCCATTGCATCTTCAGCCCCATCCTCCTGCAAGCACTTTTGCACCTGCTTAGCTCTTTAATTAAGAATACCTATTCCTTAAAATCTTTGAACAGTTGTAGCTTGCAAGAGTGCTAAATTTCTCCCCAGACCCACCATATTAGCACCTGGAAGACACTCTGAAATGCCTTCATGCAGGAAGGGTATATTCTGCACAGAGCATAAGCTTTTGGGCTGAGATATAGTCAGCTAGCTTGGATAAAATCATTGAGTGCTATCAATTTTAAAGTTATTCAAGATCCCTCTTTTTTTTTTTTTTTAATGTCTTTGTCTTGTCTGAAACTGTTTAGGTTAATGCCTCTCCTTCTGTTGATCTAAGCACTATGAAATTACCTGGACTTTCCTGACCTCATGGGTTTACTGTAGGGTAAATACTACAGAAATGGCAGGTATAAGCTGTGAAGGTGAAAAAGCTAGACACAGCTGGATAGTGTCTTAAGTAAGCCTTAATCTTGGCATAAAGATGGACAGCAAGGCTTGAAGTTTTGGTGTCGGCTTGTTTGGGTTTTTTTCAATCTCCCCCAGCCAACTTCAAAAAAGTTGAACCCTGAAGGTGAAAGTGGGGAGGGGGGAGAGGTGGTGTTTTGTGGGGGTTTTAGTTTTGGATTTTTTTTTTTAATTGCTCATAAGGTGATGTGGGTGTGTTTTCAATTATCCCAATTTACTGGGAGGTGCTGAACTGCTCCCATGGCATCTATGAAATCCTAATGTTGAGTTGTTTTAATGATGTTTCTAAGTGTCAAAATGATTGTGCAAATATGAGTTAGGGGGAACATTTTTAAGCCTTGACTTTCTTGGGGAATATCCCTTCATTATGGAGCAAATTCCTTCAGGATCAACTTGGTAACACCTAGATAAGTTACACGGGAACAGCTGTAAAGGAAAAATAACTTTCTAATGGAATTTATTTGCTGCTAAGAAATTCTCATTAAGCTACAGCCTGTTTCTGCTGAGAGGGAAGGGAATGGAACAGAAACCCACAGTGTCGCTCCACTGGGCACATGCACTCTTAACGCAGTATGGGCACTGACTCTTGTGTCTTTTGCAGAGCTGGGGGCTAAAATAGCTGTTAAGATTTCGCCTGAAAATGTCTCCAAAATAAATTTGTCTACTTGGTTGATGACAGTACCCCATTTGCCACAGCCCAGCTCTGCTGGTGACAGTGCTCTCTCTCTAATCACTTCAGTTTCAGACAGCCAAAGGGGGTGAGCAGCTCTGAGCTGAGGCAGTGGAGAGATGTCCTTCTCTGGAGTTGCCTAAATCTGTACATTGCTCCAAATGTTGACCACACTGCATGTTTCTGCCTGTCCTGTGCTGCTAGAGGTTATTGACCACTTTGCCTTCCTGCACTGGATGATAACGTGAACTTCCATCTGGCAAAATCATCTGGGTTAGTCTCAGCTCTCCTGAGGTGCTGAGATGCCTTGGATGTTCAACTTTCTCATTAGGCATTTGCGATACACCAATGAGCTACCCAGCTGCCACCTGATCTATTGCTGCTGAGCACTGATAGAGCCACCTATGCTGTGGTTATCAGCAGTTTTAGCAGTCTTTGAAGACCTCAGATGGAGTTTTAAAACCACCCTGCTGCCACTGACTGGATTATCTGGTGTTCCCAGAGAAAATGAAAATAAAAAAACAGTCAGCCAAACCCCTAGCTTCTCTTGGGAGGCTTCTAGGGAAGATTATGTCTAAACTACCATGCTGACTAGAATGAGATGCTTCTGCTGTATCCCCCCATGGAAGCGTGTGCCCTAATACAATGTCCACCAGTGACCTGCCTTTCCTCTGACTGTACAAAACAACTTCTGACTAGCACTGAAACACCTCTCTCTGTTCATTAGAGGATTCAAAGTTAGGGTTTGGGCTGTTTGCTGTACACTGATGTGTCCCTAGTGAAGGAAAAGATCAAACTAATGTTGCTGCCTTATCTGTAAATTCTGTCTGAAACTTTTCATCATCCTATGTGTGACAACTTAGCAATGGAATAATCCCCAGTTACAATACACAGAATTTTTTTGTAATTAAACTTATTGGTTGGTAGTGGGGTTTTGTTGGGGTTTGGTATGTTTTTAATCAATCCTAGAGGCACAATACAATCATTGGTTTACTTATTTTCTTATTTAAAAAAAAACAAAACAAACAACAACAACAAAAAAACCCCACACCAAAACCCACAAACAAACAAAAAAAAAACCCCCACAACAAACCAGGATATTGGACAGAAGGAATTCATTTCAGTGGTGGTCTTTTCCCTCTAGAAACTTAATACTGCATAGTATCTGGAATATAGTATTTAGCTTTTACTGTTTATTCTGACCTGTCTGATGATGTAGCAGTAGCACTGCAACTTCCTAGATGGATTGCAGAGTACCCAGTGTGTCAGACGTTCTGTACTGGGGATTAATCTAAACAATAGGCACAGCTTAGAGGAAATTGGGAAACCCAAATCTTGAGCCTTGAGCTGACTTTTGCTGAGGATTGTGTCCTTGTGTAGATAGGGAGCACTTATGATGACACTATGTTTGTAAAAAAGAAAAAGGCTGATTGTAAGTACCACTGTCTATACTATTAAAAAGGAAAAAACTCCTTTTCTCACAGCTCACCAAGGAGGGCAGACTTCTGCATCAAGGAATGAGAAGAGCCCAAAGTATGATATGGCTCAAATGTCTTAGTGTTCCCTTTTCAGCTTGGTTTGACTGCAAGATTTACAGAGGACTGTAGGTCTTTGATGTATTTAATGAGTTTTGGAAAAACAGACTGTGTGTAAGAGCAGCCTGGAAAGGTTAGGCAGCTGACATTTCAGGAGGGAGCAAATAACACAAGTTGATAATGTCAGGGAGCTGGTGCAAACAGTCTTCTGAGAGCTACAGGTGGGTCCCAGATAAATTCTGCAATAACTGGCAACTTCAATTTAAAAATTATGTTTTGGGTAGCAGTATATTTCCTGTTTGCCTGTAAGACTCGCCTCAAATGTCAGACAGGGATGGTGATATTTTACATATGACATTTTGCTTCCTAGCTCTTTTCAGGTTTTGTAAAGATCTTCCTTGAGGACAGCCTGTATTCCCTTCCTTCCTGTGTTTGTGAGCAGGAGATGCTTGCAGAATACAGACGGGGTCTTTTGGCTCCTAACCAGCCTCCAATCTGCTGACCCCACGCAGATACTTGCTCAAAATGTGAAAAGAGCAAGGTACAACGGCATCTGAAATACACCATCTCACTGACTGTTGGTGCTGTAGTGCACAGCAGAGCAGCCAGCATGTGTAATTAAATGTGGCCAACACCAGTCCATAAAAGCTGGCTTGAGAAGATAGCCATGATAAGGATCCAGTGCTTTCAAAGTCTGACAGATACCACTTTCTTCAGCTATAACATAGAATTCTGTATTGTAATTTTGCTCTTGGAAATTGGTAGCTAAAAACTTGCAGCCTTTGATGTAACCACACTCAAATATTTGGCAATAATTCTGTTAGTGAGTAGTAAATTCCTGCCTGCCCATCCAAATATATTTCCTAGAAGCTGCTAGAGACAGGGTGGGGCAGGAGACTTAGGCAAACAACATTAAGTGATGGATGGAAGATACAGATTTAAAAAAGGTAGTTTCACTGTAGTGGGTCAGATTCACATCCCTCAGAGCAGCCAAGAGTACTTATGAATGTCCATAGCAAGAAAGTGATACTGCTGCACCTCACAGGGCACTCTTTGAGGGCTGGTTTTGGTTACAGACCTCCAAAGACCTGAAGGCACTGGGTTCTTATGGCAAATGTCCTATGAGTTTTCATATGGCCCTCATCCTTTCAGATCCCAGGGATGCTGATTTTCTCAAAGCTGCTATTGATACTGGCCTATCTGGGGAATGCGAGGCTGAAAAGCAGAGCCACAGAAAGGGACCTGGGGGTGCTGGTCGATGGCAAGTTGAACATGAGTCAGCAGTGCTCTGGCAGCCAGGAGGGCCAACTGTGTCCTGGGGGGCATCAGGCACAGCATCACCAGCCGGGCGAGGGAGGGGATTGTCCCACTCTGCTCTGCACTGGGGTGGCCTCACCTTGAATATTGTGTGCAGTGTTGGGCACTGCAATATAAGAAAGATACTAAGCTATTGGAGAGTGTCCAAAGAGGGCAACAAAGATGGTGAAGGGCCTTGAGGGGAAGCCATATGAGGCGTGGCTGAGGGCACTTGGTCTGTTCATCCTGGAGAAGAGGAGACTGAGGGGAGACCTCATTGCAGTTACAACTTCCTTGTGAGGGGAAGAGGAGGGGCAGGCACTGATCTCTTCTCTGTGGTGACCAGTGGCAGTACCTGAAGAAATGGCCTGAAGTTGTGTCAGGGAAGGTTTTAGATTGAATATTAGGAAAAGGTTTTTCACCCAGAAACTGGTTGGGCACTGGAACAGGCTCCTCAGGGAAGTGGTCACAGCACCAAGCCTGACAGAGTTCAAGATGCATTTGGACAGTGCTCTCAGGCACATGGTATGACTCTTGGTGGTGGCCCTGTGCAGGGCCTGGAGTTGGATTTGATGATCCTGATGGGTCCCTCCCAATTCGACATATTCTGTGATTCTGCAGTGCTGTCTTCTGTGTAGTGGAATACCTGAGTTGTGGCGAGCCATCAGAAATGGAATATGTTTGATGTATGCTTGGTTGTGTCACCTTAGGACATCCCACTGAGTAATAGCTGAGCTGGTGGTCTGGCATGGTTCCTCCCACATTCTTTCAAGACCTTTTCCTGGTTTTGGCAGAGACAACCGGTCTCCTTTTTTCCCCAAAAGGAAATTAGTTCATGTGAGGTTTGCTGCTGGCATAGCTGCACAAGTCTTACCTAGTTGCAGTGCCTTTCTACTTAATGTCTACTCCAGTCCTCCCTATTTGTTTTTGTTTTGTTGAAAGCAATGTTTCAGGAACCACAATTGAGTTAAATCACAGGTCTCTTTTAATTCACAGAACATTGTGAGTTGGAAGGGACTCACATGGATCATCAAGTTCAACTCTTAAGTGAATAATCCTTACAGGGATCAGACTCAGATTGTGACTTAGCTGAGTAAGCAAGAACCTAGAAATGTTTGTTGCTGCCTTTTTATCCAGATAACAAATATACCATTTTTTCCACCATATTTGTTTGTTTGAAGATTCTATGTTGTAGCTGTGAAACTGTTTTCAGTCTTAATATCTGCAGAGTTCTTAATGAATTACATGATGATAACATTGAAAATGCTGCCTCTTCCTGAAATAGTGTAGAGTCAGAACTTAGTTTGTAGGGAAACAACCAGAAGACATTTCAGTGCTTTGTCAAATGGTATCATTTCATCATTCGAAATGACACAAGTGAAACTGAGCATCTTCTAGCAGAAGGCAAGTGCACAGGCAGGTCACCCTACGCACCTACCCCTCTTAATGTTTATTGGAACCAGTTTGCATTACTCATTTATGTTTGACTGAAAAGCTCACCTCTTCTGGAGTTATTTGTACCTCAAAGTCCTTCTTAATCATCGTGCAGGACACACCTTCAAGGTTCCTTAACACACCCCTGTTCAAAGAGAATTGTTGCTTGTTGGTAGCTTGGGTCTGGAACATGACAGTGCTTATTGCAGATGTTCCTGAAAGGGTGCTGAAATTCCCTGTGGTCTGGGAACGAGAAGCTACACAAAGGACTCAGGTGGTGTAGGAGCTGCTGCTCTGGGACATGGTGTCATGGACAGGGAGCAGGCTGGGCTGCAATTCTTTGTCTAGGGAAGGTTTGACAGGATGAACAATGGCCAGAAAATATTTTGGTTGCACTGCATCAGCTGTTTCCAGAAGGAAATTATTACCTTCTGGTCAGCTTTAGTGAATATTTGTTCTACTCCATCAAGTAATATTTTGAGGCAGGATGGTGGAATACTAGATGTGCTCAAACACCTCCTTTTACTTAATAAAACTTGATGGTAGGATTTTTATTCTTTAACATGGGAAAATGAAAAATCACTCTCTCTTACAGTTTCCCTTTATAAAAAGTTCCCATGCACACACATCACTCACATCCATCTCATATAACATTTCAGAGACTTCACAGAATATTCTGAGTTAGAAGGGACTCGCAAGGGTCATCAAGTCATCAAGAGAATGGCCCATACAGGGTTCAAACTCTCAACCTTGGTGTTATTAGCACCATGCTCTCACCAGCTGAGCTAAGATGTTTCAAGTCTTCAGTGATAAAAGAATTGCAAGAGGTAAAGAAAAAAAAGTTATTAATTAAATGCAGAAGCCAGAATTTGAAACAGTCCATTGCAAGTTTAAGATGGGATATTTGACATCTAACCTTTCAGAACAGCTCTTGTTATTTTTCCAAATTCCATCCACCCTTACCTGACTTGTAGAAGAAGCATGTGACACAAACATGAAATTAAGCATTTTGGTCCAATCAATCACATTGTCTTTTTCAGCATGAAGCTGAAAAAAACAACCTATTAATTCCACAGTCCTGGTATTTGGTAACTTGCCACATTCACACTGTGCAATTCAAGCCACTGCTCTGCATCATAACCATTTAGGAGAGTCCTCAACTGAGAAAGGATGCTGCTGTTGTTTATGTTCAGAGAAGCCACATCTGTCTCCAAAGTCAAGGGTGCAGAAATGTTCCTAGTAGTGGATCAGTGTCAGCACCTGATGCAGGGCTGTATTGGGAGCTCTTTACAGAACAGCATCACAAGACACTTGATTTCTGGCCACTGACAGAAGCCATCTGTATCCTGACCTTCAGCTCACAAATTGCTGTGTTCCTTGATTTTCATCATCTGGGTCAGATTTGGGATGGCAGTGGGATGGGACTAAACTTCAATGCCCATTTCTCTATAGCATAGTTGACAGCACAAAATTGGACTCCCTCTCCATTCAGGCTTCATAGTAAATCCACTGTTATTTACTCTTAATGTGAGGTGCGTGGGGAGATTTGTGAGGGGCAAAGACAACTCCCTTTTCAACCCTGACATTCTCACTCTGTCTATCAAGAAAAATAGGGTGATTGTAGGGGGACAAACTGAGACAGCCTGCCACCCATCTGTAATGCCCTAACTGTTTGGTACATGGTGTGTCTCGGTCCTGCTAACCTACTCGGTTCTCACTTGGCTCTCCATCCCCCTACTAGTTCCCTCCCTCCTTCCAACTCATCTTTCTCTCTTCAAAATTCCTTAGCTGAATCCTTTTAGAACATTTTCCAAACCTTGACCAAACCACTTTGGACTCAACAATATCCTGCATATTTTTTTGTTTCAATAGCAGAGTATCACTGAGCCTGTTCTTTCACAGCTCAGAACAACCTAGGTTTGGTAGTTCCCTGCTTTGTTTCCAAGCACAACAGATTTCTTCTATTTAATGGGGAAAACTCACAAATTTTTGAAGGGAAGGAAGAGATGTCATGTTTAAAGCATATCCATTGCTGAAAGAAGGTGGAGAAAGATAATCTTGCACAACTTTTGCACTGAACTGCAGGAAATGGTGAAGGACTATTCTGTGTTATATTCACCATAACTTCTTCATTAGGTTAAACAGTTTTGACATAGGTCCATAAATGCCTCAATTAATAGAGGAATCCAGAAAATCTAGAAAATCTGAATGTATATTTAACATGAAGAAGCTAAAATAACCAGATATTAAGCATGGGTAGACAGTGTCATGAATTTCAGGGAAACTAATATCTCTCCTGGTGAGCTACTGTATGTCTCTGTAGTGGTTGTCACTCTGGGTTGCTAAGGAACTTTGGTTATCTACATTTCTGCCTTTAACATTTGCTTTTATCCTCACACTTCATGTGGAGCATTTTCCTTCTATATTGATGCTGACCTTTTTCTTCCCCTCATTAGCAGAAGAAACAGCTATGCTACATTTATCCTCTCTAAGTCTGTTACTTTAATGCTTGGGAACTAAAATACAGGAAACCTTTAGCCCTGCTGACACTTAATGATATGGTCATTATGGACAGTAATGAAGTGGAGGAAAGTGGTTTCAAAGGGAAGTGAGCTCTGCTTTTGTTATTAGCAGTTTTAGTGTGGGCATTTAGAATAAATAACTGAGGAGAGAGAAAATAATGTAATCAAAAGAAGAAATCTGTCTCCAAAAGAGATGTCAAGAGACCTGCTGCCCTGTTTTGAGATGCCATGTGCCCATCATTTTTACAGAAATGGTCTTGTTTTATAAGAAGTTGTTCAACTATATGTCTTTCTTTTCCCTGTGGATACAGGTATAATTTATTGATTACTGTCTGAGATAAAATCCCTTTTTATGTTTGGAGACTGTTGGTTCTGTTCTCCTTTACCTCTGGACATTAAACAAATCCAGCTCTTTCATCCTTTCCTTACAAATAATATTTCTGAACCTTTGATCATTTATGTTGCTCCAGTTTGGACTCTTCTACTTTGTCCTGCATTTTATTAAGTGCAATTCCTCCAAGAGCAGACATGTTATTGATTGTGACCCTCCAGTACTAAGTAGAGGAATAATTACCTCTCTTATTTTGTAAATTATTTTTTTGTCTCATGCATGTAAAATGAATCTACCTTTTTCAGCAACACCATTGTTGTTGATGCCTTTTCAGTTGCTGTGCTCAGCATAGCTCCTGTGCCATTCGCTGTAACACTGTAGACCAGAGGAGCCCTGCGCTTCCATTTGAGTACAGTCCATCCCCTCTCTTTCCCACTCTGGTGTGCTCTTCTTCACTTCTCAAAATCAGTTCTGGTTTGTTGACTTGAGATTGAACTTGATAAATGGGGGAAGCACTCTGAATTTTAATCCTGCCCTTAAGCAGTAATAAGCTTTGGTTTGCACTCTTTGGAACCTTATTTGCTAGTCCATCACTCAAGTTAGTAACATATAGTAATTTCAGTAGATCTGCACCTGGTCTTTCTCCTGTCATAATTAAGGTGACTAATGTGTAATTTTACAGGAACTTCTATTTTTGCATTTGTTTACTGTATCTTGATGGGAAGAGCAAGCATCATAGCCATTGCCCTGGGACCTTTCCCATTCTCCTAAGTTCTACAAGGCTGCTCAGAGTGTGTCAGCTGTCTTCACTCCTGGGTGAATGCCATCCAGCACCTCAGTAATTAGAGGAGGGAACACAGGCCAGATGGAGAAAGTTGTTAAACATTTAATAGGTATCTAGCTACTATTCCACTTTCTTGTAAAGAATGAAGTCACTTTTAAAGCTGCTGTTTTGCCATGAAAAATAGATCATGCCACTGGAGCTATCAAAAATATGTTTTGGAAATATGTTATCAGTGTCAGCTCAGCTGTATATAATTTTAATCCTTTTAAAATATTATGTCTCTCTCACTCAATAGAAATCATAATTAATCAAGTGTCTTTAAGCTCAAACTGCGATTTCCAAGTTGAATGGATTTATAGATTGTAATCAAAGTCCCATTGAAATCTGCGGAAATTTTCATTGACTTCAAAAGGGGTGAGGTTTGGTATGCAACTGAAATCAGAGGTCCTAAACATTTGCAAGTAATGTGCTCTGAATATGCCTGTGTCCATCTGACATGCACAGCAGCAGTCAGATGCCCACTGAGAATTTATGGAGCATGAGGCAACCTCCAGGGTGGAGGGAAAGAGCAATGGTTTTGCTGCAGGTTCTACCTGATCCTGGGCATAACATGGACTTTTCTGTAGCACTGGACTTTGCGGAGAGAAGAAGCCTCTCCTTTGTATGATTTCTTGTTCCAGGTCAGTGTTAAGGAGAACTTGGCTCTTACTTTGGTGTCAGTCTTCATACCCTCTTCTCTCAGCTGTTTGATTATTGCCAGAGTTGGTCAGAGTAGCAGCCACTGTGCATCTCTGCTGTCCTTGGCAATCACATTGCAGCTGTGCTGTTGCCCTTTGCTAACTCTTGATTAGAGATGTCTGCTTGGTCCCCTGGTAGGAAGAACCTGTCTGTAACTGGCTATGCCACAGCAGGGCTAAATTTACAAAAAAGAGCATTTTCTATGTCTTTCATTGAAGTTGTTTTGCAGTAGATTAGAATATTTTCTTCAATGACATAAAAGCTTTTTTCTAAACAAGACAAGTAATTCTTGAAGATTTTAACCATACTGCCTGCTTTATGCCCCCTGCCTAGCCCCTTTGTACTTTGCACTTAAAACAAGCCTCTCCAAATGTATCTTCAATAAATAAATAAACACCCAGATCAGTTTTCCATGGGAAGTGGAAGTTTCTGAGAAGTTGGATAAACCAGTAAGAAGTTGAAATAGCAGCAGGATGGAAACAGATTTAGTTTAAACTCCAAGAGCTGCTGTATCTGATGGAAGCTGAATGCTAAGTGAATCATCGTGACTCAGTAAATAGGATAATGGTCTCCCCCTCTGGGATTTCTATGCCTGCCTGAGCAAATAGAAGCCTCGATAAGCCTGCAGACAAGTGAAATTCAGCCTGCTCAAGCCTGCCTTGCAGGAGGGCAGAGCCTACACCTCTTCTGCTGCTTCCATGTATATTAAGTCTGTCCTGATCTAATACCATTAGTTTGATCTGAATGGGTCAAACATATACTGCACATCTACCCCACCTACAGCATTCTTTGTCTTGAATGTATGAAGAGGCTGAATTCCCTGCTCCTGTAGTAGCAGGAACATCACATGCCAAGTGCATGATGGTAGGGATCCTGTGGTCTTGAGGTTTCCCTAGCACAAACAAGTTTGGCTACTTCTGGTGAAAACTGCAGAAAATAGCAACCCCCTTCTGTACAAATTTGTGTTGTATTAAGCATATGGAATGACAGATTTGGAAGACAGGAAAAATGGGGTTGGAGAGACAGGGGGGCTAACTTGAGAGACAGAGAGAGTGCTCATGTAGTGGGGAGAAACCAAAAAGCTATTTTGGATAGCTAGAGCTGCAAAGAGACAGCTCACAGCACGCACAGACTGCAGACAAAAAAGCAGGGGATGTTCACCTGGAGCAGTGGTAGCAAGTCTGCACAGACTGAAAGCACTACTTCAGCTCTCTTGAGTCACTTCAGAAGGCTGGGGCTACTCCAGAGCTGATCTGGTTTGTGTAGTGCTGCATCTCATGGGCACTCCTGTTCCATTTGTTGTAGGAAGATTTGCCCTACAAAAGGAGGGGTATGTTAGTTGTTTGTGTCTAAGAAGTGTTCTCTATACCTTGCTTCTCTTGGCTGGTCAGGTACACAGATAAAGCAGCACCTGTGGGAGGTGAGAAGCCTACCATTAAGTGGACCTGAAACCCACCCCCAGTGCTGTTTTTTGTTGGGTTTTGGTGTTGTTGGTTTGGGGGTTTTTTCTGATTTATATTTGGCAAAATTCTTCTTGCTGGTCTCTGCCCTCTGGATGTCACTGTTGTGCTCACTTAGATTTCTCTTCTTCATGGGCTCGGATTATCTTTCCTTAAGTATGTGGTTAAAAATCCTTGTAAGAAGTTAGTTTCCCTTCTTCATTGGCCTCTCAGGGTGCCTTGGCTGGAAAATGGGAAAAAATATCTGTACAGACCATGTTGTACAAATCATTTGAAAGTGCAATTGCCCTCAGAGGATCAGCTAAAACACACCAAAGGCAAGCACATCACCATCTGCTCCTGTTAGAACATCCTTGGGTTGTCAGAGGTAGAGTTATCTTGCAAATGCTTCTGCAACACTTCCTGTTCTTGGTCCTCTCTGCACAACTTCGTGTTCCTTCCAGGCAAAGGGATAGAATTGTGAGATAGAACAGCAGTTGCAATGTCTCTGCATGGCTTTAACTTTATTTTTGTCCTCTATTCAGAGTTGTCCAAGTTGTAGAGGTACAGAATTGTCTGCAGTGCCAAAACCTTGGACTGTAGTAATTTCTACTATGGGCAGTAGAAAAAGAGATAGTAAGAAAAGAGGTCAAAATCCTGATCCTCCAAGAGAGTTAAGCTCATTGCAGCAGAATCCTTCACATTTTGCTTTTGTGCTGAAGAAGGCAAGCAACAGGGACAGGTATGATACTGCAAATGGGGAGCCAAATTAAAGATCAGGTGACATGGAAGACAGTGATAGCTGACACTCTGATGGGGCAGTGGTCAATACAAAGAGAGATTTAGTGTGTAGAAAACTAGACAGTAAGGGAGCATAAAATAGATTTCAAATCTATAGTTCAAAGTCAAGCCCTGTCAGGGCAGGGGCCTCGTTCAATTCCTTTTTCCTTTCTCTCTCTTCATAATGCACTTAAAAACTGAAATGCACTCCCTAACCAGATTTTCTGCACTGTTGGAGGTGGCTGTATTTGAAGGAGCCTTTAGTTTGATTACTGCTTTTCTATTTGTGATTTACCATTTTATCCACAGACCATAGTGGTTTATTTAAATTTTTTTATTGATCCACAGTGTAAAATCTCTTCTCTTCCTCACACTCCCTGCTAGACCTTATGGGACTTATGCTCACAGCAAGAGGCATCCCGCCCTGCCTCGGTCTTCGTGTGTATAAATGGGCAAGCCATTTTGGGGTGGCAAAGTCAGACAGTGCAAACTTTCAGGAAAGTAGATGATTCTCTTAGAAAGTGCATGATCTCATCACTTCTTCTTGTTGCTTTTAAGTGTGTGAAGTGCAGTGATGTGAAAGGAATCTACAGTCAAGTGCTCCTAATATCCACTTTATAGGAAAGCTGGCTCTTTCCCCAGGCAGCTGCTTTGGATGACAGCTTACAAGAGATACCAGCTTGCATCTTGCAGCCTGAAGGAAAACATGCCAAGGAACTGTCCCAAGCTCCACAGGCCCCTGCCAGGGCAGATATGCATGGTTTGATGACTCCAAGGGAGCTATAAGGAACCATTATCAAGGTGATAGAAATAGCAGAAACTACTGTTTTTATCATGTTTCCTGTCTGGCCTTGTCCTAGCTTTGGGTTTTCTTTCAGTTTAGGATCAAGCCATGGTTTTAATTTTGGCGAGGGAGCAGCCTCAGAGACCAGTGGGGTGCTTATGACAGTTGGATAAATGTTGCCTTGCTAGAAGAAGAAGTAAGGAGGCTTAGTCAACCTCAGACCCAAGGTTATTCTTAAATTGAAACATTCACTGTCAGACTCTGTACAACAGGATTTCTTGGGGATTTTTTTATTTTTGAGTGTCTGGTAGAAGCATTCTGTGCAATGTGTGCTTAACTTGCCAGCATAGAGCTGCTGCCTATGCAAGGGCAGTCTCAGCAGTGGCAGTGTGGAAGTAATGTCATGTCCCCACACAGACCCTCCTGGTCTCTCTTGGTGCAGTCTCTATAGCTGACTCTAAAAATATGCTACTGGAATTCAAGGTACCATACTAATTTGAAAAAAAGACATCTGGGATGTATGACAGATAATCAAACAAGGCTATATAAGGACTATTAAAATTTTGAGTAGACACCTATGAATAAATCCATTGTGTTGCTACGTTGTCCCATGTGCAGAGATGATTACAATTTTAAGTAGTCTGTATGAGTTGAGGTTTGCTTGTTCTCTCTTGATTATTTAGCGTACTTGCAATTACCTCAGGTTTACATTATTTCTGCTTCTTGTACAAGGTATGATTTCATTACTCTCTGGTGTATTATTGTGTTGCCTTTTTGCTTTACTGGGCTTTAAACCTGTTTTCCTCAAAGCTTGTAACTCCAGTTTCTTCTGCTCTGCCACATTGTCCTTGACCTCTTGCCTCCGTTATCTCAATACACATAAAACACTTTAATTTTACGTTCTCCAAGTTTTCACTACTAAGCTAAAAAGAAATATCAGCCAATTATCCCTCCCCACCAGCTGACTACTCAAGCCATAAATGTATGAGATTATCTTTGAGATATGTTTGTTCTACTGAGGTCCTTTTACATTGAGACCCAGAGGTCTCATTTTTTTGTTTTGTTTTGCGTCCTACTCTTCTCCTCTCTTGCTTGACTTAATGTTAGTGTGACATGTACTTTTTCTTTTGTCCATTCAGAGGCATATTTAAAGATTATTTAAAGGCTCAAATGAAGACAGGCCACAGAACAAGAACATACAGCAAATAAAGGCTGTATTTTTCCCCCATTGCAAACACATATTTATTTTATGCAGGGGGTGAGATCTTCCAGTTTCACTAGCTGCAGTAGCCCACAGAAACAACGATGGGTTATATATAATGGTTTTCTGACCATTTTTCACTTTGTATCCAAGTGGGTTCTCATTAAAAGTTTTCTGAGCACTGGAACTTGGCTTTTCTTTGTCCAGCCTCTAACATATTATTATAGGATCAGAAATCTTATAAAGGTCAGAAATCTTCTTTTTCAAATGACTAGCTGGTGCTGATACATTTATTAATTACAATGTATGATATTCTGGCCATTAGCTGCAATGATCAATTATTTCCTCAGAGACAGTTGCTTTGTTAAAAATACATCAGTAATAAATGACCCTCTCTGAGGTTCCTGCTGTAAAAGGTGCCTAGCAGCTCTGAGAAGTACCATTTTAATAAAAAATGTGAGCTGTTACAGTTGAACCTTGAGAACACGACTTCATGTGAATACCAGGGCTGCTGATGAGCTGCTGCCACTGAGTTTGAGAGTGCACCTTGAGCCTTGTGCTCTCTGCTCCAGGACCAACACCTGTTCACAAACACATTCTCCATGGCAAGGACCAACTGCCATTCTCCATCCCTGTGAATGTTCTCTCTGGAGTTGAAGTATCATCTAAGCAGTAAATGCAGATCCTGCAGCCAGGTGGTCAATGTGCAAGATGGGTGAAGAAGACCATCCTTCCTGCACCCTAAAAAGGCTGATCTCTTCATCTGCCTCTCCAAATTTAATAATGTAATACTGGGGGTTTGACTAGCATGAAACACCACTGTCTGCAGCATCATTGAACCTTCCTTCCCTGCTCTCTACTTATTCTTGACAGACTCTGCCCACCAAGGGCAAAAAGGAAGCTCCATGGCTGGATGATACATAGGCTATAAAGTGTTGACAACTCTGGCGTTCTTCAGTTTTGCTCAAGTGGGTGGACAATTGTACAAAGTTTCCAGTGTCTTACTAGCTTAATAAAGAAGGGAAGGTCTGAGATTTTTTTGTTGGAAAATTTTTCAGATATCTAGTGGTTGCATGAAAGGCCCCAAAAGGGAGAACAGTGAAAAAGTTGGGATAAACCAACCTCCAGTGCAGATATTTTCAACATATCTCTATCATCTGGTGAGCTACATAAGATTACCTTCTGACTCCTGTAACTTCAATACAATGTAAGATTAACATCTTTTAAAGTATTTCTTGCATGAGGAATTACAAATAAAAAATACAAATGTTTCGATCTGTTGGTACATATATGAAGAGGAGAGAGAAGAGGATAATTGTACTTTGAGATACTGAATGGTTTCTTAATGCTAATTTAGCAGTGGGAGATGTGGTTCTCCATGGTTAATCAGCACTTAGAACTAAAAATTAGTGAGCAGCACATAGAAAACATCGAAACCTAGTGGTCAAGGATGGTGCTTTGCCAAGCATACATGCAGTAAAGCAGAGAGAGATTCTTCATGGTTAACCTATGACTGAAGTGATTTCTTTATCAGGAGAATGCCTACATGATGAGGTTACTGGCTTAAGAGTGAATGGGAGAGTTCATACATCACTTTCACAATATTGCAATCATTACATTTCACTGTTTACCCTTGGTGCACTAAATATCAGTCTGTTCTTATAATAAACACCTGGGTCCTGTATTTTTTCCCCAGCAATCTGTAGTGAGACTGAGTCATACATTTCAGACACGTTGACTTTTCTAGAGGCATAACTGGCCTCCTGATCTGATTTTCTAAGTAATACTTGATTGATCCCAACTGGGTGAATAGGGACAAAACATGCAGATTTATTGGCAGAATACTCACCTCTGCTGCATTGCAATGCTCATGATAGGTGGGAAAACAGCAGACTGTGCATTAAAATCCTGTTATATTGTTTACTGTGGGGGGGGGGGGCGCAACGGGAAGAGTTTGAACTAAAATAATTGTATTTGAGGAGCAAGAGACAAGATGGTTAACAGGGTTCTTATTCATATGCTCACCCACTAAAATGCAATCAGCAATAAATGCTGTTCCTTAAAAAGGCACTCCAGTACATATGTTCACTTATTCCAACAGTTACTGAAGAAGCAATTAGTTATGGTTAAACCTGAGTAAAACACATCTTCACAGATGAGAATTTATTTATTTATTGCAAACTCCTTCATAATTAATGGAGTTTCATTTAGTTGAACCAGTGACTCAGTCACCCAGGAGACCAAGAGCCATCATTCCTGCTGTGTTCTCAGCCTCTGGAAAGCACAAAGCCAAGACAAGAAAACTCATGCTGGCTAATGCTGAGTCCAGTCCAGCATTGTAGATGAGAATGCTTAAATATATGAATATTTGTGAGCAGAGCTCAGGAGAAAGGAAAATCTATTTAAAATGTGAAATGGAAAAACCCAGTGGCAATCAATCAGAATAGGTAATCACAAGCAGAGACTTTGTGTCCAGGTTCAAATGAGGAAAAAGGAGGTGTAATTCTCTCACCTAATTAAACCTCAGGACACACTTGTTCAGCAAGCAACTGCCACTGCATTAGGTTTTGTAAAGAGTTACACCTTTCCCTTGAAATGAGATAATGATTCATCTATCATGGGGAGCAGAGAAGGATGTTACATGTAATCCATTGCTTGGCAATTAATGTGGAGCAGATGATACTTTTGTGTAAAGGCTAATTTGGTCAGTCATCCTAAATGTTCCAACCTACAAATACTAATCATAGAATAATTTAGTCTGAAAGGGACATCTGGAGGTCATCTGGTCAAACTGCCTGCTCAACGCAGGCTTTGTCATTAGAGCAGGTTGCTTGAGGTCTTGTCCAGTCAAATTCCTATTATCTCTGTGTATGGAGATCCTATTGTCCCTACAGTGATTCAGTTTAGTGAACACAAATCTCAGGAGTGCAAGGGAAGAAACAAACAGACAAACAAAAGGGAGTGAGCTAACTGCGTGCACCAAGATAAGGACAGGACAAAATTATGACTGATGTACTTGAGAGAGAGGGCATAGAAAACTCTTTCCCATAACAGCACAGCAGTTCAGAACATGTCTTAGATCAGTAAGGGGAATGTGAGGTGTATGGGAATAGCTGACAAACACTTAGATGATAGCTGGAAAGGGAAGGATCAGATTTCCTCTGAGTGCACTATGAATGTAACAAACCAGCATGTGAAGACTATGTTGCATTTTGAGGAAAATTGTTTTGATACTACAGACAGTGAAACTGGAATTCTGTCTTACTGCAGGTTCTCCATCATGGGAAGTTTCAAATAAAATGCCAGTCTCTCAGGAATGTCTTAGGCAAAGCTAATCTAACTTTGCACGAGGCTGATAGATGCAGTGATTTCCCATTTCCACCTCCATTTTCCCTGAGTCTGTGATGGAAGAAAAAGAACATTGAAGCTCTTCAGAGGTAGTCTTGATAGCCATGATTCAAGGATCAGGAAGCAGTAGACCAGTTCAGCACTACAGATGTAAATGCATAAACCAAGCCCTATAGGTATGATCTACGTTAGTCTAATTGACTATTTTAAGAGTAGAGGAAACTCCATTTACATACTTAGCAATGGCTGATATCCCAAAAAAGAATGTTTTGAAATAACATTCCCTTAAAAAAGATTGTACTCAAGGATACAGGATAGCTTTTGAGGGCTAGAAAGCTCTGACCATTACCCTACCCTTGTTTCCAAAAACTTTGTGTCTTAGATCCTATTTATAAAGCTAATATTCTTCAGTGAATGATAAAACATCCCAGGACTGCACAGTAACAACCAAGTTAAAGAACTGGTAAAGGAATATGGAACATCAGTATTCCAATCACTACACTAAATCCTGCCTTGGAGGATGTAGCCATGGATGGATGGAGTTGTAGTCATTTTTTTGCATCTGTTAAATATTTGCAGTCCTAGTGAAGAAGCACTCAGGTCACAAAACAGCTCTGGCAGTAATTAGTGCCTTTGGCAGTTCCAAGAAAGGACCGAATGGGATTGTAGACTGAATTATTTGCTGCAATTTCCACATGGATGCACCTGGTGCAGCTGTAGTCTCTTGTTACCAGAGGATCCAACGCACAGTATCCTGCAGGACTGGGATTATGAGAGTTCTTGATTGCACTTTGGGTTCCCTGGAGATCTATCTAAATGCCTAGGTCCTTAACTACTGTGATTTAACTAAAGCTATTGCAATCATAATATTACGCAAGTGTCAGCAATGACTCTAGAGAAGAGAAGTGCAAATTGCAGTCCAAGGTCTTATTCCTCTAATTAGTGAAGCAGGTTCTTGAAAACCATGACTTTCACTGCAGGTAGAAAAGTTCGCTTGAGTACCTTCAGTGTTTGACAAAGGATTAAAAAGCACTTTTATGTGAAATTGAGTATGTATGAAAGCCAAATTTGTACTCCGCACTCAGTCAAAACTATCCACACCAAAACCTGCATATTGTTCAGTAATGTTTCTGTCCTACATCTTCACTTAGAAATTAAATGTCATCCATAGCCCCAAGTATTCACATAACAGCATAATTCAGACTTATTTAAATTGCCATGATTATAGGAAATAGTACATTACTTTGGGAGTTCTCCATTTTGACCTTCAGTGACAAAAATTGAGCAAGACCAAAGATTTTTTGTTTCAATGTAAGTTGTGCATTGTGCAGAGTTCAAATGTGTGTAAGTTAAGTTTGTAAAGACCGGAATGGTGTTGATGAGTATATGAATGAAACATGATAGTCTTGAAATAAAATGTAAGTATTCAGAGGTAGGATTGTCTTCAAAAATTTTTGGTTTGGTAAGTTTTGCATTTAACCCCATGTTGTGGTGATACATAGAACAGGGAGAAGGTATTGTGAAGGTAGGTTAGAACTGTAGGATCTGTTTGCTTGATAGGTTGTTGTTTGGTTTGTGTTTTTTTTTTTTAATTTAAGTGCCTATAGTGATGATGTACTAAAATACCTCTCACTCATGGCTAGGCTTCATGAATGAAGATTTTTTTGGTGGGGGTAAGGTCTCTCCCCACGTGGGTGTGCCCTTCCAGCCTGTGCAGTGGATTTTTTAGGTGAGGCACAGCGTGCACAGAACTGGCC
>JAWWEV010000115.1:44236166-44262755 GCA_035583235.1 Hafferia zeledoni
CCTCAGGACTAGAACCTACAGCCCCCAGTATTCCCAGGAGGTCTCCCATCCAAGTACTAACCGGGCCTGACCCTGCTGAGTTTCTGAGAGCTGATGGGATCAGGTGTCAGAGTGGCATGGCTGTAGTTACTAAAATATCTCTAATTGTTAAGAAATTCATTGCAACAAGCCAGGATGAATACTGCAGGATCACACTTCTATCTCCTAGTATATTTTTGGTCATGGTAATATAATCTTTGGAAAATGCCATAAATATACAGAATATATGGATTTTCTTATATTTGAAAAATAAGAGCCAGGGAATTGCTAGTTGTAACAACATTTATAATATTGATAACTTGTTACAAGAGAGGGTGTTTTATTGTAGAAGTGGACTTTATGGTGGCATTCTGCAAGAGAGAATGCACTAAACATTTTCTGTTGGCTTTCCTGGTCTTTGCCTCTTCTCTTTACCCCTAAGCAAAAAAACTTTTCCAGGGATAGAGGGTTCCTTGTTTTGCTGACAAATTTCACTCATTTATGGGAAGAGGAGATTGGGAGAGATGAGAGAGACATATGTATGCATCTTTGTGAGAATCTTGAATAAAAACTTTATAATGAATGTTGGAACTAAAATCACAGACTCATATTGTTGTCCTATGAGTAAATAAAGCACAAGGGGTATTTATGTTCCTACTGAGTCTCCCATCTCAAAGGAAAAGGATGGATGGAATTTTTCCTGATCTTCCATTTTTTCCCATTTTTGGCTCCTGAAAATGCTTTACTGTTGTTGTACTCTGGCATGGCGGCAGCTCAGTCAGAGTTGCAGGACACTTTATTAGCAGAAAGAGAGAAAAAAAGTGGTTCCTCTCCCAAAGAGCAAAAACATAAAGGCAGACAGAA
This sequence comes from Hafferia zeledoni, assembly GCA_035583235.1. Classification (NCBI taxonomy): domain Eukaryota; kingdom Metazoa; phylum Chordata; class Aves; order Passeriformes; family Thamnophilidae; genus Hafferia; species Hafferia zeledoni. Next base: position 44,237,049 of record JAWWEV010000115.1, read on the forward strand.
GATAGCAAACAGATGCAGTCAGATGAGTGGCTAAAATGAAACAGTAAGAAAATATTGGCTGTTGTGACAGCCAGCAATTCCCTGCAGACCTGCATCTTAATTGCAGTCAAATTTCTTAGCTGTTCCTGTTAAACTAGAAAAATAGCAAAGGAAGGCTTTAGAGGTGGTAATCAATTGCCCTTGTTTTGAATTTGTTCCCTCTAAGCATAGCAGGGGAACAGAAGAGTCCTTAGAATGTGACTCCAAAGTGTCACAAGAGGGATGAAGGTGTGGGGTGGAAATCGGTATTTTTGATGCTTTTTATCAACAAGTCTGAATGTAAGCAATCTAGAAATGGTGCTTCTTTTTAGCTTTCTCTTGCAATTTTCTAGTTCATGCTATCCAGTACCTCTCCTCCTGTGCCTGGGACAAGTTTTGAATCCAGCTGTAGAATACTTCATCAGCTCTAAGGAGCATATTACACCAGCCATGTTTTAAAAGTAATTCACAGTGTTATGTATGTTTTGGAGATGGCTACAATTTTTTTCTGCAAGTTAAAGAAGTTTGAAGCAGTTAACCTCAAAGTCTTCCTTTGTAAATTCATATGGACCTGCAAATTCTTTTCCACTGGCACTCCCAGTGAATGTAGAATGTTTCTACCACACAATTCTTCAGCTATTTCTACAATGTTGCTGTTATCAGTGTCCTAAGGGGATTCAATTTGTTTGTTTATTTTGAAAGAATCCTATTTTTCTAGCCTCCCTTACACCTCCAGCAACCTTCAGAAATTCTTATCTACCTTTGCAGTTTTCCCTCTGCTGATGACAGTAACCTTGTTATAATCTATTCCAGCCTGTAGAGAATTCTAATGAAATCTCTTCAATGTGCCTCAGCACACTTGTTAGAAAGGCAGGGTGACTCACACACTGAAGTTTTTAAGCAGTATTTGAGGAAGGAGAGAACTGGCTAATTCAGAGAATTGGCAAGGTTATCATGGCAACTGCCTCAGTTTTGAACCCGTGGAGAAAGGAATCGAACTGCTGTGGGTTGCTGACTCTTCTGCTGGGCAATGTGAGATATGATCCCTGTGTCTATTGAGTATCCTTCATCCAAGAATTTCTAAACATTGCATGGGTGTTCAGCCACAGGAAACAGAAAGAAATATACGGAACTGAGAGGAAAGCATACAGAGAAGACCTCTGTAATAGACTTAAATCAAGGACCATGATGCAGTGTTGTGTCAAGCCTCCAGCAAATTTGCTTACATTTCTTGATCTTACACTGCTAACTAATTAGACTTAATGTCTTCAATGCACTCTGAATGAGCTATTAAGTGCACTGCAGAATACATTTCAGCTCTTATATCCAACAAAATAATCCTGTTAAGGTGATTTGGCCAAGTCCCTGGGTGGGGGTGGCATGCATAATGCATCAGAAATTCCAGCATGCTGAATTATGTTTCCTTCATACACAGGCATGGCCATATTTTTGTAAACCTAGTGTGCACCAAAATGAGCAAGGCATCACCTGGAAGAAGATATTGCTTAATTTCTTCATAGTATTACTATATTTTCATAATTGAAATCCTATCTACTAAACTATATTAATAAATTAAATCAAGCTTAGCAGTGTTCCTAAGGGAAAAAAACATTTAGGTAATATTCACCAGACATTTATTTAGCCAATTTATTGGCTTATATTGAAGTGTCTTCTAACAGTCATAGTATTAGTAATTTCTTTTGCTGTTTAAATTTGATTAGCTCATGCTATTTAAAATTTCTATAATGAAATAAAATACCTGTAGCTCAAAATTTTCAGGCTATAGAAAATACTTATTACTTTCTCAAGGCTCATCAGTGCTGAATGGGAAGCATTTGTCCTAAGTGCCCAGGGATTTTTAACACAGTGATTATATTTTCTAAGAGAGAACTAATAGATCTATCTGTTGTCTTTTGTTTAACACTGATCTGTATTCACAGATACATAGAGACCTTCCATAACAGAACAAACCTTGCTCCCCACTCCCTAATGGACTGAGGACAGTGCAGGATACCAAGCAGAAAGGAGGTCTTCAATAGACAGGACACCAAGTAGGGTATTAGTAAGCTAAAGAAAATTCCTTCATGAAATTTTGGAAAGAAATGAGCCTATTTATCTTCAATAAAACACCTATCCAAGCCTTCTTTTCCCATTTCCTGGTCCCATTACTGCTTTGATGATACTGATTCCACACCAACACCTTCCTGGTCATTGCCTTGTCCCAATCACTATCCTTTCACTGGCATTCAGGTAGCTTTAAAATCACCCATTGACCCAGGACTGTCTCACGTTCACTTTACATTATCTCTGAAACAAGGTTGCATAAATTGAGATATGGACAATTGAAGATTTTTTGGGGGTCCACAGTAGTGTAGATGAGAGGCAGCCTTCCATTTTTCTATACAGAAGAAGAAACTTGGATGAGCCTGAAAGCAAGTACATTCTTGGAATCTCAGGATACTTGTAATGGCTAATCCACATCCATAGAACTTTTAAAAATATTAATAAATTGTAGGCATTTCTTTCTCCAGCACCTCATCTCCTCTACTTAAATCTGTGTGGCATAAGCTTTACAGTTAAAAAGCCTCTTAAGCCTATTGCCCGGTGGGAATCTCTTTGTAACTTTAGGAATGACTAGAGCACATTCTTGCCCCAAGTTGCCATTAAATATTATTAAACCAGGGAGCTTTTCAAGCCAGCCCTTCCATCTTCACACCACATCTGCTTTCATCCCAGGGCAGTCAAGTTACCAGATCAATGTCACTAGTGGAGACTTCTAGCGCCTTTCCCATTTTCTCTTCATTTACTTTTGTTCCTTTCTGTAAACGGTAATTTCTACTTTTAGTCATTACTCATCAATGAACAGGTCTCACTTTTTCCTAATCTGATTTCATGATTGTGAAATGAAGGCTGCATCATCCCCACAGACTTTACTGGCGATATCAAGATCAGACTTAGGGGCCTGATTTCAAGCTTGCTTAGATCTAGAACTATTGTAAATTGCTTCACTGCTGCAAAACACCTTCATATCCTAAAACACACATTATGCTGATGGAGCTCATAGTTGCGTAACATGTTCTGCACTTTTGCCAGTGACATAGTCAACATTGGATCCATTTCCAGATCCAGATCTTATTAATTTCTAGACTGAAATCCATGATAGTTTCATCTTTAGATACAGAGTTTGAGGAGGTTTCACCCTTGTACTACAAACTGTTTAGGTTATGGGGCAGCTACTCCAGTTTAAGAAAATACTAAGAGCTGACATGTACAAATAATTCAGACTAAACCAGATATTTGGCATGAAGAATACTAACAGGAAGCTGGAAAGAATTATCCAAGCAATTCTTCCTGATGCCCCTACTTGCCTCCACTGTAAATGGCAGAGTTGTAATAGAGTTATAAAAGAGAGAGATAAAGTAAGAATCACATTTGCAGTGGAGAGAAGGGTCTTCAATATGTTAGCTCTTGGTAGCTCAGTGAGAGACCTTGTTTTGCTTGCAGTTGTACTCTGCGTTCAACTCTTCTCACAGATAATTGTATTTGGCCTTTTATATCTGGATTGTGATGTGGCCAAGTCCTGTACAAAGCAGGGACTTTATTAAACATGTGAGTTTTTCATTCTAGTCAGCTTAATAGAAGACCTTATACCTTATGCTCTCTCAAGAAAAGTTCCCACTACTGGTGACCAGCATTTGAAATTCAGTAACAAATTTTGCTCTGTTTTTCACGTTGGTTTTTTTTCCTTTCCTTTTCTTTTTTTTTCTTTTTCTTTTTTTTTGTTTGTTTTTACAATTTTTTCATTTCATTATAATCTCAGTGGGAAAATTCTGTGCTCAGCATTAAGCACCAAACCCTGCAGTTCAGATCACAGAACCAGTCAATATTTTGCAAGTGAAAGGGATTGAATTTTCATTGTCCTCACAGCTTTTTCTCTGCTGTTCTGTTCATGCTATCAGAAGTCTTCTCCTTAGAAGAGTTTCACTATGTATTGTAACAGTTATGCTTTTAGAAATGTTTTCAGTTGTCTTTGCAACTATTCTTCAAAGCAGACAGCAGGTAAATTGTTCCCCTTAGCTTCGTTGTACCTTTTCTTCTTTCTCTTCAAGAAATTAGAAATGTTTTCTTGCTATTGCTCATTTAGAGATCTCCTTGGTTACCATCTTCTTTATTTAATAAACTCTTTCTTCTTCTCTGCTCTATTTTTAGTTTAGTTTAGTTAGTTCTATTTTAAGCTGTCCTTTATGAAACATGGATCAGCCTCCCTGTTTTACTATTATTTTGAGACTTAACTTGTCTGATTATATTTAAAAATTAAATAGCTGTTCTTTTGACCATTTAGATTTTACTTCTGCTACTGCCACTCTCTCTCATTTTTTATTACATTATTTTAGATTATGAGTCAAATCTGAGTCTGTGTTTGAACTAACTTTTCCCTTCAGAGTGATGCAGTCTTTGAAGCTAAAGGCCCTGCACAGGAGTGCCTGAGATTTAATGGAGCACAACCATGTTTTCTTCTTCATTATTGTTTCAAATGTCATAATTTTAGTTTAACTCTGTGCCAAGTTTCTGATGAGAAGATGAGGGGAAGACAAGTACTTTCTACAGTGATCTAGTCCTTGAAATTTTTAAAATGCAACCCACCTAAGTCTTGAATAGCAATAGGGCACCATCATAGACTAAAGTTTTAGTAATTGATCATATAAAGTTCCTTAACAAAAAAAGAGAAACATTTCTACATCATATTTTTTCCTTTAAGTGGTATCTCTGGCGGTGTCTGCATCACAAATCACATGCATAACATGTTTTCACACCTGTTGTATTGCATGTAACATTACAGCCTTGCAAACATACCAGCTGCTTAGTGGGAATTTCTCCCCCCTGTTGTTCAGATCATCTACTGTAATTTTTTTTTAATGAATCCCTTGTGGGAAATGGTAATCACAGCAATTTCAGAGCCTTTTGATCTATGGGTCCTTACAAAGCTAGGTGTAGAATTATACATTATTTTATGTTGACTCATAATTGTTCCAAATTCCTCTGTCGAAAAAGAAGAAAAAGATGTTGTTGAAGTCTTAGTTGCTGTAGACTCTCCTGTACAGAACATGTCAGATCTACATTTGGTTTATTATCAAGAAAAAAAAAAGTGGAAAATATAAAGTGCTACAAATTATAGAAAAAAATAGATTATAATACCTAACATTATTTAAGAAGAGGTCTTTGAATATTACTGGTAATCATCCTTCATTAAATGCTGTTTCTCAAACGGTACGGTGGATTTTCTGAGGTATTTCTACCAACTCGAGTGCACATAAATAACCTTTTGTGTTATTTCTTCCTCCATACGTATGCAGCTTAATCATTTACCCAACAGCCAAGCATTACAAATAATTTCAATCATTTAGCCCTACCAACCTTTCTGCAATAGCTACCGAAGAATGAAGAAGTCACAGTCTTAGGCTTCTTCGAGTGCACTTTATACAATGTGTGGCGGGCACCAGTGAAGATACCCTCAAAGTGTAAACATGGTGCGACTATGTCAGCAAATGGAACATTATTTTAGACTGAGTATGCACCGCTGGCCTTCATGCTTTGCCCATGAGTGCCAGAAATTTCAATATGGTTATCAAAGGTTATAAAGAGAAATTATTAGAGAAATAGCATTTTCTCACACAAAGGAAGTCTCTTCTAAAACATGAAATGCCCTCATGGCCCCAGTAAAAATTTTTGTTTATGGGAAGTCTTCTTTTTATTTGATCCTTCCTTTCTTTTTGTGCTAAAGGTCTTGATATGCTTACTATTTATCAATAAAAACTGGTGTTGGCTGAAGTGATTCTCTCAGAGTGTTTGGCCACAAAACACTAGATTGTGTTGTCCTTGACCTTTTAGTTTCCTGACTTGCACCAAGAGCAGACAGATACTGCCAGGGGCTGAATTAGGGTGTGGTTTAAGTTTTCATTAAATGAGATAAAGGATGAGAGGAATAAGCATTCTCCCAAATATCTAATTGTTACTGCATTCAACACTATTTCATGCCATTGAGGTGTTGTTCAAGGCAGTTGTCTTACAGTGTGTCTTTTAACTGTACCATCCACTGGCACAATTACAACTACAATTCTGACTGAAACTGAAGGATGAGGACCTGCTTAAAGCAAGCTGTTTCCTTGGCTCATAAAGGTTTGATCTTAAATGTACCAAAGCATGTGCTATCAAATGGCACTGTTTCCTTTGCTGAGTAACTCTGTAGGTGCAGAGAGGTGTAACCTCTGTGACATCTGCCTAACTGAACCTGCTCTAAGGTGGCACTAGTTTTCTTTCTTCAAGTTGATCCTTTTAATCCCCCAAGTTTTGCAAAGAAAAAGGTTTAAGACCCTCCCCTAGAATCAGACATTTCTTCCATAGACTCGAAACCTGACCCTGAGACTTCTGCTGAGATGTCACTGTCAGCACTGGGGTCCATAGTGAACAGTGATATGAATTGTCTTCTTGGAAGAAGAGAGTGGAGGGAGAGACCCGTTCATGATGGCTGCTGTCCCCTTATTCTGGGTTTGCTCATTCCTAAGTTGGAGATAGTGGTGTATGCACTACCCTGAGCTCCTCCAGCATCTGCTCTTGAGAGTTGAGATGTATTGGGGTCATCCATTTCATCTGATCTCTTGGTACATTCTCCTCAGCAGGAACCCCTTCACCTCTAAAAAAAAAAAGGACTTTTTCTTGGGTGAGGCAGCAGCTCCAAAGCCTCCAGTTCCCGCTAAGCTCACTATTCAAGTGATTCTTCAGTGCTGCTCCTCCTGAGTTCAAAACAACACTGAGGAGTTGTATCAGAAAATGCCTTTTTATGAGAAAAGCTTTTTTCCCTTTGTTCAAGATCCAATCCATTTGAAAGCATTTAACTAATTTTTTAATTTCTTAGGCCATTTATTTTACTACAACAAAAAAGATTTAATATTTGATGACTCATTACAGGACTTCGAGATACATCCAGATCTCATTCAGCTTTCACTCTCAAATGTCCTTCAGTGCAAGGTGCATCAATCTTTTAGTTCTGGAGCTGCCTGTACTCCTCAGAATTCATTTTTTTGTTCATCTCTGCTCCTCAGAATTATTTAGATGGGAATAAAGATGAAAACTGAGTGGATAGCAAGAGTAACATACTATAGTCCAGGGATTCTCTTTGATGCAAGAAGCTTTCTCTCTGCAAGATCTTTTTTGGCAAAAGATCTGTTGATTGTGACCTCGATGTCTGATCTGTACTAGAGAAATGAACTTCTTTCTACATCATGTTTTCTGCATCATTTCTTGGGAGTACTTTTGCATACTGTGTACCAAACCACTCACCTTGGATTCTCTTTCAGAAGGGAGACCTTTCTGAGATTGTCAGAAGTTTCATTTCAGTTTGAAAATACACAAATATTTGCTTTTTAAAATGAAAACACAAAGTATTTATAGAGCTCCAAATGATATCTCAGGGGAACTTCCTCCTTTGATGCCAAGAATCAAAGAGAGGGCACTCCCATATGCTCCCACAAGCACATTAGTTCACAACAGCTGACTTCTGATTTCTATGGGACTCGAGTTCCCAAGTGTGTGTATGTGTATTCTAAAAACTAGATTTCAGACTAGCAGACACAAAGGGGCAAGCAGGGATTATTACAGCTTCAAAACGTGAGAAACTGTGCAAGGGGAAAGAAAGATAGGTGTGCTTTCACCTATAATACATGCTGATTTTCTAGTGGGAGATGAACATGTAGTGCCAGGTGCTTCCAGGAACGCAAAAGGGAATGAGATGGAATCAGCCTGTTCCTCTCAGCACTGTGTCCCTGGTTCACACCTGCATCCAGACAGGAGAGAGCAGTAATGGATGCTACTGTGGGATAGCACAGGGCTTGGTTGAGGGACAGGTAAATAACAAGAGTTGTACTATTGCTGAGTTTGTGCCTTAAGCATCCTAGGGTGCCACCATAGGAACATTTCAGTGACTCAAAGTCCTTTTTGTGTGCTGAGAAACCTGATCAAAAGCTTCATAAATCTTGTCACTAGGGATAGGACGTAAGACACAGCATTCCCGCTGTCCCATTTTGGAGCAAGAAAGACAATTCCAAAAGGAGAGCTTAAGTTAATTACTCTCCAGTCAGAGTTTACTCTTCTGTACTTATTTGCCCTAGATCTCCATTCCCTAACAGGTACATGGAAATAAGAGGAAAAATATGTCAACAATGTGCCCACTGAAATTTTTCCATTAAAGCGCAGTTTCACTGGGAGTATTGGTTCACTGAGTTGCCCAGTCTTTGTTCAAAACGTCTCAGGCTCTTAATGACTCATGACCAAGGATGTTTACGTTTGCACTTCAAACGGATGCAAGAGAAGCAGATCCAGTGTACAAAGCAGCCTCCAACCCACACCGTGGCGCTAAGGCATCACTTTGCTGGCTTGCAACACTTCACATATACAAGTGTGCAAGTGGCAGACAACTAAGATTTTTTTTTTCTCTATTGAGCTGATGGCTAGAAAGGGACATAGATGAACAGAAAAGGGAAAGACAAAAAGGATAGATCATAGAATCCTAGAATCATTAAGATTAGAAGGGACCTCCAAGGTCAAGTCCAGGCTTTGATGGAACACCACCATACCAACTAAATGATAGCACTGAGTGCCTGGTCCAGTTGTTTCTGGAACAATTCCGGAAACAGTGACTCTACCAGCTCCCTGGGCAGCCCATTCCAATGCCTGACCACACTTTTAGTGAAAAAAATTCTTCCTGGTGTCCAAACTGAACTTCCCCTGGTGGAGCCTGAGGCTATGTTCTCTTGTCCTTCCACTTATTGCCTGGGAGAATAGGCCGACCCCCACCTTGCTACAAGGTTGAGAGTTAGAAGGTCTACCCTGAGCCTCTTCTCCAGGCTAAACACCCTCAGGTGTTCCTCATGACTTATTCTCTAGAGCCTTCACTAGCTCTGTTGCCCTTCAAGGTCCTTCTTGAAGTGAGTGGCTCAGAACTGGATACAGTACTCAAGATGTGGTGTACAGCGTGAGTACAGAGGGACAGTCATCTTGACTGATGATCAAAACACTCTAATTTCTCCTTCCCCCCATCTGTTTTCCCACCATCTGTGTGTTCCACATGTGGGTCAGTGGGGATAGGCCTGTGTTTGCATCCTGATGATGCAGGGTCCAATTAGACACACTCTTCTTCTGGAAGTGTATCATCAAGTGTATCACCGGAAATGTATCAACATAAAAAAGCCTTGGCGAAGCACAAACTCAAGTTTAAAGCAGCTGTGTCCCACTGCCTTTTGCTGATGTACCAGAGGTGTAAACAGCTCTGCTTTCTCACCATCACTCCTTGCAGATGCCCTCACACGTGAAAACTTGCTTTGGACTCCCAGTTGGTTCCCAGGTTTGTACAGCAGAGAGGCACCAAAGGTCACCAGCTGCCTTTAATGAATGAATACATTTAGTAAACTCCCATCAAAGCTACACAGGCAATGTCTCTTGATTTCACATTATTTGATTGTATTTATTATTCTGTTTATTTGCCAAATGCTTTCTTCAGGGTTTTGACAGTGCTTCTGCTGCATTAAAAATCAGCACTGCTCCTTGGATCTGATTGCCTGTTTTGGTGCTGTCCTGTGGAAAACTATCTCACATTGTTAAACAGTTTAATTTGCTGGAAACCTTCTAAAAAATTAATTTAGTAAGTACTCAAGGGCACTGAATATATATATTTTAAAGTTTTCAATAAAAATGTCTGAGAGAAAGGCCAGGCAAACTGATGTACAAAGACCTACGAGTGAAAAAGCAATAAGGGACTATATTAAAGGTTTGGAAGTTGGAAAGATGGGTGAGATTTCAGTAGAGAACAGGAAGGTCAGAGAATTAGAGAGATGGAGGTTCAGCTGGGAAGTTGTTGCTTTCACTTCCTGGATCCTGGACTACTGCCATTTAAGTCCCAGCTGAGTTATGCAGCTCCAGACCACAGGATTTCTTTGTTACTTGCTTAGGACCTTAGCCAAGGGCTGGTTTCACCAGTATCTAATTCATCATGCCCCCTGTGTAACCTGCAGTCTTTTAACGTTATCTCCCTTTAGTTTTCTGTATCTGTTTTGACATCAGCTACTCTTGTACAATTGAAACTTTACTGAAGCAGGAGCTCTTTAGACTACTGTGAAAATCTACAAAATCCATCAAAAAATCTTATTGAAACATAAAAAGAACCAGTTTAGGTTCAGTGAGACCTGACACTGGATTTCTGTAAGAGTTTGCAGCCACAATATCTGTTCTTGACTTTCTCTGTTTCTTAATTTTTACTGTCCTTTGTCCCTTCCTCAACTACCTTCTCTCCTTGACTGATTTCTCTGTTTCTGTATTCTGTTCCTCTCTTTTTCATGTGTAAGAACCCTTCTTTTTGCTATTTCTCTTACACCTTACACTTTCCTTTTCCTCCCCACCCATTCAGTATCTTTTATCATTTTTTCTGACACCTTCTTCTTTCCTTGTCTCCTTCCTTCCCTCACCTCTCCTCGGGCTCAGCTGTGGCCATCTGGTGACTCTACAGCAAATCCACAAGTGGCTTACAGCCATGCAGAGAAGGGACATGTCCCTATGCTCTGCCCAGCTCAGCCTGAGGGCAAAAACCCCTCATGTTCCCATCTCTCCATATCACTTCTTCTTGGGAAATGCTGAGCAGATGCTGGACTACATGGCCCCGGCATCACCTCCCAATCCGAGCAACACTCACATTGAAGAAAGCCTCATTGCTTTTTCCTTGGGTTCAGGGCACAGCAGTAACTTACTTCACATGAAGCTGCATCTAGGGCACACGGGCAATCAGAGCTCACGCTGATACTTAGACCTGCAGTGAATTGATTTGGGTTCTGTTCATGGGTACTGTTGTGTCTTTGGAGAGAGGATCTGTACTGGGAGAGCTGATTTAAAACTTTCCTTCTCCTGCAGTCAAAATCAAATATCTTGTCACAGTGAACATTTCTTGACTAAGGGGCTTGACAGTGTCCTGCTAATAACAATATTTCCTGAGTAGATTTTAACATACTTTTTACCTTGTTAATTTTAAACTGTTATTTGAAAGTTTCCTTTAAATGCATTTAGACACTTCCCTGGATGATCAATTATCTCAATTCATGTAAAGTTCTCATGCGTAAGCATTCCCTATGATGGCAATAAATGAAATTCAGTAATAAACTCTCATAAATTTATTAAGGTCCCACAGCCACAGATTGCCATTGTCAGTTCATATAATGCTTCCCTAGTTACTTAAAAGCTATATTAGATGTCATTATATTTATAATCCCACTTAATATTAGTCCACTTAACAGCCTCTCAAACATTTGGAACTGAATTTACAGTCTCTTGTCAGTGCCTCTCTGAGGTTTATTGCAATATTTCCTCTCTAAATGTTTTTGTGGTCTGAGAAAGGATTATTCTCATTGAAGTGTCATAAGCTTTGCTCAGCATCTCACTTATTTCTCCCCTCTTTATTCTTTATGCCTCTCTCTTTTTTCCTCCCAGCTCAGACCCTCCTCATTTATTATGCATTCTACTCAAGCTAACCCCTCTCTATGCAGATGATAGCCTTAGGTCCTGGTTGTAAATCTTCAGCGCAAATAGCCCTAGAACCTGCATGTTAGCTGCAGCAGCAGGAAACAGTAACTTCTGGGAATGTCATTGCCTTTGTAGTATTAGCTGCTCTTATCTTGCAGAATGAGCTTTACATCTCTGTTTTCCGCCTCTGCTTTCCACTGACTATTCCTAAAAACACAGTCTGAATCACCAAATCCCACCTTTTTTATGAAACCATTTCCCCCTGCTTATTCCCTGATTAATGATCCCAGGTCAGGCAGGGTAGGTGTGTTGACAGACCAGGGCATGAGTTTCCAGCCTGAAATATATAACTGGTTCTCATCTAGTGTTGCTGGCTAAGTAAAGTCCAGATCGGCTTTGCTATTAGAAAAGCCTCTGGAGCGTGCAAACCACAGTGAACTGGAACTGCTGGTTTGTGCTGTCACCCTCGGACTTAGATCAGAGAGCTTTTGAATTTGCCAGGTGAGGCGTGACACAGGTTTTACCCTTTTGTCATGCTTTCTGCAGGCAGCTTATGCAGGAAATGTCTGACAAAGTTCCCTCTGTCTGAACAGTTTCCTGGGTAAGTACATAACTTCCCACGTTTATGGTGATTTTTCTCTCTGTAACGCACTATGTCAGTATTGTAACAGCAGCCATCCATTAACATTACAACATCATGCTTTTGCAAGGAGTTTTGTAGAAAATCATGAAATTTGTGTTTGCCAAGAACCTGAATGCAGATTCAAGATCGACCTTCCAGAGCCAAGAAAGATGGACCAAGCTAACAGCTGATCCTATCTATATTCTGCTCATCCAGCCCCCAGCTTTTTCCCTGGTGACACTGCACTGGACTGCAGGCGGTACAGGCTTTCTTCTCTTTCACATCCCTTGCTACTGGATCAACATCAGTGGCTGGCTAGGCTCAGCCTCTAATGGGCTGCTGCCCTCTGAGACCTGGCTTTTCTTGTCATGTAGCTGCCTTTGTTATGAAACAAGTCTTTACTGACAAAACACTCCAGCTTTCATGGAAACACAGGAGGACAGTGTACACGATGTACGAATTAGAAAACAACCCCAGCCTGGCAGAGAATGTGAGCACTGCCTTGTGATTGATACCAGCCTTAGATTTTTGCAGCTCTGCTTGGAAAGGGGCAGCCAGAAAGCCTCAAGAATCACCAAGATAAAGCCCTTTCCAGTAACACTGTTAAGATCAAAACATGTCTTTCTACTCCTATAGCTGAGTAGAGTTTTAATTAGGACTTTGCGGCTGGGGGTGGTTTTCCTCCTTCACTTGATGCCGTAGGTTCCCAAGATAGTTTTTTTTCATATTCTTTGACAAAATGAAATGGCGCCTCAACAACGCAAAATAAAAGCAAAAGGGCATCTTTTTCAGCAGTAGTAAACTAGCCTGATGATTAATCTCTGCCATCAGTATGGCAGCTCAGGTGCAGTCACAGCTGCCTCTGGGGGCTGGTACATGGCCACGCAGCGCGTTGTTGCCAGGGTTTTTGTCTGGGATTGCCCCTCCACCCCCTGAGGTTGCTCCTTGCTACTGGGGGATAGACACGGGGAAGTAAGGCCATTCTCTTGGTTGCTTCCATGTGAAATATGGGTCTTTAGCTAAAAATTACAATAAAGGAATGTTCGTTTAGGACTTCTAGGAGGTTTGGGAATGTGCCTTACTCTCCCAGCCCAACTGCATGGCCAATACTCACTCTCTGGTAAAGAGGCCAAATATTGTGCTGAGTCTGGAATCACACCAAGCCTCACAGGCTGCTCCAGAGAGAGGTCCTGTGGCCTCGCCTGCCACATTGGCTCCTGTGGAGATGCTTCCGTTCCCATCTGGCTTGGGCCATCTCCACAGGCAGCAAGCTGGGCTGGAGCTTCTCCAGCAAAGCAAATGGCAGAAGGTGGACAGAGATAGCACAGTCTGGCTCTGTGATTGCCTTTTTTTTTTGGCGGGGAGGAATTTGGGCAGGAGGTGTGTATGTGTAATCCGGGTTGTCACACAGTTGTATCACATGCAACCTGTCTATTGATAGAATTACACTGGATTGAAAGGTAAACCTTTTCTGTATATTTAAGCTGTAGCATTAGTGATTTTTAAATTTTCCTGAATGCATGCTTTCTTCACATCAGTTTAAATTAGGTGCATGATGATATAATTGTTATCTCTTTGTTTTGTGTTTATGGATGCTACAGAAGGGATTATTTTCTTTCTTGCACTTCTTTTTTTGGCCTTGACATTATTATGCTGAGGCTTCAAACAGCTGAGTTGCCTGCAAATTCATATTTCCCCAAAAGAACCATTTGGCTCATCTGCTGATGGCAGAGAGCACAAGTTGGCACAATTTCAAAAGAGAAAACTTATTTTACCAGCAGCAACTGTGTCTTTCATTCAACCTGGAACAGCAGATAGGAAACCAAGGGACTGTTCAAGAAGCAATTCCAGAAAAATTATGATCTGAAATCAGCTTTGAAAGAACTGTGAAGGAAAGCAACTATATTATTTCTTTGAGTCTTTATATTGCCATTTCCACCCTCTTCCCCCTTTTTTTTTAAGGGAAAACTAGAACGAAACCAACCTTCATTCAGGATGGAAGTATATTGATTTAATATCATGTGTTTCAGATTACTCTCCACTCTGATTTGTGAGCTCCTAAAAGGGCCCTTTCCATCACTTCAGTAAGGTGATGTGTCCCATATTTGAAATTTGTGCTTTTTCGGTTCCTCAGTCATTTCTTCGCCTTAGATGATTTTTTTCTTATAATACTATATCTGAAATAGGCTTTTGTTTTGTCTAGAGAGATTCTTTCATTCCCATAATAATTTTTATTTTAATGTGGAGTCATCATCTTGATTCTCTCACAACTTTAATCCTACTATACTGTGGCTATGCTTCTCAGAAGGGGAAAAGATCACAAACAGCAAAAGGTACAAAGCAGTAACACTGGATAGAGTTTCTGTTTTCTCCCAGTCAGTGTTCTTTGAGAAGAAAGCAAATGCATTGCAAGTGTTTAATGCTGTGCCTTTGTGAGCATATATGCGCCTTTTCTAATTTATAGCATGCCAAAATTTGGAGCAGCAGAAAACTGTACAAGATTTTGAAAAGTAAGGACTGAAGCAGTAACTGCAGTGCACCCAATGTCTAGGTCATATTGTTCTCCACCAAGAGATCAGCTGTATAGCTTGCCTTTATAGTCTTCCATTGAAATAAAAGTCCTGAAAAAGGGTGTGCAGGCATGTGGTTCTCCACATTATGGTGCTGGCTGACTCTGCAGAACCCATTCTGCTCGTAGCAGGATGTTGCTGTTGTGGTGACTCTTCTGTCATGGTGACCTTCCTGTTATGGCAGAATGCATGTCCTAGTGCAATGACTTTGCTGTGCCAGGACTCAGATGGACTGTCCTAGGGTCATGGACTGGGCACCTTGGTACCCAGTTCAAGGCAGCTGCACTGCTGAAGAGATGATGAACTCATCCACTTACTCCTCATCATCCCAGGGTGCTCAGCATCTCTCACAGCTCTTCCATTACTGTATTTCTCATGATATGGATGCCTGTAATAACCCTATGGCAGCATAATGAAGACTGTAACTAAAATATAAAAGCAACTGTACTGTGTTAGTCAGAAGATCCACCCAACATCTTACCTCTAGCCATGGCCAGCAACGGATCCTTAGAGAGAGGAAAAAAAAGAGCAAATGCAAAATGGTACCTTCTCAGCCACTATTCTTTTTAAGGGGCTTTCTGAGCCAAAAGTTGCATCCAGGCAGTCCCATTCCCTTACCAGTGATGAACATTCCTGGTTACATGAACTTATCTGATCCCTTTTTAAATTAATTTATAAGTTTAGCCTTTGCAACCTCCATGAACAGTTAGTTTCACAGATTAATTAGATGTTAGGGGAAAAGGTATTTCTTTCTCTTTGTTTTAAACCTGCTGCCTGATAATTGGGGTGCCTTCTAATTCTCATAGTAGGTGGGAGATTGAGTAATTGTTCCCTGTTTACTTCACTTATCACTATAAATCTCTATTACCTCCTTCTCAGCTGCCTCTTTTCAGCCGAAGAGTCCATGTCTAATTAGTCTGTCCTCATTTCAGAGAGGCTGAAATCCAGCTCAGAATAATTGCCAAGTGTGATCTTAGCACTCTTGTCCAAATCATACCTACAGTCCTCTGGAGGTTATTGTGCTACTTATAAAACCAATGGACATCTTTACAAGACCTGCTATGAATGCAAAGGGCATGTACAGGGTACTCAGAGCAGACAGATAACACAATAAATATGTAATACTTTTTCACATAGTGTCACTTTTGATCAGCTGTAATGTGTGACTGAACATCCTGGTAAAGACTCTGTGCTTTTATATATATACAGGAAACTTGTACCTGATGCAGAAATGCCTGAGAAGATGCCAAGTAAACTATGCCTCAATTCTGATTTCTGCAGAAGGGGAAAAAATAGGAGAGACAAAACTTTAATTAGCGAAGTGCAATAGTGGGAGTTCTGTGGTGGACTGTTGTTTTCTGACATGGTTAAATCCAGCTGCCAAGCTGTTAAGATCCACCCCAGAAAGGGTGGGCAACCCAAGTTCTTGTTAGTAAATCCCTTAGGGTGGATTAGAGTGAAATGACCCTGAATAATCAGTCTTTGTAAACATATATTGGTAGAGTTTATATTAGAACAATTTTGTTTCAGAGGTAAACAGGTATGTTGTCATTTTGAGTGTTATCATCTATAGTAATACAGTGATATTAAATCATAACACTTAAGGAAATGTATAAGGGAGAGAAGGAGAAAAAAAGGATAAGGGTCCTAAGACTTACATAGTCACCACCCACTGGATCCAGTGATGATACTCGGTAGTTGCAGCTTCCATGTCTGTTGGTTGAAGTGGTGGTTGCAGTCCTGTCAAAGTGATGGTCTTCATCTGTTGGGGCTGGAGGAAGCCCCCCACCACAACTGCTGAGATCTTATGAGTTATTATACACTTCAAGCTCAAGTAGGAATGCCTTGTACCTCCCCTGGGGAATTTTACTATGGATAGTGTCCCAGGACATGTCCCTGGACATGTCATGAGTCTCTGACATGAGTCTAAGACTCAGCATTGATCATGGTCCAACATTTGAGATGAATAGTCCAGGCCAGACATGAAACGTAATCAAGGTTTTACAGCAGAGCCATCATGTAAGGGAGAACATTAGCATGATAAGGATTATCCCACCTCATAGGGTTTGCCTTTTATCAGTCTCTTCCCTTATCTGGAAATCCAGTTTGTACCTTCAGGTAGGCACACCCTTGTGCAGCTGGGATAGCTGGACAACGGCACCCACTTATCCGACCTGAAGGTACTTTCACAGTAGGCATAGTCAAGGAGGGGCAGGCTTTGCTGGGTGAGCAGCTGTTTCTTTTCAGTTTGCTACAGTCTTTTGGTGATCTTAGTGGTTTAAGTCATTAACTATTTCAGTCTCTGACACAAGCAATGGATTGGGTCATCGTACATCAAGAGCTAAAATATTTTGAAAGGCATTTATAAGTACTTAAATATAATTTAAAGCCATCAAGATTATATAAAATCATACTAGTAAATGAACCACAGGTACCAGAATGAATGACTTAGATATGTTTCATTTGAACTCAATGAATACCAAAATCCATCCTGCTTGGCTAAATCATAAGGAAACGGTTCCATCCTTTTATTAGATTTTTCTCTGTGGTAAAATATGATCTTTGCAAACTAATTTTTTCATGTTCATGTCCATTACAGAATGTAAAAATGAGACAGACATAACTTACTGTATATGCACTTGAAAATCAATCTGTGATTTCATAACCCAAACTAAGAATTAAATTGTACTGAGTATAAATGGACTCTGCAATCATGAAGCACCAAAACTGCTGAAGTATTCTGTATAAATTTCAAGTGAAGCGAACATGCTTTTAGATTTCACATGGAGTCATGGCACTGAAATGTACTATATATTCAAAATAATCTCAGCATCCATAACACTTCTTTGATCAATATCATGCACAAAATTCTGTGCAAAACCTGATCAGTGTCTGAATTTCTATTTAAAAGCCACTTTTCCATCTGACAGTAGTTGTCTCCCGCCTGCCATACACACAAACTGTGTTTTCACTTCCTGGATGGCTGTTGGGGAGCCATGAGTTTGTGTTCCTCCAGGCACACACAAGGCAGTGTCACTTTGGCCTTCCAGGCTCTTGGTCCACCTCAGTGTAAGCAGTACCCTTCCAGTTTGTAGGAACTTTAGAAATACTAGGGGACTGTTCGGAACTGGAGGAAAACCAGATTTGGAAACATCTAAATCTTCTATGAATTAAACTTTCTGTCTTTATCAGCTCTAATTCTGAGGCATATTTCAATCTAGTATTTTATCATGTGCAGAAATGTAATAACCTTTATAAAGCAGAGATTTAAATTCTGTGATGAGTCCCAAAGTTTCAGATGGCATTTTGACTTAGAATATGAGACATGTGATATCTTAAAAATAAAGAAAATATTAGCTGAATACTCAGCTATGTAAAGAAAATCAATAGGCAAAGATGGGCAAAATAAGCAAAAGCTGAAGAAGTGCCAATTATAAACCCTGACAACTAATGAATGCTCAGATCTTGCAGCTTTACAACTGGAAGAATAGGATGTGAAAACCCAGACAGGCACCTGAAGAGTGGTGCTCTGCTGGCTCACGTGTGAGTGCCCTGACTTTGTTCCCAGAGATGTTCAGCCCTGGCTACCTGGAGCAGGAGGCATCTTTCAGCAAGTTTCTCCACACTGAAGATCACACTTGCTGGGTGTAACCTTGGCACTTCTGAGTCACTCTGCCTTGCCTTATTTCCCCTTCATCTTCTTGCACAAATCAAGTGTGGCTTCATCCATCCAAGTATGAATTATCTCCCTACTAGTCAGCAGCACTTGGAAGTCTTGCTACAGCCAGCATCTTTTTAAATTGCTTACTATTTTCCACATGATGAAGGTTATTTGTCCAGTGACTGCCACCTGCATCCTTCTTGTCCTTCTTTTAGGCTAATAAAAACCCTACCTATTAACACATTCAAGGAACCTGGTATAGTACTTCCTAGACCTTTAAGAGATATCATGCTAGTAGGTTATGAAAAATCAATTTTTATACTTTTGAAATAGAAAGAAAATTCCCTAGAGCAGCATAATCAAAGATCCAAATGTCCATCCAGCAACAAACTGAAAATTTATTCAGATTTCAGGACCAGTCCCATATCACTGTTTTCTTCTTTGCATTTCTAAAAGTGATGTAATGTTCTCATTAATCTTCAAGTAACTATAGTAACCTTTTTGTTCTGGAATCAGAATATATTTCAAAGCACAATTTAAGAAAATGTAAATCCTGATATATTATTGGTGGTGGGCTCTTTCAGTTGCCTTTAGCATTCAAAAGTCTAGCACAGGCAGCACCACTCCTCCATTAGGTTAATCTTCTCAGTAACCTTGAGCTGAACACAGAAGCTACTTCTTGCAGGTAACTGAAAAGAAAAATCCTGAGTTTTCTGAAGTGTAGGGCTACTCAAGAATGACACATGGAGGCAAGCAGAAATGCATTCATCCTGAGCTTTCATCTGGTTGTTCCTTATGAGTACAAAATGAATTTGAAGTGCAACTCAGGACAAACGAGTTTTACAAACATCAAACATGGTGTAAACAATTATCTGGGTTGGGTATTAGCAGCAAACAGACACTGACATGGCAGCAATTTCTTAACTCACCTGGGTACCAAGAAACAATTTGGGATAAATCGATGGCTCGCCCAAGCCCCATGGAAGTGTCGTCTGTCTTGTACATGTAATGCTAAGTTATGAAGCTGGTGACGTGCCCCCTTGCTCTATATTTTGTTTTGGTTTTCATGTTTGGAGCATTGCAGGTGTGTTGCATGGTATAACTACTAAGTAAAGCAATAAGGAAGGAAAGAATCAAAGCCAAGACACCGAAATAGGAAATGCATCTATCAGGGAATACAGCCTTAATCTCCAGTGGCCTGTGCTTGCATTGATGTTTGTCAGCATGAAGTGTATGTTCTTATATGTATCTGCATGATTCCTAGTTGGTTTTATTCTGTATCTTTGTTGCATTGTTTTCCCTGCAGTATTGTGTCCTGGGTAGGTCTGATCCTCTGGCAAGGAGCAGAATCAGAGACAGTGGGGCTGTGTTAGCGTAGCAAAGGACATGCTGGGGTGGTAGGATTGTTATCAGCAACTGCTCACAATGCAGCAGGGCAGCTCTCAGGAATGCCTGCCAAGTGACAGGTTCTGAGAAAATTGCTTCTAATATAATCTCAAGCAAGCAACAACGTTTATTTTTATCAGTCTGTAGCTCTTTTAATTACAGGTGATACAAATTCTGTAATTTTGGGAATCATCTATCCTCTACTAAAAAACAAAACCCCCAACTGTTCACCAAGTATACACAAAGGTGTAGAAATGGCAATGTGGAAGACAAAGTGCTGGAACATACAGCTTTGATACAGGGACCTTTTTGTGTGGTAAGGGTCATGAACTTTTGTGCAGAGAGGCTAGTTGTCCTTACTGTGCTTAGTGCAGGTCTAGTTCAAGGAGAAAGAGAACATCTACTGATTCACTGATCAGTAGATAGAATTTTTAGGCAATATTCTCAAAGAGAAAAAGAAGAAAAGTATATCAGTTATTGCATGCTAAACATACAGTGCAGAGACAGTAGATCCAGCAGGGATGCTGTGTTCTGCTCCTCTTTTCTAACAGTCACAAACACATTAGTATTTTTAAATTTGAGCATAGATTTCACTTCCTATTTACTTCACACAAGTGTCATAGGGTAACTCAGTCACTGGACAGAATCAGTTGTACCTTACTATGAAATGCCAAAAAACCTGCTGTGTGTCACACCACAGGTGTGACAGGGGAAACTGGGAAATCAACCTCACATCCATTTAAAATGCTCTGTTTAAAGGCTCTTTTTAAAGACTCCTATGTTCTGGTCCATGTCAAAGTCACTGTACAACAGTGCTCCTCCCCAGCGCTTGTTACCCAGCTCCCACAGCTAGGGCTTTTCTGGCTCGTGCAGATCACCTTAATGTGCAGGTCAGTTGTCTGACCCATTGCTTAAGTGACTGAAGCATTCTTCTATTGCAGCTGAACTGATGCTTCCATTCCTCATGATATGCCAGGAGGCTAAAGGTTCCTCATCAGTAGGAGGGATTCTTCTACAGGCAGGGCACATCTAGACACAGCCCTAAACCAGTCAGGGCAGAAGCCCTGAGGAGTTCAGCCTTTCTGCTGCCAGTGTTGTCAGCAGTGGCCACTGCACACCACAATGCAGGGATGCACTGTGCAACTGCCTGGCAGCCTCTCCTCCCCTGTCTTCCCACCCCAGCTCCCTTCTCCCTGGGTCCTGCTCAGCAAAGACTCCTCTTGGGAGGAAAGCATGATTGAATCACCAGTTTTTCAAGGGATTTCCTTGTGAAAATGACTTTGTTTACATAGAGCTGCTCCTTATGCTCAAAACATGTAAGCTGAAGGGCAGCAAGCTATTCTCTGCAGCAAGCTCTGGCTGGGAATTTGCTTTCTTCCTTCTCAGATCCCCCTGGATCTACTCCATTTCCTCCTGCTCATTGTGCAATTAAGAACTGAAATGGGAATGTGATCGTTCAACCCAATACTGAGGTCTCTGTGGACGGGCACTTCATTTCTCTCCTATCTGTTTTAATGGCAAGTACCCACATCTATTCCCCTGGTGCTCTGCTGTACTGCTCTGGTGAGAAAGTCATTATCCTTCTCAGGGAACCACTCCATGGCATGCAGTTGTCAAAGGCCTGAAAAGACAAAAAGCTGTTACTTTTGAAACAAGCAAAAAAAGAAATGGAAAAACGATTTTTGGAAGCTGCAGCAGTTTTCTCAAGGACAGCTGTAAATGGCACTTACTGCATACAAATAGGAGCCAGTGATGATGACAAGAAAGCAACAAATAAACAAATCAACTACAATGCCAAAAAAAAGTGTTCTGCTGCCAAGAACATACTTTATCTCTCATTAGCATAATTATTGCTTAGAGTTTCAACTCCATATGCCACAAACAATTAAAAAGTTATGTTGTGCTTAAATATTTTGTCATTTTTTGGCAAGAAGGCAGGCTTAGAGAGACCAGGGTATGAATAGCATGACTGTTTTGTTCTATAAAGTTATCTCTCTCCTTTGAGGAATTACCCTCTGGCACTGATAGGCCAATGGCAGCCAAACCTGACAGAAACTAACATGCCCCCCCTGCAGTAGAGGGAGTAGGGGGAGCTGCTGCCAAGCTCTGTAGATTTTTAAGCTGCTGAAAACAGAACCAATGATTTTCACCAAAGAGAATTTCATGCTAAACTTTTCACTCCCAGGGAAAGGTTGGGAGAGGCACAGAGCTAAGGCCTGGTCAAGAAACGTTCTTTAGATTGTTTTTCACGAACATTGCTTCCTCTACTTCCTTCCCCAAACCTTACCAAGCATATAGACAGAGCCTAGGGACCGAGATGGACAGTGAGCACAAGTCAGGTGTCAGCTGGAAAGGAAGCAATAGAGCAAGCAGTTTGGACTCCCTCAAGCCAGAGAAAAGAGAGAGAGAATGGCTCCTCAAGGCACTGCTTTTAACTATTTATAAAATAATCACATATCCCTCGGAATGTATCCTTATATTTAGGCAGTGAAAAATCTGCATGAAGTGAGTAATTTTTACCTAGCCTGATCCATTCCATTTAACCTGGAAAATAAGTACTGGTGTTTTGAGAAGCCATGACATCCTTGAGTCGTTTACTGAACACCATATTTCTGCCTAAATGCTGAACTTCCTGCTTTCAAGGATGGTTCAAAATGTTTCCAAAATAAATTTAAGGGAGCTTTGCTGGTAACTTGCTGGGATAAAAGTCCTGATGCTGAGTAAGTCACGTATAATGGATCCACCTTCTGAGAAGTCCCATCAATTAAATACCAGGTGTGCTGCAGGAAAAGTGCTCTGGCAGCAACTCAGCATTAGAAGGACCTTTTAGAGTCAAGTCCACCCTTGCTTTATTCCAGGGGCCTGTTGGGGCATCACTTTTGGAAGTCAATTCTAAAGTGTGACAGATGCTTTCAGCTTAAAGAGCCATGCACTGTGGCAGGCAGCAAATAGCTGCAGTGCTGCTGTGGCTTTTATGGAGTCGTTTGATAGCTGGTGGCTATAATTAGCAGAGCCCTTTATGCAACTGTCATGTCCCTGAGAGAAATCAATGCCGCAGCATTGTTTTACCTTCCTTGCCTTACCTAGACTGCCGTAAATTGAAATGCAAACGCAGCCACAAAGTGCAGGCTTGGAACCACATTTTATAGAGCTTCACTAATGTATTACAATGTTTCAGCCATGCTATAATCTAGTGCAGAATAAAGATGTTTGCTCATATAATTGCCTGGGGAGACCCCAGGGTTGGAAATCTTTAACAGGTTACACAGATGTTTATTAGGTATGACACAGTATCATTTATCCAGTTGGTTGGTTTAGCAGCCCTCCAGAGGTCCCCATTTTCCTTATTTTGCAATGATTCTGTGCCTGTGGGATGATCAAGGTACTTACAAATTCTTTGGTAAACTGGAAGACCAATAAAGCTTAATTGGGCTCCCGTGTCGATTCCCTTACATCTAATAAAGTGAATGGTGTTTACAATTCTTTCAGGGAAAGCATGTACAGAAAATTCTCCCTCCCTATAGTTTTCTGTTGTCATAAATCTTACAGAACCAGAATACCTCTGAGATCTCCTAAGCTTTGATTGAAATTGGTTGTTTGGTACAACAGTTATTAGACAAGTGCTGACACACCTACCTGCAAGAGAGAGAGATCATGTGAGCCTATTACACCATGAAATCAGGTTGAAATGTGAAGCTGATGCAGCAGCCTTATGTGGCAATTTAACAAATGACCACTCTGTGTGGGAAACAGGAGGATATACATAAGGTTTTAATTATACTGATTATGGAGTGGATTTTTTAGTGCATTGCAGCCATGATTTTGTCATAATCAGGCAATTCAAAGCCATCAGAAGCTCTTCTTCACATTTTCCCATTTATTTTGTGTCACTGGCAAAGGAACCTGAGCGTACCACTGCATCTGATTCCTTTACAGTAGTCATCACCAGTAAAACACTGAGGACGGTAATATGTGCTAAGGGGTTATTAAGTGGAATTATAACAAGACATGGATTGGTAGCATGAATTTTATGCAGTTTCATTTTTTTATGCTTCAATGCCACCTACACCCGAGGGCAGGATGAGAGCTGCAGGTGATGAACTCATGGCAGGAGTTTAGTGCTAGTGGTTTCTAGTTATAGAGGGTAGTAGTCTCAGGGTTATATTTGACATCTTGTGTAACATTGCAGGAGTGTATCCACTCTAACATCTCATGTCAGAAGAGCACAGGAGAACACACCAAGAAATGTTAGTGACCTGTGTTTTTTCATAAAGCTGTCTCTCAATGGTGACAAGTAAATGGGGGAAGTGGGGAAGTTCTTTGAATCTCAGAGTTTGTTGCAGACAATCACTAAAAAGTAGGTCTAATCCCTGAAAACATAGGACAGGGACTACATCAGGGAACAACATCCTTGTTAGGGCAGAGACATAGCAAATTCATATCTTGTGGAGGTAGAAATTCTGCCCTTTTTTCCCATATCTTCTTCTGACATAAGAAAGAATAAGCAAAGTCACAGGAATCACACTGAGACCAGATCAGATGAGCTAATGAAACACTGTGTGGATCTAGCTAAAGAAGTATAAGGTATTGAAACAAAACTGACCAAGAGAGTCAAGCTTATCTTTCTGCTGTGGTCCTTGCTTTTCCCAGTGTGTGCACTGCTTGTTTTCTCAGTGTGTGTTTATACAGTTTCATGCAAATTTATCCCCAGGGTTTCTGAACAAGAAATGCGTAGATGACCAGCCAGTGTCCATAGCAGAATTGGATGGAAATATTTGCTCATCTATCTTTAATTTGCCTGCAGTAGGTCTTCCCTTCTGACTAAATGCCAAAATGCTGCTTGTAGAATAACAAGTGGAATGTACACTGGAATTCAAGACTGCAAACAGGCTAAGGGAAAAATGTGCCACTGATGGCTGCCGCAGGCTAAAGCTGTTAAAAATGCCACTCAAGCTTCTCCTGCCTTCCTCTGCACACATGCATTAAGAGGAATCATCTAGGGGAAGCTACTGGGATTTGATGATCCTAGCCTGATTCCAGCTTATTTAATGGGTAGGGTGGAAGCAGTTGGAGCAAGCCCTGGAATCACAAGTTAAAATAAATTATTTGCCCATTCAGTGGCTTGCGGGTCTTCTATTATCCCATCTTACCCACTGACAGCATTTGCTGGTCTCTGAGATGGAAGGTGATGAGGCTCTCTGCCTGTTTTCAGAATGAACTGGGAGTTTGAGATCTCCACCCTT
The DNA here is from genome assembly GCA_035583235.1 of Hafferia zeledoni. Lineage (NCBI taxonomy): Eukaryota > Metazoa > Chordata > Aves > Passeriformes > Thamnophilidae > Hafferia > Hafferia zeledoni. The sequence continues at coordinate 44,262,108 of JAWWEV010000115.1, forward strand.
ATTCCATATCAAAATGATGACTGAAGAATGCTGCCAGTGTGCTCCCACCCCTCTGCCCTCTCTGGGATGTTTATGTAGAGCTGGAAAGGTGGACACTGCTGGGAATAGCAGCATAAAGCCAGTTCTGTCCTAGTCAGGTGCTTAGGAAGGGCAGGGCAGCAAAGAAGATACTTTCTTCTTGTTTGCTTGTTTAATTAGCAGCCTATAGAAAAAAATCCCCTATGCAAAATAGTTTTCCCCTTGCTTTCTTAAACTCCCTGGTGCCACCCATTTGTAGCACATGGTGTACTAATGCTGGATACAGGAGTACAGCAGTTGGGGTACCTAGCATTTTAATATTTCATAAGTGGTCTGTTGTCAAAGCTGTTTTCTCTCATTTCTCACCAGTACATCACTGGTTTCCCTATGTGACAACTGGAGTGTTCCCTCCAGACTACCCTGTGTACAGTCACTCCACACTCCTTTCAGAGCCCAGGCAGCAGATGCAAATGATCAAGGATGCATAAATCTTCAGCAGAAGGAAAAACTGGTGCACAACGGAAGGGTGAACCACTGGTCTCTGGATATCTTGCTGTTGTAGTTTGGAATTATTATGTGAATTCTCTCCCCTGCCATTAACTGCCCATGCCAGTAGTTAACAAAGAGAGT
>JAWWEV010000115.1:44265374-44344941 GCA_035583235.1 Hafferia zeledoni
TAAATTGTAGCTCTGACTTATAATCTCTCTCGTGTTGAGTTCATTTCTCCTGCTGGTTTACCTTTAAACCAGCACAAATCACAAATGAACCTGAGGTGTCATAATTTCTCTGGCTCCAGTTTCAGCAGATTTCACAATACATTAGAAAAACATAACCAGCAATATGACTGTAGGGCAGTTAGTTCAGTAAAAGCAAGATGGACTTCGTGTAAAACAAGCTAATATACTTCATTTGTTTCAGCATCTTCAGGAAAATCTCTTCAGGAAAAAATTAATTACTTCAATTTCTCACTTGACAGCCAGGAGCTTCTGACAACCCCTGAGGCAGGAACTGACTCAAGCACAACATTCAGGGCACTGGTATCAGATCAGCCCCTGGCCAGGCTCTGAGGAATTACTGGTCTCAAGTTGGAGCTCACAGGTTACCCCTGCCCAGTGGGGACAACCTCTACATTGAGAAATGGAGCAGCTAATTCTAGGAGTAATTAATAAATAAATTTCAAAAAATTATTAGCTTTTCAAAGTTAGTTTCCAGAGAAAACCTACCCACTCTGATATAGCACCCAGCAGGGTTAATTCCTGTGAGTATAGCTGTTGGACAATGTTTATCCAACAAAAGTGTCAGGAATTAGACAAGTCCCAGACACTAACTGGCTGTTGTTGTTCCCTGGAGCCATTTATACTCACAGGCACTCCCATGAATAAAGGGACATTTTTCTCAGAGACAAAGAGTTTGAACTCATGCCATGAGAGACCCCAACAAAGCAGGACTCTGAGCCAAGTTAGTGTGGGATGAGATAAAAAGTGAAAGTCCTTTAAATCCTTTAAGTCCTTTAATATCAGACCCACAGGAATATATATTGACACGCGCCCCAAGCACTAATTTCTATGATTTTTTATAATATTGTCCACCCAATCCCCAGTTCACACATCTCTCAGTCCAGCCCCATCCTGCCTCTGGTCACACCTCCTCAAGATTTGAGTTAGGGGTGTCTCTTCATCATTTTCCTCTTCCTCAGCACACATAGGACCCTTGGAGCTTTTCCAGTGTTCTTGGACCCAAGGTTGTTGGGTCATGTTTATGTTTCGTTCTGCGGGCTTTTCTGATATTCTTCAGCTTTCTGCCTTGAAGAGAGTCTAAACAACTAAAAGAATTTGAGCTACTGATACATGTTAGAGGTTGGCATGTATAAACATTGAATTTAAGCTGTTAGAAACATTAGCACACTAAATTTGCCTCTTACTACAGTTAAAAATACTTCAAAAATCTATGAAAATGAAAAAATCAAAACCCTCTTAGGTATCACAATGCCCAAACTGGCTTTCTTTCAGGGAGCAGAATATCAGGATACAAAATGTAAGTGAGGCTTATCCATTCATCAGAGCTGCTTTTCCTCAGATTGTGCAGACAACAAGCTGCCCTCTTACTGGCAACTGAGTGTAGCTCTATGCTGAACCATGAATAAGGCTCAGTGACTATAAAGCAACAGATGTTCATGGTGTTTTAGCTCTGTAGACTTGATGCTGCAGAACAGAAACACTAAGTTGAGCTTGTCTTACAGGGAGACTTAGTACTTCTGACAGTGCACTTGATGGTCTCACCAGGTCAGGCACAAAAGCCCTCCAAAACCCGCTACATTCAAGCTTAACATCTACCTACCTGCTGTTCAGCAGGAATCACAAATCAGCAAGAATCACAAGTCAATCCTTGTGATGTTGTCCAAAAGCAAATCCAGATGACATGCAAAGAGGTTTAGTTCTGGATGTAAAGACCATTTCTGCCTTCTGAGCTGCTGGGACAGGTAGTATTTGTGAGTAAAATTTTTGACCTCTGTAGCTTTGGGAGGTAATTGAGACAGTCAGGTTTAGTGATATTTCTTAGAACTTCACCAAGTCACTTTTAGAAGATTTTTATGTGTAATAATTTGTAGGTCCCTGCTAGTGATTCATTAATGTCATTAATTTCTTTACCAATCCTTGAGTTTCACTATATTCACACTTACTGATACATACACTAAATTTTTTCAGCTGTCTCTTTTCTACTGTTTCTTGAGAAAACAAGGTTTTCTAAGTGTTTTTTCTTTTTAGCTTTTCATTACTTTATTGTTTGAAAGAGCATTTTAAAAGAACTGTTTGAGACAATGATATTTATTAGAAAACTATAACCCTTGTAGGGTTTTGCAGCACCTTGTGGAGTTTAAAGGAGAATTGCTTCTTCTGTAGAGTCTTACAGGAAGCCTCTAGAGTATTGCCAAAGGATATTTATAACACTTCAGAGGTTTTGATAGCAATTTTCAGTAGAACCTTTTGAATGTGTCCATAATTCTCCTATAACTTTGATAAGGCCTCTTGGGACAATCTTAGCTCACTCTGTGGATAGATTCACTGTAAGCCATTTACTTGAAGTTTATGGTCTGAAGACCAGATTGTTACATGTCCAAGACCTTTCCCTTTACCTTTTTTGGGTGATGTTGATGGGCCTTAGCATGAGCACATAAGCAAACAAGGAAATTAGGTACTATCTATTTGTGTTTGAGAAACAAATGATGTGTCTGGTAAGACTTTCACAGTCAAGGGAAGGAACCACTTCTCTGGTTTCAGTGGGTGTCAAGCCAGACTGTTCCCAGAATGGGAGTTTCTTTGCAATTTTTCAGCCTTTGAGTAATCTGTAAACCTCTCTTGTCTGCTTCCTGTGCTTTGCATTTTCTTTGTTCATCTATTTTTAAATAACCAGACAGACACACTATTGCAATTCAATTTATTCTTCAATATTGATTTTTAGGCTGACATATGATTTGTTCCCATGACTGTTTGCAGTGACAGACCTTTGGAGTCACGAGTTTTTGATAAAAGAAATGACACTGTTCCACCAGCTGCATGGTCTGTAAGCCAGGAGGGCCAGGCAGGCCAGATCACCTGAGCTGCTGACAGTGGAAATGATGGCTCTCCTTACATGACAAGTTAGTGAAAGTCCACTGTATATGTCTTAATTAGATTTGAAATATCTGAACTCAACATTGTGTGGTATAAAATGTGCCAAAATGACATATGTTGCCTTACATACCTAATGCAAAAATTGTTCCTTTTTTTCTTTTTATGCCAGAGTTTAAAGTTAACAGTTTAATTAGGATAAAGTTTTGAGTACAGTCAGAATCCATGTGGGCTGAGGTGTGATAGTTACAGTTCATTTATGGCTAAAAGGAACTATTTCTTCTGAAAATCAGAGGTACCAAAGGGAAAATATTTCCACTGCATTGTATTTCAATTGGTTTAAACAAAAATCCAGCAGTGGCTAAACACCTGAGAATGTGGTAGGCATGGGGGAGGAGAGGGTCAGCTCTACTCTTGTCGAGGATGGAGGCATCCTCATTGGAAACACAAGTAGGATAAACCATCTGCATTGGTCTTGTTTACTCTGATCAACGCTGGCTAATGATCCAGCCTTGTGCACTTTTACTGCTCCTTCCCTCCCCTCCATCTCACTGCTCAGAGACTGATTTGGAGGGCACATCTGAGCTGAGCTGAGTAGACTGGAAGATGCAGAGGAAACGATTATGGGGGCTTGCCAGCACTGCAGCAGCAACTATAAGAGTGCACATCATCAGGACACACAGCAGAGAGATGAGGTGACCAAGGGACACCCCACCTTGCTTGTGTCCCTCTCCTTACTCCAGCTCCCCTCCCTGTTCACACACTACATGCTGTAGGTGTACCCAGAAGACATTCAAGCATTGCAATGTCTTGATAACCAGATGAACTATCACTATGACATCAACAGTTTCTTTAGAAGTCTCTTTTTACTCTTCAGTATCTTTTTCAAAATACCAGCCTCAAACAGCCACCACAGGTGAATGGGTAAAAAACCTAACCATAGAAGCAATGGCATTATTGTAGACTATGAAATAAAACAAGTAAGAGCTGGTCAGTTGGCATCTTTTTTGCAAAAGCACAGCCATGTAAATATCTTTCATACGAACATTTTTTCTTTTTTTATATAGTAAGATTGCAGAAGGAAAGAAATATTACAATTGCTGAAATTCCACTGCTCTTTATGTGCAGTAGCGAGCACTTCATATACGAAGCATCACTTGTAAAATACAAAATAGAGACATTGAGAGTAAAATTCTGTACTATCCGTAGCTACAGATGAACAATTTTCCTCACAAACTTACAACACACAACAATACATAGATAAAAGCAAATGATAACAAATTATCCTACAGGAATGAGGCTGCATCAACTATTAGATTATCTTTTTTATCTAATATAAAGACATAGTCTCCTGAAAGCATGCCACAGGGCCATAATTTTCAAAAGAGGAAAGCTATACTCGTGGAACTATATACTTCATAAGGACTACAGTCTGCTGAAATGTTAAAATGCACTGAAAGAAGTGACATTTAAATCTAATTATAGACAGATTTTCAAACTCAGCAGGCAATATAATTTCCTCTGTAGTTTAGTGGAGCTATTTTAAAAAGAGTTTTCTTGATCATTCTATTTTCATAACCAAAGCCATTACGATACAAAATGATGAGGTGAAAATGCAGTTTTCTGCTTCAACATCAAGCAAAAGAAATATGTCTTAGGGAGTTTATTTGGGGGGCTGGAGGGGAGATCTTTTCTTGCTGCAAATCATCACACCATTTATCATCAATTTAATATATAAAAGAAGTGCCTTGGGAGCAAAATCACAAAAGTATATTGCACAATTTTATGTAAAATGCTGTGATATATATTTTTCATAAATATTTAATGCTTTAGGATAGTTACATCCAGACTTTCTTCCAGTCTGAACTTCCCAGAAGACAGAGAGGATTTATATGATCCTGTGGTAATAGCCCATTTTGTTCTCCCAAAATAATGTCTATCTATCACAGAATATGAATGGGAGTGTCTAAGCAGAAAGAAGCCTGTGGCTAAAAATTTTGGAGTGCCTATCTTCAAGTTTTTGAACTGGTATTTAGGAAATGAACCACAAGACACCTGGCTTTGCTAAGCTGTTGCAGGTCCTTTAGTGCCATGGTCCCTCAGGTCTGTTGTCCCCTTTGCCTGTGGAAAGTCATACATGGGCCACATATTGCCATACAGGAGGAGGCAGAACCAGCAGGTGCAATGTCCCTGGTGTATGTTGCTTATTTCCACCACAGCCTGGACACCACAGTAAGCCACTCAGGCCAGCTCTGCCAGAGGTGTTAGCTGCAAGGTAAGAATTGCACAACAAAAGGATTTTTCGTCCTGTAAACTGAAAACAACTGCTGTTCTTTAGTAGGGGATAATGTTTCGGGGATGCTGCATCATTACCAGGGGAGGGTGTCAAGTAGGTGACTGGCATCAGAGCAGCTGGGACATGGATGAGTTTTGGACATGTCTGCATGCATACAAGCATCCAGAAAATCCTGCAGGAACTACTGAGAGGTAAAGAGTGTGACCCAGAAAAAGGAGCAAGGTAAGACCTCACCAAGGGACAAAACCAGCTGGCAAAGGTCAGTTTGGAAATTAACCCTTTCACATGCCATAGAAAAATACTCTTTCCCTACATTTTGTACACAGTCTTATTTGCTGGCAGCAAACAACTGATTCCATCATTGTTTCCTCCTCCATGCAATAACTTCAGTCGTGGGGGATTAGAGGTTTAGGAGGGTAGCAGGTCCTTCATGAGATTGCAAAAAAGCACTGCTATTAACTGTACATGTACTTCCTAGTGTTGTCAGTTGAGGTTTGATGGTACTCTAGACTGTGTTACTAAATGCCTCTCACCATCTCATGGTGACTAGAGTTCAAAAAGTTATCTTCTGTTTCTAGGACTCCATTTCTCAGATAGAAAATGAGGAAAATATAATTTCGTCACTCAAAGGCTGCTAGGAGATTAAAAGCACTGAAACTTTCTCTCTTTTCAGTGCTCAGAATCATTAAGCTGTTCAGTAATTATGGCACACTAATATAATACCTTAGACAAATTTTGTTGCTGAATATATTTGATAATAGCATGAGGTTATAAATATGAAAGAAAATATTGAATTTTTTTGCAACACTGGACCAAATTGCTATGGTTTTGGATAGTATGAATAACCATCACCATTTTCATCATCAATACAATTCCATACAACCTCACCCATTCTGTGATTCTTGTAACTATTATTAGCTGACAAGTAGTACTTCTTTTCTATGTGCCTTAAACAAAAGTTTCACTGGTTTTGGCAAGGGGAGACTTGTCTTTACTGGAATTCTGACAGGAGATCTGTCAGCCTCTAGCTGCTGGATGCATACTCTGCTTCTCTTTTCATGCTTGTTTCCCTGGTGTGACTGGACTAAGAATCCTCTGAGGACTAAGGCATTTATTCAGCACTAGCCTAAATATTTAGTATCAATGAAGCTACATGTTTAATATATAACACCACGTATCGTTCTTGCAAAAATGTTGCTGAAACTCTCTTTTATTACAGTCTGATTCTTTCTGTTTTGGCTCCTCGGAACACACTGTGCCTTAATTGCGCTATTGTAATCAAAGCTCAAATTAACTAAAGAAGAGCATAGAGCCCATGAACTACTTCTATAAACAATACTTTTCTTTTTGATTCAATAATGGATTTTGGAAGTATTTGATTTCATCAGCAGATTCATTTTTGCTTACCAACAATGGTTTGTACTGTTGCAAGTAAATTGCACTCTGCAAGTGCAATTTCAAAAACAAACATTTCATGTGGTGAGTAGGCACACAGCATATGAAGGCCTTTGTATTTTGTAGCCAAACTAGGTATGGTAAGAATTTAACTGGAGTGAAACAGAAGACATCAGTACAATGTTCAAACAATTTATTTGTCCCTATTGACTAGTGATATTACAAGTTATTCTAGTATCCAGTAATATTAGGGGTTTCTCCTTCTTCTTTCCTTCTCTGTGCACTACCTAGAAAAATACTTCTATTTATTTAGTAAACTCAAAATAAAATGAATTTTCATCATTGCAATATATCTGGTTAATTATAACTTTAATAATAATTAATATTTTACTGAATTTATTTTGATGAGGGATATGACATTGACTTGAAAGCAGAGGTTCATCCAAAGCATAAAACACATCAGTAAGATTGTTCCTGTCACTAAGTTGTGTATGTACTGTCTCAAAATTAGTTTCACATCAATTCAGTTTCATTGGAAAACATGTGCCAATGGTCAGTTCTGTAGCCTGGTTTGATATTTTATCATTAATTGTTTGCACTGAAATAATGCTTAGGACTTCATGAAAGCACAGCTTGAAAAATATTCATAGTGTTAATTTTGTTTCGTTTTTATGTTTATGAAAATATAATCCTAAATTCACTTTATGGGGTGTGTAGTAGATGAGAACTTTTAACAAGGAGCAAGTAGTGGCACAGGAAGGATTAGTTTAAACAAAGAAGTGGGGGAGGTAGAGAAAATCACAATGCAGCACAAGATCAGAATCTATAGTTGGCAATGTTCAAAAGTGTTAGAAGTGTTAGGTCCCAACCTGACCTTCTCAAAGCATTTTCTATATCTGTCTTAAAATCAGGCGTGAGGGATCAGTAGACAAATGGTGGCACTTTGAGAAATCTTTGGTTGGTTTTTTTCTCCTGGAAACTACAGTTTTCAGTATTTTATTCTTTATTCCTGGCAAGGTCGAAGACTTGTTTGAAGGATAGCAGGCTAGATTCAAGATTTCAAGAGGTAGGAAGGAATGATCTTCTAGCATGTGTTGTAATTGTTTCCCATATATGTCTCATGAGTCAGACAGAATAGGATCAGGTCACTGACGCTTGTTTTGCCATCATAGCAGGAAAAACAGATTCTGGTGGTGAGGATGGTGGTGTGGTGTTGTTGTTTTTAAATTGCTTCATTCATTTCTAAAAGTACAGGGGGAAAAACTGTCAGGTTTTTAACAGAGGTTCTTCCGGCTAGACCTACATTTTAAGCCTTTTCTTTCACAGCCTGTAGGCCAGACAGCTTTTGTATTTCTATATCTGGCAAATGTTGTAAGAGTACACTATGAAAGAAGTAGATAAAACAATAACACTATTGTATTATATTAAAATTAATTAATCCCGTGATGTTCTTTCTATCTAAGTGTATCTTTTTTCAGGAGAGAGTGTAGAATTTGGCCTTGCTGAAATTGTATTTTTCTTAAACTTCAAAATACCTGACAACTCAAGGATTTGCAAAGGTATCTTAGTCTGAGTGAAAAAATCTTTATTTTGTACTTCTGATAGGTTTGTTGGGTTGATTGAAAATCAGTGGATGATAATAGGATTCAAACTCAATTTTGATTGATGAGTCATATGACACAATTGAGAAAAAGTAGGACACTGCAGCTTGTGTTCCCTCTAAGTGGGTAAAAATAAAGGACTAAATTTTCAAAGGATTCAGGTCACTGAAATAGGCCTTGGTATTCATTATAGCAGGTGCATGTGGCAATAGTACCCATGGGCTGTTCCAGACATTGGTTCAACGAGGCAATGAATTGCACTTACTAAAATTTAACACTGCTGAGGCAGAAGGGTTGCCTGGAAAATGCATAGCCAGGTGGGAGTATCACAAATTAGATTGTTTTGCCTGTGTTTCCTCATTGGTGAATAGTAATTCCTGCTGACTTCATTGTGGTAATGTGGGCCTTCAGCTACAAGGAATAGATGCCACGGCTGAGGGTTTCTGGTTCAGTATGTTGGTTTGTGCTGCATTCCCCGTGAAGAACTATTAGGCCTCAGAATTATCAGGACTGACCATGAAAAGAGATGGATTTGATCTGCAGGAACAAGGAGGAAAAGGTGACTGTTTCAATGATCACCCTCACCATATGCTGGCTGTAAAGTCTGTGCCCACAGAGGAGGGTTCCCTTGGTTCTCCATCCTGTTAGGACAGTTGTAGGAAAGTAATGGAGCTTTTGCCTCCCTACAGTTAAACATTAAGCTCCTTCAAACTGTAGGATTCACTCAGCACAGGAAATACCCAAGGTCAGATATAAAGGGTGTTTTCAGGTATGGCTGAGTATCTGAGTTAGAGTGTATTCTACATATTAGAGACTGCAAAGATGGATCTCTCATTAGAATTTAAATTCTCTAGCAGTCTAGAGCCCTGAAAGCCAAGTTGCTGTACATCCTAGCTATCAGCTATGGCTGCACCAGGAAAGAGAGATTCTATTCCAGAGCTGCAACCCTACTTCTTCCACGGTCCCTTACTTCATGGGCTGTGTCTAGGCAGCATCTGATAGTCATCCCAAGAGCTTGCCCTGTATGATCCACATGCAGGCATCCACATCCAGCACCAGACTTCCCTACTTTAGCAAAGTATCTCGGCCCAGAGGCAATGCGTACTTTATACAAGGTTTCAGACATACCAGGATCATTGCAGGCAAATGACAACTTCAAAAACATCTCCAGTCACTGCAGCCCAATTGGCCAAGGCAGAGTCAAAGAGCAGTGTCTGGACCAGGCTCCAGCACACTGACCCTGTGGATGCAGTCCAAGAGTGCACACACTGCTCCATCTGAACTCACAGCCCAAGGCAGGGAGGCCTTGGAGAGCAGTGCTGTGCTCTGTGCCCATGCTGGGGCCCAGGAACAAATGGAGCTGAAGCTGAATCCTACGTTGACAAGTCAATGTGACCATTTGTGAAAGGGCAAGAGGGGCGTGTGAGCTGTCAGTGAGAATGTCACCACTGCTGGGTCCAAGTTTTTGTCTGCCACTGTAACACAAGTTCAACTCAGGCTGAGCAAAAAATTGATTATACAAGTACACAAGTTCTACAGCAATGTAAACTGAATTACAACAGGCTAAAGGACCTACCAGTACTTCCCAATGGGACCAATAAACTAAGAGACTGGGACTGGGCCTCAGTTAACCCAAATCAGAAACCAAGGAAAAAAAGCCTAACTACTGAAAACAGTAATTACAGAGAGACCTGTTAGCGTGAAACCCTTTCTGGGACTGTGTTTTGGAAGTGACCCAGAGAAAGCTGGTAGGCTTTGTTGACACCATCATTTCCTGGATGCCCAAGAACTGGCACAACATGTTAGAGACAAAACCAAGATCAGTCCCAGAGCTGGTAAAATCAGGAGGGACACTTGGACACCCACAGCTGTTTGAGCCCACCTCAGCTACTGCCTTCTTTGATTTCCCACAATAGCCATTTTTAACAGCAAGCTGTCAAGCATGAGGAAGAAGTATGAAAAATTCTACAGAGCAGATGGAAGACATATAAAGTGTTTTGTGAAGCCTTATTTTAACAGAAAGTATATTAAGTATATTTTTCTTCTTTTCAGCATCTTTAACAAGAGGTTAAAAAGGCCAATTCTGCTGGGTGCCTGTCACAGGATTTAGAAAGGCAAGGTCATTTTATTTAAAACTGAATTTTATTTAATGTAATGTTCTAGTAAGGTCATGTTGACATCCTGAACTCTCCAAGCAATTACATTCCTTTAGTGTTAAAACAATCTTACAAATCACAGATAATTACCTTTCTACAAAGATATGGCGCAACTTAGAATATAATAGTGAGAAGTTTAAGGAAGCTATATACAAAATTATATAAAAACATGCATGTATATACACAGATGCATGTATTTATGTACATATATGCAGCCCTCATCCATGCTGGACCTTAGAGCAGCCAAGTTCCTTTCTGGATAATGTTATTGGGTAAACTTGATGGCAAGTATACATGAAATTACTTTTTCCATGACTTAAAATGCTTAATATAACGGTTGTCTATCAGTTACTCTACCTAGACACCAAGACCATGGGTTAAATATGAATAGCAATTGCAACTCTAAGGAAAACTACATTTACACCAAACAAAGATGACTCACTCAAGAAAGAAATCATGCCTGATGATGCATATAAACTTTCTTGATTCTAAACATTACTACTTCATGATGTAAACCTTCCCCTAAATATAGCTCCAAATCAGGCACATTCATTCCTTTGCTATCACAGATCATTGGTCTTAACCTTTGTGGACAGTGTTGTACCATTATGTTAACAGCATAAAATTGGGTTTCTGAGGAAGTCACTAAACCTCAAGCCTTCTCCTCTTTCTCTCAAGTAGAATTCAGCCAGGCAGGATGTCAGAAATGGAATGAACATGGACACAGATTTCACTGACTCTTTTTCTTCCACAGCAGTATTACCACTGTCACTAGTTTGCCTGGTGATAAATTTTAAAGACCTAAATACATCTATACTCTGCTCCTGCCACACTAAGATGGGAATGAATCCCCACTTAGAAGATTACATTTTTTTTCTATAAGTTCAGTCTGTGTTGTTTCAAGTTTTATAAGATTTATATTAATTGACCCAAATCTACATGACTCCATTTAGCCAAAATAGAACACGTTACCCATTGGAAACTGAACATGTGGCAACCCATCTGACTGCTTCTCAACAACTACATTTGTGTCAGTGCCTGTGAGGATGTGATTCTCACAGCTTCACATCCTGCCTGCCCACAGGGCCATGACATTCAATCAGAGCCACTAGCCAACCTTGTATTAACTTTTGCAAAAGCCCACAAATTGAGTGTCCAGAAACAATTGTTCAGATATATTTTCTTCTGTAACAGGAAATGTATTATGTTCCAGTCTTCACTTAATAGATAGAGCAAATCTTGAAGGATTCTACTTCTCTCCAGTCTCACTTTAAAAAATATTCAATGGAACAGTTATATGTGGCAGAATTGTTAATGGAAGTGAATTCAGAGAATCTTACATTTATGGCTTCATGTACAAATAATTTAGGACTGATCAGCAGACTTTAGACTTGCTATAACTACTGAATTTATACTTATGCCAAATTTGAAGAAAAATACTGAAGGACCAATCAGTTCCCTATTGAGATTCAATATTCAGCTGTCAGGGTGACACAGCTTTGATACAGTTTCATGTTCTCCCCACATAACTGTTCATTGGCTCCCACACTGTCCTGGTTCATCCCACTGTTCCTCAACACCACCTCCTCTGTTCTCTGTACTGTGAGCTCATGCTGTAGGTATGCCAGGGCAGAACAGGTTTGTCAGAACAAGTATTGCCTGGTAACTGATTTTATTTACACAGCTCCTTGGGATTTACAGCTCTTCAACATAATACCAGGAAGGACATTTTCTTCCAAGACAGATGTAAAAAGTTTGTGATTTGGTCATCAGGGTACCCTTGTAGGAAAAAAAAAAAAGGAAAATAAATAATTCTTTCAGTCAACTTGAAACTTCCTGTGTATATGAGTCACATTCAGGTGGGTTTTTTGGCACTAAAAATATTTTACAGTCTTGATACTAGTAACAGTGCCAAACATGGATGTTCCCTTTCCCCAGACTCATTCCTACTCACAGGCTAGAACTCACTGATTACAGTAGGAGAACAACAGTGTCAAAACTCCTCTTCAGCATATGCCACTCAGCATAGGCCAGTCTCTGGGCACTGAAGCACTGTTATGAGCTGTTCTTGCTTTTCACTGAAGCTACTATTTTTTATCTGTTTTAATTTTCATTATTTTCATTCACTGGATAAAAGACTAGACTACACTGGTCACTGTCTCTGGTCACTGTCTGCCACCAGGCTGCCCTCTTCCTCTCCTTGTTTTCCAGTGTTTTGAGCAATTCAGGCTTTCATTGGTAATGTGTCAATAATTAAAGATTTTTTTAGTTAACCAAAACTCTTAGAGAAAGACTAATTGCCATTAACACAAAACCTCTTTACTTCAATTTCCCTTCTCCTAGCAGAAAATGTCCATGATTCACACAGCTCTGAGAGGGCCGTACACTTCTTATGTATGAGAGGATTTTCTCAGCCTCTGGACTAGGCTGCAGAAGCTGCTAACACAGGGATGTGATAGGGGACTTGTCCTGCCTCCCCAGGCAGCAGGGTTAGAGAGACTACTAACTTTGTCTGTGGTTTTCTAGCACCCCAGGGCACAACTGTGGCTTCTGTCTCAGTTCAGTGGTGGATTAGAGTGTCTGCCTTCTACCTATGTAGACAGGCAACCTGTGCTTGCATTTTCTGTAGCTCAGAGGAGAGTTTTTTGAAACAGAGAGCACCAGTATCTACAAAAAGTGGGTTTCTTCATTCTGCTTGCAGTTGGACTTCTCCAGCAGTCCCTGAGCTTAGCTGGTGGACAAGTGATATGATGATGTGGTACACTTTATTAACCGGATTCATGTTTTATTAAGAGACATGATCACAGTGGAATGAAACTTCTGCTGGGAAAAGACTGTTCTGTAACAGCCTGTTCTAGAACTTCAGTCACTTCCCGCTGAAGCGTGTTGTGACTTTCTGTTATACAATACATGACACTGAATTCAGTACACTGAACCCTTGATTAGCCTGATCCTTGACCAGCAAAACAATGTGGAAATGAATATAGCATACTCTGGAATGAAACTGGAATGACATAATTGCATTCACATATGATGTTATCATGGTAAATACGATCACTTGAAGCCAGAAAACTGAATATTAAGACACTTTCCTGCACATCTATCCCAAAGAAATCTGTAATTAAATTATCAGGTATGTTAAGGGCTTTGAGTTACAATATGAACATTAATAATGAAGGCTAAAACTCAGACTGTTCAGATGTTTGCTTTGGAAGCAAGAACATGAGTGCTTTGATGAATCAGCTATGATGCTCTGCTGTTGTTCCCCTTAGCCCATGCCAAAAAACTGTAAGGGGAAAATAATCAAGTTATAAGAGTAGTGCAGGCTCTGTTCAGCAGAGAGTCTTCCTTTTCTCTCTAGCCCAGCAAGGCTCCAAGCATGAGAGGCTTCTAAAAATGGAGAATGAGTGATTCATAAAAATGGAAAACTGAAGGAGGCTGGTAAATAAAACTGTTCAGCTACCCAGCCACAGTTTCCTATCACCACTGAAGAAAGGCGTGTTCCTAGGCAAACATTTTCTAACCTTTAAACAAATATTTGGCTTGAAGGTTGGGAAAATAGTGTTTTATAGCAAAGACAGGACCAATCCCTATCATGAATGCAACTGTACCTACCAGATGTTGCCATAAATTAGATCATATTGTGAAACCTACTGTGTCTGGTAAACAGAGTACATTTGATCAAAATGGAGCCCACTATGTCACACATACAGTTTTAAATGGCTTTTCTATTAGAGGCAGAGGTACTCAGTCATTTGGAATTTGAGGCAACAAGTGACTAAGTAACTGGATGGAGTTAGTCAAGCCTACTAAATCAATCAATGAGGTTCCTCAATCTCTTTTTCTGTAACAATGCTTAAATTCATGCTGTCTTAGTGCGAAGCAATTAAACATTTGTTTGGAATACTTCCTTCCAGAGCTTGTCTGCATTACACTCTCTCAGATAGTATCCAATTGTTATTGCTATTGACTGAGATTGCCTTTTTCCTTTACATCACTGGAGTACAACAACAAAAAAATATTCTAAAAATACACTGATGCTGACAAGAGGTGCTAAAGTGGTGGTGTAGGGATATGACATCTGCCTCTGTCTGTCCTTTGGTCAATTAACATCTGAGTATACAGCAGCACAGATTTTCTTCAGCTACTCATTTCAAGCCCCTGCCCTAATTGTGTTGCACTATCATGGAATGCTATAATTTATACATATAAACAGTCTGGAACCCTTTATTTTGCAACAGTCAAGGAGATCAGCCATAGCAGAAAAGTTTACCTTTCTGCTAAAACACCCCAGTGTGCCCCCTCCCTGGCTGTATGATTGCATGTGTATGCACACATGCACAGACACACGTGTGTAGGCCAGAACATGTGTATGCTCCCAGCACAGCATCGAGAGTCTGCCTGCTTGTGGCCTGTCTACCACATCCCCCAAGTGCACTCCTGACCAAGTTGTTCAAGCAGCTGCTTTTTTGCATGTATGGACAAATTCACATTTTGATCATGAAACAAGGCGGGTGGGAGTGGGAGATACGTTCAAATCCCTGTAATGGGCTCAGCTATAGCTGGCAGTGGGGAATGGACCAGGAACTGCATGAGCTGTTCTGCCAGGTGAGATTAATCTTAGTTTCATGTAGCTGTTGGGAAAAAAAAATAAAAAAAATGTTGACATATTGTTTTAAGTTTCTAGCATGAAAAATTATTTTGTGCCTTACATTTTTCTCTTCTTACCCCATAGTAGCCCTTCCAGCTTAGAGGGGTACTTCAAAGTCTAAGATAGGTTGCTAGATATGATTTAATCTGTTCAAACTCATTGTCTCAGCTTTAGTAAGTTTCTCATTTACAAGCTACTACTTTGTGACTGTAGTATAAATTGCCATCAGCTGAGAGGTGAAAGGGATTTGGCAGAGCTTTGCGGAATGTGACCTGGGAATCTCCTCTCTCTCCTTTACCAGAAGCTGTCTTTATTCATCCTAAGGTACAGTTTAGGAAGCTATAATTTTCACTGATCCTTTTCACCTGGCTACGAGCTTCATTTGAAAAGTTAACTGTGAGGTTGCCGGCCACAGTTTGAGATGGATGAAGAAACAAGCATTCGTAGAGAAACTTGCACAGATCACTGCCTGGGATCACACAGAGGGTCACACGAAGCCTTTGCACTCATCGCAGATGCCGCTCTGAGCACTAGCTAGGCACGTCACACCATAAAAAGTTAAGTGTCTTTGGGAGTCCAGCGCAGGAGCAAAGATTCCTTTAGCTTGTATGGGGAGATGCTGGAGGTCCGCTGGTTCGAACCGCACCCCCAAACAAGCCCCCTTGTGAAGTTATGGACCTGAGGGAGGACATTAGTGCCTCACATCTGAGTTTCTCCTTGAACTCATCACATCCTGAGCTGAATGAAATTCAGCCTCCTGCTTCACACTGCGTCACCTTATTCTGCCTTGCAACGTGATTGAATAAATACGTAAATAATAAAACAACTCAGTAACGGAAGGGATTGCTGTTCTGGGGGTTTCTCACTGTAGGAGGCGGGGAGCAGCGAGGCAAAGAAATCTCCAGAGACTTTGGGTGGAAAGGGGGGTAAACCTCCGCCGCAGCGCGGGACCGGGAGGGCTGGCCCTTGATCGGCTTCGCTGAGCGCCAGCGGGGGATCCCCCGCGCTCCCCACGCGTTTCTCGGTGACGAGGAACAGAGAGGAGAGAAAGCGCCGGCGTTCTGGCAGCAGGCGGCGGAGGCGTGGGGCGGGTGATCCGGCGGGACCGGGCGGCTGGCGGCGGCTGCGGGAGCAGCATCAGCAGCAGGAGGCCCTGCCTTCCTCCCCCCCTCCCTCTCTCCCTCCCTTTGCCGCGGTACCTGCGCCGCGCGGCCACGTGAGCGCCACATCAGCGCCGCTCCGCGCCCCCAAAGGCAGCCAGCGGCCGCACAGCGGGCAGGCGCCGGCCGCGCTCCCCCTCCCTTCCCCTCCGTTCCCTCTCTTCCTCAGCCCCCGCTCCCCCTCGGCATCCCTGCCCGGCCCGGGGCGCAAGCCGGCCCCGGCTCGGGAAGATGCTGCAGTCGCTGGCGGGCAGCTCCTGCGTGCGGCTGGTGGAGCAGCACCGCTCCGCCTGGTGCTTCGCCCTGCTGGTGCTGGGCTACCTGCTCTACCTGGTGTTCGGCGCCGTGGTCTTCTCCTCGGTGGAGCTGCCCTACGAGGACCTGCTGCGCCAGGAGCTGGCCAAGCTGAAGCAGCGCTTCCTGGAGGACCATGCCTGCCTCTCGGAGGAGCAGCTGGAGCAGTTCCTGATGCGGGTGCTGGAGGCCAGCAACTACGGCGTCTCGGTGCTCAGCAACGCCTCGGGAAACTGGAACTGGGACTTCACCTCATCCCTCTTCTTTGCTAGCACCGTCCTCTCGACCACGGGTAAGGGAAAGGCGGCTCACCCGCCGCCAGAGGCCTTCGGGGAGGCCCGAACCCCCCCAGGGCTGCTGCGGAGGTGGAGGAGCCGGTGTGGGGGCAGCCGGGGCTGCGGGAGCGGGGCCGGACTCCGCCGGCCCCCGCACATCCCGGGCCGCGGGGATGGGGCGGCCGCCGGACCGGGGCGTGCGGGCGCGGCGGCGCTTGGGTTCTGGGGTAATGGTTACTTCCCAAACTCTCCCGTGTGAGAGGCATGGGTTATGTAGGACGCATCACCCGTATTTGAAACCCGCCCTGGCCAGTTTGCCAGGTCTCCCCACCTTGAGATCGTTGGTGGTTTCGAAAATCCGGCGTGGTGCCCATCTCTTTCTTTGAACTTTAAAGTGCTTTTAGGGGTGTCTCCTCTGCGTTTCTTTCAGGCTAATTTGGGGGGGAGGAAGAGGAACTGATAACATAACAGTGAACTAATGAAGTTAAACTTCAGTTTCATATTTTCCGGTCAATTTCCATTTAACGTTTGTCTCAGTAACTGAAAGGTAATGTTTATTTTCTTCTAAATAGTAGTTTTGAAAACCTTGAGGAAGCATTCATCTGACCATAGTTTTCACAAGCACTCATTTTTGCAGCAGTCCGGTTACACATAAGATCATGTTGGACAGCCTTCTCCTAAAGGATGAGTGCAGGCATTTGTGCTGGGAAGCTGAGCTTTTGTGATTTGAATTCTGCTCACTGAAATAAATAACAAAGGCTTGTCGAATAAGAAAAGCTTTAAAAGAATAAGTCTAAAATTTGTCTAGCCAGAGGGCTTTGAGTCTTGGCAGTACATTGATACTACTATAAAAGATGCACTGTTCCTTCCCCCCCCCCGCCCCCACTTTAGCACTCCTACTATTATGGGAAATATAATCAACTGATACTAGTAATGACCTTTAATAATTTGCTTACTTGATCTTATTTTGGTGCCTCCTAACTGATTTCAAATAGGCAATGCATGTCCTGTAAATAGTTATCATTCAGTATACAGACTAGGTTGTCTGCTTGTTATAAGGAAGTTCTGTTTGTGAAAAGTAAACCTGGGTTATGGGTGTCCAGGCAACACCTCCCCTTCTGCATCTTAATAACTAGAGTGAAAGTTTGTAACGAGAGAGAAAGTGACATGCTTGTGAAGCTAAATGCTCTCAGTGAATAAATTTCTAAACATTCATCAATGTATAGCAATACGATTGGTGAGAAAAACATGGAATTGTGCTAGTTTCCTTTCAGTAAAACTGTAAAGGACTTTAAACTTCAGGTGCTCAATTGACCTCACAATGCTTGTTTTCATTCCTAAACAGTTACACTGTCTGGTACTATAAAATGTAAATTATTTTGTCAAAGAGCTATTTTTGTATTCAAATTATTTTTTCCGTAAAATTATAACCCACATTATATATATAAAGCAAAAGGTATTGAAAAAGGCCCTGCTTTTCTGTTTGTTCTTATACAGAGCACGTAACTTTGTAACTACTTTTTTTTTTTTTTTTTTTTTTAAATCAGACAGATCCAATCCACAATCCCTGCAGTTTATTGCTTTAAAATCTGGCAATATTGATTGAACAAAAAATGTTCACGATCTGGACAGTGGGGGTGAGACTGAGATGGTACCATTGGTAACACCTTAGTACTGCCTGCTAATGCACAGCTGCATGTTTGAATTCAGTAGAGCAGTTCAAGCAGGAACATCTCTTTCCCACTGCACATCTGCTTAAGGGCAAGGCATAACCTGGGCCCACCATGTGCAGCTGACTTGATCATGGAGGCCCTACAAGGAAAGAAGACACAAGATACGATTGTCCAAATGGAAAACCTTTTAGAAAACTCCACTTAAATGACGTATCCTTGGAAAAGATAGAGGTCTGAAATGCATGAGTTATCATTATTTCTGTCAGTTTCATAAACTGAAGTTCGTCCAATCACCCTTGATGTAATAGGTCAGGCATCAAATGGTGGTACTTCTGTGTCTGATAGTCCTGTGGGTTGGGCTCTTTTTAACATAATCTGTCTGTCCCTTGTTTTCTGCAGTACTCTTTAGCTGTACTTGAATCCAATTTAATATAAATAACTTGTACAAGTAGATAAGTATAAATCCAGACAAATGTAATATGACCAACATTTGTTCAAATTCTCCCCAGAGCAAGCAGATTTTTGGTGAGGTGCATTCCCCGCCCAATTAACTCTGCACCTGTGCAAGGAATGTTTTAAGACTCTTGAAATGGCCATTGAAATGGAAGATAAGCAGCAGAACCTGCCTGGTCACTTCAAACAGCTGTTCAGAAGTGTTTGAACATTTTAAAAAATGCTGTATTATTAGAAACTGTGCACCTGAAATGCCCTCCCTTTGCCATGTACAGTAAGGACAAAAGCAGGAAAGAAAACCCTGGTACTGGTGGTACCAACTTAGGGTTGCTTCTGTGCATAAGTGAAATTGCAGAGAGCACCAGGATGTTCCATATGTTCAGCTGACTGAATTTGTCATTCATCATGTAAATAAATGCACGCCTACCCCTTGCACAGAGGACAAGGCTTCTTTCATAGCCTTTTAGTTTCTATATAAAGCATGTAGGGAAAGTGTTTAAATATAGTATCCCTGGATTCACTTGTTCCTTCTTGTCCTTATTATATTCTTCGGCTTCTTACTCACTAGAGAAAATCCTTGAAGACAATGATAAAGTCAGTTAAGAATTTTGAAAAAAAAAAAAAAATCACAAATGGAAAGAGTTTGCAGAATAAACACAGTGAAGGCAAATTGGTACTTGAAAGCAGTTTATGTTGCTGCACACATGGGCTGTCACAGGACTGTCACAAGCTGCCTGAAGGACGGGCAAACAAAGGGCAGTGACATGGACTGGTGGTGAGGCTTCAGCAGATTGTAGAAGTGACTGGTAGCAGGTTTCTCTTCTAACAACTTTATTCCTCCCTATGCAACTTAGGCAGTCATGCAGAATGCCATACAAGCTGTGTGTAAGAGGAAGCAATTTGGTCATTAATAATTGACAACATAAACACTAAGAATATACAATTGGGTGCATTTAAATAGTGTCTGTCTTGGAAACTCCCTGTAATTATGACCTTATACACATCTATGGTTGCCACTTGTCTCAGCATTAGATGTCATGAATTGTCATGCTGAAGCAGTTCTTTCTTTTGTTGTGGGGCCATTGATAGTAATGTCTTTTATTTCTAACAATAAAAATGAAGTAATTTTTTTGCACTTGCTCTTCTGGGTGGTGTTTTCATTGCTCTTGGCATGCTGTCAGTTTCTAAGATCTTATCCCATATTAGTCCAATGTGAGAATACTGTACTACATGAATTGTAAGAATGAAGTAACTAAAGAAATCAATATTGGTTGTGTTACAAGATATGAAGAGTACAGTGACTTCTGTCTGTTGAAGGAAAATAGATAGCAAAGGACAGGAGCTGGCCGATTTAGGAACCTGGTGCCTGTATGTTTGTTTTTGGAAAAAGTCTTCTCAGTGCAAGGATATCCCATGGCACTTCATGCAAACAGACCATAAGTCTTATTGTCACTGTCCAGCTTTGAGTATTTTTGCCTTCTTCACAAACACAAACATCACTGTAGATTTCACTTAATATTTGAATACCAGAAGGATGCTGACAAGAGCTTCTCTGGATCCTTTTTTGTTGGGATAGGGTGGGCAAGATACCCATTAAAAGGAAGCTACAATAGCCTTGTCACGATTTAGCATTTTGCAGAGGATTGGTGAGGAGAAGTCGCATCTTCTGTGATGGCAATGCTTGTTTTAAATCTTTTGATTTAGATCAGGTGGTCTTTCATCTGAGCAACAGGAGTCAAGACAGTAAAACAGAAAAGAGGACTGTTAGTATTCAACCACTTCCAAAACCTGTAGTGTGATTGTCTGCAGGGTGGTTAATGCAAAGCAGAATCTTCTGAATTTAGCCTGTACCAGTTTCATTGTTGGCACTGAGGATGGTTGTATTGTGCCACATTACAGGAATGTTACCCAAGATCCATGATGTATGGAATTCGTGTTTCTGCTTGCTGTATTCTGAAGAGAGTAAGGAACATCTGTGCAGTAGTTATAGATAAATTCTGACAGTGGCCGTTACATTGAAAGTGCTTGGTTGAAGGGCTACTAAAGAAGCAACATGGCTTTCAGGGAAAGTTTTGCATTCACATTAAATAACTTAGAAGAGTCTTACTGGCAAGAAGTATGAGGAGTTAATATTAATGCATGTATCATTTGATTTGTAAGGATGCACTCTGTTAGGTCTGACTCTCATAAGCATTGCTACTGATTACTTGCCAGAGAAACTACACTTGTGCCTTTATTTATTAAAAGTCACGGGCTTTGAGGTTGTGCTGAAGTCAGTGGATGTACTGCAAAAGAAAGTTCATTACAAATCTTAAGAAATCTATGGAAGATGAGGGAGTACCATGAAAGCATTGCAATGGAGGATTACAAAGACATTGTAAGATTTGTAGTCGTTTACAGTAGAGCCCTCAGGTGGACAAGACTACCTGGGTATCTCATACCTTATGGAAAAATATGAATTTAACTTAAATAGAAAGAGGATAGTTCACAGAGGCTTTAGGGGAAGCAGATTTTTTTTTTTTTGTCCTGTTCTTGAATTCAGTGTAAAATGCATATTTTATGTTGTTGCAGTCAGAACATGTGGGCTGTGTCCCTGGCGATGCCTGTAGTATCTCATTAATACACACCACATAAATACATTTCATAATTCATATCAAATGTATGTCTAGAGACCAGTCATAATATTCTCTGTTGCCTCGTATATGAAAATATACAAACTTGGTGATGAATTAAACTCTGACTGATTTTGCTAGCAGTCACTCCTGACTCCAGCAGAAAACTGAAGCTTCATTGTACTGTTGCTCTGACTGTAGCACTCATAGATTATTTAATTGGTGTCATGAATTGCAGCTATTCACCAAGGCAAGGATGCCAAACTTTGGGAACTTTGTTTCTCTTGTAAGAGTTGTTACGTGGAAACAACGTTTACAGGAAAAGGTAATTTGCTGATCTCAGAGGCAAAGCGAGGTTGTGCTCCACTCTGCAACAGTGTGGGTTTTAAACTGGAGTACTTCTAAGAAAATCAAAGGAAGTAATGATAGGGTAGGTTGAGAAAGATGCCAGAGGAGAAGGATTACATTGAATAGGCCAGCTGTTTGGATCTGAAGCCAAGTGGTTGAAGACGACAGCGTGTTCTGGGACAGGGAGTCATGGCTACTGTCCCCAAGGCTGTCAGCCTCCAGATAGATCAGTAGACTGTCCTGGAACCAGGTGTCCTATCTCTTGTATTAAGTAGTATAAACACAAAGTCAAAGAGTCGTTTCTGTCTGCCTGTGTGTCTGCTTTCTTCCCAGGGAAAATTCCTTTATTTTATACTCCGTGAAGCAGCTCCAGACTTGCTGCTGTCATATTCTAGTCTGGCCCCAGGGTCAAGACGCTGCCATCTGGGATGTGGAAGGTTTCAATTGAGTTTGGCTTAGTGTTATTTTCAGGGCAAGGATTTGAACCAGGGTTTTCTAGCTGTTTTTAGGAAGAGGAGACAAAATGACTAATACATGCAGGGAAGCTGTAAAAGATGTTAAGGTGAGTATGTATGGACTAATGCTGAGAAAGTAGATTGGATGCTTCTGGTATCTGCCTTTTGACACAAAATCGTGGGACTCTTCAGTGAAGTATTAAAAAATAATAAAAAAAATCAAATTTAAAACCAGGAAAGAAGAGACTTAACAAGTTAAAAGAATTCCAACCAAACAACAAATTCCCAAAACCCACAAAGCAAAACCCAGCAAACCCACCAAAAAACACAAACTAAAAATGTGTTGTATATGAATAGTTCTAAAAAACCTGTATTTGACAAAAGCAATGATAGAAGCTTTTTGAGAAGGATATTAGGCTCTGTGCTTCAGGACACATGCCACTCAGTTACCAGAGATGACAGTTACAGCCAGCAGATTGGTCACTTCATCTCTTGTGTGCCCAGGACAAAGGTCTTGTTTTCTCTACTAAAGCAAGCAATAGCAAAGAGGAAATCTGGGTTTGTCCTATCTTGTGTTCCGGGCAGGGTGGTATTTCCCTGTTTCTCATGGGACTACAGCAATCAGGTGTGCCAAAATCCTTCTTGCAGAAACAAAGAGTGTCAAGAGTCGTTCCACTCCAATATTTGTGATTTACAGGCAATGAATAGTAAAAACCATCTCCTGGCAGAAACTGGAGATGCCAGGGAGTAGCAAGACTATATTATTGTTTGGAGCAGTGCTGGCTGTTCATGGATGGAATCTTTCTTACAAAATCTGTCCCCATTTCTGTGTCCCACAGTTCCATTTGCCTTGCTAAAACTACCCAGTGATGAGGAGCCAGCCCGGCAGCTCTCAACAGGTGAAGGACTGCAGCTGCTGCCTCTGTAGTTCTTTAGTGTTAGGCATATTCTTCCTGTGCTGAAACACAAACACCCCCTGTCCCTCCCTCCAAAATAAATAAAACGTAATCACAAAACAAGTCCATTGAACTTAGCACGATACACAGAGTTAAACTGGGGTCAGGACTGAGTTTCTGGTGTTTTGCTTTGGGCAAATTAACTGGGTTTTTTTTGGTAAATGTTACCTTTGCTATTTCTCTGTTTTTTCCTAATTCAGTTGTGTTACAATTACTTGCTGTTTGTCATAAATGAATTACATGGTCTCATGTTGCTTTGTTATTATTTCTAATCATTTATCTGACTTTATTTTATTCTATAATATTTACATCTTTATTGAAAGAGAGAGAGTAATCTCTCCCTAAATTGCCTTCGATTAATTATTTTCTATTTTTAAACCTTTCGTAATGCTGGAATTTTTGTTACTATTTTACTGACATCTAAAAATCAAATCCCTGGCTAAAAGTCACATACACTCTCAGAGCAGGACTTCTAAAACTTAACAATCAATTCCTGGCCATTGTTTAGTAGGATTTTCACTTTTATCTGAAAGTAATTTAAAATAAGTCTTATTTTAAATCTGTAGTTTCTTCTGTTTTCATTTATTTGTTGACCAGTTTTATTCCTTCTTTGTTTCATTTTAATAGTCTGTGGGAGGTTTTTTTGGATAGAGGAACATCACAATCTACAGAGAAGTGTCTACTTAAGCTGCTGCTCCCGGTTAATTATAGAGTAGGCTACAAGCTGGTTTGAAACCATATGGAGACTAAAATACTTCTTGGCATGTGCAGAAGTGGAATTTTAGCAATTTGAGAAAAATTAGGATTCCTATGATGTTTGGATGCCTTTAGGGTTAATAAATAGCAATAAAAAGTTTCTCAGGAATTAGCTACCTAAATCCCTACTGTCTCTCTGGATCTGACCTCAGCTGCTTCAGAGTTGTATTTGTACAAAATTCAGCTGAAGACCTAGTGCAGTTATTGATGGTCACCCAGAAGACCTTGGAGAAACGTGTAGGTTTACTTTTTCACCTGAAGAACTTAGCTGAAATCTTAAACATGCTGTGTTTCTTATGAGGACAAAACAGCACTGTGGTTAAGATCAGAACTGAAAGAAATGAATGGAGCAAAGCATTTCAAGTGGCTGTGCTTCAGGAAAGTCTCAGAGTGCTTCTTGGAAGAACATACGGATTTTTTTCCTTTGGAATGCAAAAGATACACATTCATCTCTGAAAACAGAATATGCAAACTTCCTTGTAGGAAAAGAGCATATAAATTGAAGTGGAACACCAGCTGTCACCAGACTCCAAATGTTTGCTAACTGGTGCTCCCCAAGTATTGCCATAGTCTGTACTCCAAACTGATTCTGTGCCAGTCGCTTAAGCAGCTTTGGAAGTTATCACATCATCTTTGAGGAACTGGGGAAATGCCGATGGGAAAGCAGAGAGATCTCTTAGGCAGTGTTCCCTGGCAGCAGCTGAGGAAGGAGGTTGGGCTGGGAAACAGGTTTTACCAGTGGAACAAGCCAACCCTGTAGTCTTTTGGGTACTGCTCTTTTTGTGTGTGAGAAAGTGAGGCTATGCCCTCTGACAAAGTTTCATACTATTTGCTTTTAGAAACTTTAACAGCAGTATTTCAACTTTCTCCTGAAAATTGTGAGTCCAGACTGTTGTTATGATAACAGAGAATAGTAGAGGCCTTTTGCATATTTTTACTGTCTTCTGCTACAAAGTGAAAACTTCTGGACTGGCCATAACCTCTATATAGAATGTTTTCAAACATAATTTAATACCATTGCAAATGCAGCTTTTTAGGGCACTGGTACTATAAGAATGGGGGTTTGTCATATATTTTGCTCTTTTTGCTGTGCATTTCATGTCCCAAACACTGAAAGTTTTTTCTGAATATGTTAAAAATAACTCCAGAAGCTTAAATGAAAAGGTTAAAATGTACCTCTGAATTTCATCCTGCTTCTAGTATGAGTACTGACTTTTATGTCTTTCAATTATTTAAAGACTGTTTAAATTGACTCAGCTAAATAACCTTAAATTCTTTAACAGTAGCTGATTGACAAACGGTTTCTAGGAGCAGATAAATAAGGTGGTTAGAGGGGAGAGAAGGACCAACCAGAATTAGATATTGAAAAGGTAAGGTTAAGACATATCATCATTTACATTTTTATTCAATAAGCAGCAGCTTGATTCTAATGAGAGATGAATCTAGCTTAAGAACTGTAGCTTTTGGAAAAGAAAATACATTTCAGGCAGCACTTGGATTTTGTGACTTATTTTCTGTGTTGAACTGGCTGTATGATTTTTCCAGTTGTAATATGTTGAAATGACTGTAAAAGGAATCCTTCACTCAACTTTACTGAAAATGGTTTTAGGAGCACTTTGCCTATGAGTATTGGGATTGTTCAGCCTGGAGAAGTGAAGCTTCTGGAATGACCAGTAGCCTTCCAGTACCTGTAGCAAACTCATAAGAAAGTTGGAGAGGGTCTTATAAAGGTATGGAGTGATAGGACAAGGTGGGGGAATGGCTTTAAAGTGAAAGATTCAGGTTTGATGTTAGGAAGAGATTCTTTACTGTGAGAGTGGTGAGACACCAGTACAATTTGCCCAGAGAAGCTGTGGATATCCCATCCCTGGAAGTGTTCAAGGCCAAGCTGGATGGGGCTTTAAGCAGCCTGGTTTAGTGGAAGGTGACCCTTGCATGGCAAGGTGGGTTGGACAAGATAATCTTTGAGGTCCCTTGTGACCCATACCATTGTATAAGTCTATGAAATAAATACTAAAACTATAAGTATTTCCAAGTGTGAGAAGTTTTCTCAGCATTAAAAGGCAAAAGTGATCTTCTAGAAGACCTCAAATGATGCAGCGCTCACTAGAATGGGACTTATGTATGATTTAATTTTAAAGTCCGTACTCTCATGTGACACTTGGTCTTTTACTTTCTATGTTATTTTAAAACTACATGGCATAGTGTGAACGTGTATATTGCTCAGTCAAGCTTCTAAAATGTGATTGGCAGTCTTAGGCATTGCAACATGCAGTACTAGTGCCAAAGTCCAGAGGCAAACTAGAGAAGGTATCCTCCTTTGTTTACAATATAGTTTGAAAAGGGGAATTTTACTTTAGAGTCACCAAATGCAAACAAAAGGTTTCACCTCCTCCCTGATGGGCTGAGGTCGTACTCTATGTGGCTTTAAAGAAAGCTGAAGTGGAAAAAAACTCCTTGTGTTCAGGAAGTAGCAACATGTCCAGAGATATGCTAAAAAATTAAATAGCTTGGATGTTTAGCTCTTGAGGACTTCATTATAGAAGCCTGTATGTCCCCCTTCAGAAAAGGGGGAAAAAAGCCCTAAAAATTGTTTGTTGTATTTAAGATTAATTTGAGAAGGCCTTAGAATCTCTACTCAGTATATTATTATTTCCACAACTGTGTGCTGTTCAAGAATGGAATAGACCTTTCCCTTTGTAGCTTACAGCCTCAAAGAAATGAGAAAACTCTAAAGAACTTCCATCTCTTGTAGAGTTTTGGAAGCTCTAGGCTGTATAATTTACTAATGGACAATTAAATTTTAAACACTTCACAGCATGTCTTGTTACTTATTTATATACATTAAGTAGGTTGATGGTTGAATTTCATAATCTTAGTTTTTCCCAACCTTAAAAATTCTGTGGTTTTAGCCTTGCACTGTGCCATATCCTTAGATATCTATCACGAAGGAGATGGTGATAATCTGTCACATTTCTGAACCGCTTTTTTATCAGTAGATCTTGAAGCATGTGCATACTGGAAACTGCTTTACTGGTTAGTGCGCTTCTGTTATGTTCTGCATCTTGTGAGATTATAGTGGCATTTCTGTATGTATTTTGCAAAAGGATGACCTAGGACAAACAGTTGTGAAAGACTATGCATTAGTGTGGTTGAGAATAGGAGCCTGTGCATTTTGTCTTGCAGTTCTCCACTCCTGCTGCTAGCTGTGTTCCCATACAGTGAGCTGATTTCTCATCCTGTGGATGTGCTTCAGTGTACTTTTATTTTCTTGCATTGATTTTTTTCTTTTCCTTTGGTAGTAGTTTTTCTGTTCAGCAGTATTAGAGGAAATTGCAGCTACTTGAATAAGGACTTACAGAAACCATATCAGTGTGCAATGCACCTTTCTATATCTTTCCTTCAGTGGAGACTCCAGAAATACTCCTTCTCCATTCTAAGGAATTGTTCAGTTGTGTACCCTGTGTAGAAAACAAACTACACACCAGTTAACACAGCCCACGTAACCAACCAAATGCATGAGTAGCCTTTTCAGCTTTAGCATGCTGGATGACTTTCTTTACCTAGTAAATGTTTTCTCAGGGTGTTGTAAAACAAAGTGGGCTTAGCCTACCTGACTGCTTTGCCAGCGGTAGGAAGATGTCTTGGGTTCCTGGTTCTCACCCTGTGGTCCAGCCCTGTGCTGGATCTGTTGCCAGCTGAGCCACGACAGTAAGCCAAGTCAGTTTACCAAACTGGAAGAAACATACTCACGTGGATTAGTGTGCTCTCAGTTCTTCATTCGGGTAAACTACAACCAATGCAGAAGGGAGTAGATCCACATAGGAGTTTTTTTCCTAGCAGTAACTCTGGGATTAGGTTAGGTGTTTCATTTAACAACTTGGAAAAGCAGAAAGAGTCAAAAATGCCCAGACAAATTAACAACAGATAGGAGCTGGCAGCCTAAGAACATGTTTCCTGGAATGCTAATGTATCTGACAATTGCTGGCTGTCCCTTGTAAAGGAGCATTATTTCATGAAGGATTACAATGTCAGCTAGCAAAGCTGAAAGAACTTAACAGGACTCCTCTTTGTTAATGCAGATGGCACCACTGAAATATGTCTATCCCATGTATCATAGGTACACACATCTCAAGGGAAATCTTTATTTTTTCCTGCTGGGTAACTAGAGTTATGTAATAAATTGCATCATCTTTGAAGTTAGTAAGGAAGTAACATAGTTGTTCCATTGTATCTAGTTTACAAATTCTGATCATTAGCGATGCCAAGAAACTGGACCAGACACTTAAAAAGAAATCTCTCTCTTGGCGAGATATGTTAACTATCAATTTGCACATTTCTGCTCAGGCTCTTTAATGCTAGGCCTTTATTTTGAAATTACCAACAATTTTATATTCCTCTTCCCTTTATATTGAGGTCTGAGAGACACCACATACAGGATCCTGCTTATAAAGTCAGAGATTGTATGAATCCAGCCTGTTTCATGTTGGTCATGGTTTGCAAATGTAAACAGGAGGTTGCTGAACATGAAACCTTAATGTGATTCAGTCTTGCTAGGAATTTCGGATATGTATGCTACCTTACTGGAGAGGGATTTAAAGAAATGGAACTCAAAATCTTTGATCAGTGTTGATGGTCTTTGACTGATACGGTGGGTCCAGAATTGTGACTGCAATGAATTTTCACTGGGAAAATCATCCTATAGTTGTAAGAATTTCTGGAATCATCAACTATCGTACCAAGAAACATTTTTTTTAACAAACTGAAGGGGGATTCATTGTTTTAAAACAAATTGCCATTAAACTAAATGGATATATAGTGTTTGAAAACCACACAGTATTCAAGTTGCTCTGTCTGTGTCTTTACATTACTGGCTAAATGTGTTGTATTTGTAGTTTACCTTTGTAAATGCTACATCCCTATTTATTTCTAAATAACTTCTAGAGAAGCAAAATCCTCTGCATTTCATTTGCTTGTGAACATAAAGACTATGGGCAACTACAGTGCTGTTCTTTTCCCTTTATTTATTGGTAGGACCCACAGCTGTGATTATCCTGGGTATCCTGATTCCAGTGTAACAATTCAAATTTATGTTTCCCCCAATTAGTGTTTGCTGTGTGGGATGCCCTAAACATGTGAATGATTGAATACATGACTAGTGTATCTATAAAATTTGTTTATGGTTCCGTAACCTAGTTCTCACAACAGTTGAAGTATTTCTCCATTGAGTTTTGCAAATTTGTGTTCTATTTTGAGCTTGAAATGGTGAGTATATTCAGGTAGACTGTATTCAGATGGTAGAGTATCATTAAGCATCATATTAAGGCTGTGATTTAGATTTTAGAATAAGCCATCTCATCTGTAAAACTGTCTCACTTTGGTCCTTCTGTAAATATTGTCTCCTAATCTATCTTAACTATTATTTAAGTTAGAAATTAGTATTCCAGATGGAATATGCTGAGCGTGAAAGTGGACTGTGTTGCACTTCAGTTCTGTGCATTTTTGTTAGTTGTTTTAGTGATTTTTTGCTATTTATGTTAAATTGGTTTGCTTCTGTTCTGCTTTATGTGCTGTTGAATTCTTCATGTTTCTGAGAAATAGGTGTTAAAGCAGAAGACAATAATAGGATTTGTTCTTATGCAAATGCATTATGTCTGATTGATTTACATAAGAAATATTGAAATATACCTCACAATGATAGGTAAGGACTATGTGTTTTCCTCTGCCAAACAAGGCAGCTGATGCTAGTAATTTCCCTGAGTTCCACATGTCAAATTGATAGCAAGATTAGAAGTAAATATTCCTCTTCCCCTGCTGCATCTAGTCGATAACACTTTCTTCTACATGAGGTTGCATTTTAATGCAAAGATACTGCTTACAGATTTGATTTTAACTCCCAGCATGAAATGGTCTAATTTTTCAATGTTGTGTGATAATTCCTTGCTGCCCACAATACAAGCTTCATTTGCTATTTTCATGATCTGTTCTTTCTGATGGTGCAATAAAGCAATTTTTGTTTCAAAGTGGAGGTGGGAAGCATACTAATTTGCAGCTGGTAGTTTCTTCTTATTTCCAGATGGTAGGAAGAAAAACTGTGGCTCATTTCAGTGCAAGAAATGACAACTTAGAAGGACTAGATGGGTATTCTTCACTAATTGGATGTGTGATTAAAACACTGCAGTAAGTGCCACTGCAAAGCTTTTGACACATCCCAGGGTACATTTGGGATAGTAACAGGTGTGAATTATAAATTTTTAGAAACCTCTTTCCATTGAACTGTACCAGGCTTCAAGCAGAGTACCATAGTGCACAGGTGCTGGGTTCAGCAGTGGCAGCTGGCTCATCCCTGTAGTACACCATGCATACACAAGGTCTTTCAAGTTGTGGAAGGCTGAAGTAATTGACAGAACTTTAAAACCTGTTACACAAAAATTGGAAGGGTTGTGGAAGGACAAAGGTGCAGCATGAAATGAATCCAAGGTTCTAGAACTTTTCTGGAAAGAAAAAGCTCCATCTTCTACCAGTCTGTTCAGAAAGTGAGTGTCCTCTGAGCTTCACTGCCAGTTAGATGCTAAATGTGTCTTAGCTGCTAAAAGGAGCTTTTCCATAGGTGCAGACTGCTGTAAGTGAAGACAAGATCTGGACATGTAAAATATGTTGTGTGACATGTACCATCTTTATGCTGCACTCAAGATGAAAGTCTCATCATGTGTTTTACCAAATCGGTATGAGAACTGAGAAAATCAGTATCGTGTACAAACTACTGGCTAAATCTAGTCAATAATGACATATCCTCTCTGTCAAAACATTGTTCATGTTAAGTTTTTTTTTTTCCTACTTTGAAATTTCAGGATGTGAATCTCAGGACAAACTGCAGAAAGGCTTGTGGCCTGCCCTGGTTTCAGCTGGGATAGTGTTAATTTTCTTTTTAGTAGCTGGTACAGTGCTGTGTTCTGGATTGAGGATGAGAATAATGCTGATAACACGCTGATGATTTAGTTGTTGGTTAGTAGTGATTAATCTAAATCAAGGACTTCCCAGTTTCCCGTGCTCTGCTAAGTAAGCGGTGGCACAAAAGCTGTGAGGGAGGCCAGGACAGCTGATCAAACCGGCCAAAGTGATTTTCCATACTGTAGAACATCATGCCCAGTATATAAACTGGGAGGAGTTGGCTGGGAGGGGTTGATTGCTGCTCAGCTATGGGATGGGCATCAGTCTGAAGGTGGTGAGCAACTGTTCTGTGCATCACTTACCAGTCTTGGGTTTTATTCTTTTCTCTCTCCTCTTCATTATTATTATTGTTGCTGTTATTACAATTTCTTCTTATCTCAACTTCTACTTTTTGTTCCTAATTCTCCTCCCCACCAAGAGAGAGCTTCATGGTACTTAGTTGGCATCTGGGGTTAAAGCATGACAACCTGTTTCAATACCTTGAAGTTGATGTTGAAGTTCTTAGGAAGGTTTTTAAAGAACCTGTTTCTTTGATTGGTTGTTAATCTTTGTGATTAGTGGCTTTAAAAATGGGAATGTTGTTGCCCACATGTTGCAGAACGTACCAGTGCAAAAACCCTTAGCAAAAGACCAGCACAAAACCTAAACCTTATCTTGTTTTCTAATGTTTCAGAGGACTGGAAGTAAAACTTCCCTAATAAATCTCATTCACATTTCTCTTTTATTAAATTTAAGTTTCTGAGACATACATAGTTTGTTCTATTGGGAAACATTCATAATAAAATAGTCTGTTGGTGGAGCCCTTCCTTGGATACAGATTTTTTGACCATCTGTTGCCTAGCGGGCAAGTAAACCAATAAAAGAATAATTGGAATTTTCCTGGCTGAATTCTCAGAAGAGCCCTCAGGAAGTCTCACCTTGCTTTTGACCCATTGGTTGGGTTTTATTCAACAGATTTTTGTAATTTTTACTTTTTCTCTCCATTTCAGAAGGAGTCTGAGATAGCAGAAAATAACTGTAGAAACAACAGTTTCTTTGTTTATGCTAAATCTTTGCTAGAGGCAGATCTAAAGATGTGATATTTATGTTTTGGATAGGTATTTTTAGAAATGTGCTGTTATTGAGAGGTCTGTGGGGGAAGAAATAGCCCAATACCAGATGGATCCTGGTTTGATTGCAGTTTAACCCTTATAGGATCTTAAATCCAGGATGACAGTAAGCGGAACCAGTTTATTTGGGTTTTAAAAAAAAAAAAAAAAAAAAAAAAAAGTGCTGCTAGCTTTTAAAAAACAATAAACCCAAACGGCAAGCCCAGAAATTAATGCATATCTCTTCACTATCATCTGTGATAGAAATACAGCCTGAATGCCTTGCCACAGGTTTAGCAGGCCTCTGTCTGCTGAAGTCACTCCTAGAGCACACAGAGGACAGGAAATCTTTAACGACATGTCATTTCAAAAAGCAGGACTGAAGTTTTCAGGGCTTTGTGGGAGTATAGGTCCAGCCCTCAAGAACTTCATCTCAGGCTAGTTTAGGAGTTTTCTCAATGGACTATGTGGTAGGAGCGGTGTTGCTTGGAGGCAGTTTGAAAAATCTGCTCTCAGAGGATGAGTGGGAAAGCCTTGCCTGCCAGCTGAGTGCCCAAGCTCTTCCTGCAGAGAGCATGTCCTTTCTAAAGGCATGTTTACTAGTCCTGGAATGGAGTACGTGCCTCATCTGGAGTCCTGCCACCCTGTCTAACACATGGTAGGCATCTTTCTGGTGGCAAAGGAATGTGTGCTTTCATGTAGACTGTGCTGAAAGGCTCTAACAGTACCCTTGGGTTGATAATACCCGTTTTACTCATACATAATGTATCCAGGCAGGATTAGCACGATCTGGTGTCAGGCGGTGGCATAAAAGACTGTTATCATTTTGCAGTTAAAGTTACTGTATTTTGAGCTGTATTTCTCTCCAGTACTTCTGTAGAGAAGAGATAATACTGGACCAAACACTGACTAGCAATCATCTCAGATGTGGGAAGGACATGCTGATTTCTGTACTTAATCTTTTGACTGCATTTGGTTCCTGTGCAGTGGATTCTATCTACTGTTTTGCTTCTCAAGTACTGAGTACTTCCTCATACACATCCCCCACAACCCTCCCCACATCTTAACTGCTGATATGGGAATGACTTTATCATTAGCATCACTGTTGTAGGGTTGCAATGTTTCTCACTCACTTCATTAAATAGTTACTGTGGGTAAGTACTGTCTAAAACAGCAGTCACTGTACATGGACAAACTGTTACTGCTTGCTGCCATTTGGTATGCCCATCAGACTGTAGTCTCTGCCTCTGCTGTGCCTTCCCTTGCCCAATGGTGTGATTAGGACATTGACGATCTTTCTGGTGAGAGGAAGTGTAGAGTAGCATAGGGAGCTGAGCTGTTGAGCCACTCTGGCTTAGCTCTGCAAAGCAGAGGAGCTGATGCAGAAGTGCTGCTAACTTCAAACTCTGAAGGCAGCTGAAGTCTGCCAGATTTCTTGGCACTGTGGTAGTGTTCTGGTTCAGATCAAGAGTGCACTACACATCATTCCTGCTTCCCACTTAGGCTCACACTTGCGGAGCAGTTTTGGAGCATGCAGACTGGACTTCTTTTTAATTAAACTGAAGCAGGCGCTCCTGGAGAGCAATGAAGGGTACCTCAGATGCTACTGGACATCCAGTCTTTGCAAGCAGAAAGAGCAAATCTGAAGCAAATCCTGGCTTCCCTAAATATAATGATGAATTCAGTTCCATGCTAGCAAGTATTCCACTCTATGGATCAACATTCATTGTGCTGTGATATTAATGTAAACAAGATGACCATGAAATTCTTTTTATTCCATTTTTTTTTAATGTGGCTATATATTGCATTCCAATGGTCAAAATAATTGATTATGGGCAGGAATTGGCAGATACCGGATCTTTTAAGTAATATGATCAAACATTGCTTTTTTTTATTACATTCAGATAAGATTTTCAGAGTAAGATCTCGGCTCCTGTTGCAGCCAAACTATTTTCATATTTTAAAGGACTAGCCCAAGACAAAAACGTGTTCTTCATCATAACATCTTGTAATTTCTCCTACTGCCTTTCTGGTATGTGAAGAGTATCAAAAATGATCATGTTTTGAATAGAAAATTACCATCTACAAAAATGTAATTTCCAGGGGTCCCCCTGCACTGACTGCAGCCTTTCTCTTGTTGATTGAAATGACAACAAGGTACTTGTACTTCTTTGTTTTCCCACTTGAATTTCAATGAAAAATGTTTTTAACATGCATTTTTATATTAGTGTTTGTGGATTATAAGAGCAGCTAACTCTCAGGTGGAATGCAGCAAAACTATTTTTCATCAGTCTTCAAGAATGTGGTTTCATTCTACTTTGAAAGTCGTGTTTATATTTTAATCTTCAAATGAGAGAAAAGTATAAAAATTCATATTAACATACGTCAGAATTTGTAGAAAGAAATAATTTGTGCTTTATTGTAGTTTATCCTAAATATTTAAGGTGACAACAATTTCTTCTGTTGCATAATTGGTACAGAAAAAAGGTGGAATTGGAAAGACATAGCCAGGCTACAGCATCAGTATTCCCACCTCCTGTACCTCCTGTTTATATACAATGGTGCACAGCAACCTTGTTATAGTACAGGGTACAGAAATTTCTCCCTGAACAGATAATTCACCAGCAGCTAGGTTGGAACAAAGGCAACAACCCTCTTAACTCATTTCTTAGCTGAGAAGAAAATATTCCTTGGAGATCTTGAAAACGGGTTGATGGTAAACATGAATAATGTAAGGATTTCTGTGCCATAATTTTGGATTTATGAAATGTTTTTTGGAACTTGGGAGTTCCCATGACTGATAACCTGCAGAAGGGAACAGCATGTATCACTCTAGAAAAATGTAAATGGACTTCAAATAGCAAAAAAAACATACAGGAGTTCTTGTTGTAAACAAATGGTACTGTGATTTTTTCTAGTTAAGAAAATTAATAGATACGTAGTGTATAGTTTTATTCTGATCTCACTTGTTTAACTCATTTTAGGAGACTTAATGCACTTCGGTTTTCCTTGCATAATTAATGGCTGAAGGAGAACATGCGGAGGCAGCAAACAGGGCTAGTGGTACCCTGGGCTCCATTAGGACTGTTGCCAGCAGGTTGAGGGACAGGATCCTTCCCCTCTACCTAGCACTGATGAGGCCACACCTGGAGTGCTGAATCCAGTTCTGTGCTCCCCAGTGCAAAATAAAAAACAACAACAAAAAAAAACAGACAAAAAAAGGAGCTATTGGATAGAGTCCATCAAAGGGTTACTAAGATGATGAAGGAACTGGAGCATCTCTCCTCTGATGTGTGAGAAAGACTGGGTCTGCTGAGCTTGGAGAAGAGAGGGCTCAGGGGGAGCTCATCACTGTACGTGAATACCTGAAAGGGTGGATTAAGTAAGGATGTTGCAGGTGGCATGGTGGGTGCTCCTGTGCTGTACACTGCCCAGTGTCATGTCATTCTTTTCCACCTTTCTGTTCATGTTCACTGCTGAAATTTTTTACTGAATTTTTTACTGAAGTTGGACATTTTTAAAGAAAGGAAATATTTTTATTCTGCTTTGGTAGCACAGTAAGTATAAAATAAGTGAAAAGAATATAAAGAGTAGTGATAATTATTGTGAGATATATAAAAGACTTCCATGTTACTTTTAGCTTAGTTTAAGTATTTATATATGAAGTTCTAAATGCTTATTACGTTTATTTAAAAATAATATTATATAAAAATATTTTTAAATACAAAATTTTTCATGTATTTTCTTGTGGATATTTATTTATTCTACTTCTGTAGAAGTGATTTTTCCACCAAATATGCCACTCTGTGCAAAGGTCCCAGCTAGTAAGAGCTTTTACTTTCTCTTCATGTGGGACTTTCAGAGAATGCATAGAGTTGGGATGGGCTTATTGCAGGAAAGGGCATCATAACTTTTGAGAGGACTAAGAACACACTCAGTAGGAAGTTGGAAGCATTAATATTTCTCTTCCCGGTATGTGTTGGGTTTATCTTTGTCTTGTTACTGGTGAACATGTTTTTTGAATGTGGATGTGTTACATGTCCATACATAGCTATACTCCCCTTCACACCAGCTATTTAAGCTACCCCAGAATGTGTAAGAACAGGAACTGAACATCAGTGTTTTGCCAGCACTGGTACAAATCCTTCGGCAGTTTAAACAATACCAAATGTAAGACCATAGAGTAAGCTGGCTTTCTCAGTTTATTCACACAAATATGAATAAAGTGTGGAAGTATCCATTGTCCTCATACAAACATTTTCCCCAGTTTGATTCATTAGCATCCCCTTTTCCCGACATCTGTGCATGCAGTTTCCAGCTTGGTTTCTTTGGGCAGGTGAGATATTGCTTCCTGTGCAGAAACAGACGTGCCAGACTTAATATGCTTTGCAAGATACAAATGTTCTGACGTACAGCTGTTCTGGGGGAAATTGATTTTGAAACTGGTTTTGAACATAGAAGCCAATATATCCATGCCTTGTTTCTTTGATTCAGATATTGCTGACAGTCACCCAAATTACTCATACAACCTTATTACTAAACTGACTGTGTTAAAAGCCATTTCAACCTTTCTTGGTGCATCAGGTAACATTTGTGAGCTGATTATATGAATCATATGTGAAATATGCTGGTCTTTTCCAGGGCAACTCCAAACCTAGCTAGCAGGACATTGATTCTGAGGAATCAACAGTCTTTGGCTTTGATAACTAATGGCAGCAAAGAACAATCTCAGAAGGAGTCAAACCCATGTACCATTAGTAGGTACATGTAAGACACTGTATTGGCATTTCTTTGGGGTTTGTTTAGTATTTTTGGAAGAAGCCCCTTGATTATAAAAATTGGCAAACCAAAACAATTCTATTCTGAGAAGTGATTAGGCAAGAAATTGTTACAGAGAAGATTTAATACTCATAGTTAAATGTTTAAATATGGTTTTATTACTTTTATTCTAGTGAGGTTTGAGGGATATAATATTATTGAAGAGTACTGGTCCAGCACCATACTGAATCACCTCAGCTGGAAGTCTAAATTACCCTTACTGGTACTGGATGAGAATAAACCTAATGAATGTTTTCTTTAGTGTCAGAACTGGTTTAAGAGGTTTCTGCCACACCCTTTGTCAGCTTCCTAATTGTGCTGGTGCAAGTCTTTCATTGCTGTATTGTAAGCTTCTATTAGTGAAATGAACTCAGTTTCAAACAAATCTCTACCTTCTCACTTTTCCTCTTTTTTATTTTTTTTCTTTTGAATGCAGATGATTTCATCATTTTAGTTTACAGCACTTCATCCTCTCCTTCCTCTAATGCACAGAAAATTCATTCCATTAACTCAGTTGAGGAGGTAGCAAAATGAAGCATCCAAATAGATTTCCTCTGCTTAAAAATGCCTCTCAGAGCGGAATTTTTCCTCCTTCTTTCTGCCATGTAGGGTAGCATATCCCAGTATGGCTGAAAATCTCAGATTTGTTTGGCAAAACTGTATTGATGAACTTTTCCCCTGTGTTTAACTTTGAAATCTATCCTTCTTCATAAAACTAAGTCCCAAGTATTTTTTCTTTTGCAAGGGAGAGCATAGCAGCAACCAAATTCTTTTACCACATGGACCTACTGTCATCTGATAATTCCTTTTTATCTTAGAAGGTAATAGACCAGTTAGGAAAAAGGATGTTAAACATAATGGAAAATGTGAAAGATTTATAAAAATAAAAGTCTATAAATTATGTAAATATTATCATTAGCCATCTTCATCATCATATTCCAGTGAGTCATGTTATGCTTGGGATGAATGAAAGATTTTTGTGTAGCTCAAAAATACATAGCACATGATTCATATAATTTATTGGGGCATTTTGAGATTATGAGCCAACTTAAAGGGCTGACATCTCTTCAAGGACACTGACTCAGATCAGCAAGGGGATGAGCACACTTGTCAAGTTATGCCACTACATTGAGTTTGCGTGCTATGATTCTGCCATCTGAATGAGTGTGTTGTTGAGGGCACTGGATGTCCTGAAGATAACCCTCTCCACACTCTGAGAATCTTAGTGGTGCTATGTAGGGCATGGTGGTGTTGCAACAGGTTGCCTGGGGCCACAGGAAGCAGTGGTTTGACAAAACCTGTAGCAAAAGAAGAAAACAAGACAACAAAAAACTATTGATGGTTTAATTCATGAAGGGAGAGGAGTGAGCTTTGATGCTGTGGCAAATGGTCCCCATTCATGGTACCAGCCCATGAGAGCAGACGTGGACAGCTGATGCCCTGGGAAAGTAACAGAGGGATGGGAGAGAGGTGCAGTGCTGCAGCCTGCATGCACATCTGCCAGGTTTCATCCCCATAGCCTGGGAGCGGCTGGGTTGGGGAAGCTTTCCAAGGACTGTGGCCCTCTGTTTGCCTGGTACTTGCCTTGGTCAGTGTCAGATCTGACTCCAACATTCAAACATCCCTTCCTCAGGGCAGCCTCTGGTGACTTCATGTGGAAGTCTAGGCTGGGTTATTACAACACAGAATTGTGGCACCTCTGCACTCTGGCACTAAATGCTCAGTTCAGGGTCCTGAAAGACCTGTAAGGCAGGCACTGTCTCTTAGAAGAGAGAAGGACCCATTAATGAGCTACAAGAGGGACAGAAATATGAAGAGACAAAGCAGTGATGATACACAACCGCTTAAGTTGGTCCAAGTAGTATCTGAAAAGGATGAAAGGAGAAAACACCAAGTGTCAACAAGGACCAAGCTAAGGCAGGATGAAAGAATGGTGTGAGATGCTCATAGGCAATTCTGGCTTTGACACAGGGTGTTAAGAGTTGGACATTGTTGTAAGCTACCTAGAGACTCTGGAAAAGTGTGAAGCTATATAAAAATGAAGGGAGAGAATATATCTTACCTGGAATACAATGATCAATTCTGTGCATTCATCTACAAAGTGATCTAATATGAAATATTAGACACAGATAAGACAGAAGAGAAAATAACTAGAAGAGGAACTTGCACGGGAGAGATACAGCCCACTGAAAAGTATAGAAAAGTCATGACTGAGCCTTTTTAGAAAGATGGAAGAGCAAAAGACTAAGCTGAAGGGCAGCAAATGGAAATTTTTTTACTTAATGCATAATTAACTTGGATAACTCAGCACCAAGATAAATGTAAAAAGATTTGAGTATTTTAAATTATTTCTAAAAATAAACACTTTGGTAGTGTATAACAGCATTTAAAATTACATCAGAATAGATAAAGACATTTTGTATACTTATGTAAGTGTATAATAGTAGAAATCCTCCAAGTCATAAGGGAATAAGTGACTTTAAGGAAAAAATCGCCACTGGTGAACAGAAATGAAACCCAACTGCGAACATCTTGTGGGGTTTTGCTCTTTTTATGATCAGTCAAAATTGTCTGTCTCGAGACACTGAGCTAGATGAATCATTGATCTTATTTCATTTGGCAAATTCTGCTGGTCTTGAACGCGTTCTTGTCTCTGCTTCCTTTTTTTTAAGGAATGGTACCTCTGAGCTATGAATAGACAATAGAAGAGCTTATTTATGAGTGATACCCTTCTATTGCTGCTGTCACTGTGAGTAACAATGCTTGGACAGGTTGTCTGAGGGTGTGGTTTTTCAAAGGCCAGTGCTTTTAAATGGGTGATTGTTAGTTGGTATTTGCGTTATACAGTACGAAAATACAGCATTCAATAAATCTTGTCTGTCTTCATAGTCAGTAATGCAGTTATCAGATATGCTACATGGGTGATTTAATTCTGGTCACCCATAGTAAGTGTCCTTGATTGAATCAAAAAATATCTTCATAATAGCCCCCTCTTGGTGAGCACTCTTTTCTCATAGAGAAATAATACCTTACAACTGCAATTACAATGGTTCTGATCATGGTGGTTTCTACTGAAAACGATAAATGGGCATACACACCTTCCTGAAGAGGGTGCAGTACAGAGAAGCTGCCAACAGGTCCAGGAGCAGAGATGGGAGGCGATAGAGCACAAGTGTCTGAAAGCAGACATGGTGTATCTCCTGCCTCAGATCCATAATTTCCTCTCATTTAAATTATGGTTGTGTTGTTTTGTTGTTGGGGTTTTTTTTTCTTTCTAATGACTTTTGTACCGTGATGACTAAGATAATAGACATTGTTAGGAAAGTCACATAAAAAAAATTGCATATTGGAAAAAAAGAGTCCTTTTCTTCCCCACTTTCTATAGCCTCATAAATTGTGACTATTTAAGCTCAAGTTTTCCATGTAATCATTTTCAAGCAGTGACTCTGTTTCCCGAGTAGCAGGCAAACACTGATCACCCATCCATTGCTTTTGAAAAATGTCCTCTTACTGCTGCTAGCTGCGTGGAGCATAAATTATCTCCTCAGTCTGAAACTGTCAATACTCTTTATTATTACGGTTCCTGTAATTGTTAGCAGCTGAGAAACAGAGTGTTCCTCCTGACTCAGTTCCTGCATACTGTGTAGCAGTAATATCTGACCTTCAGAAGGAAGAAAGAAGAGAAGGATTGGAGAAGTAACAGAATCCCTCCTCACCAAGAAATGAGCTTATTGCTGCCTGGGTCAGCGCAGAGGCTGGAATTAAATCACCATCAAACCTGCACTGTGTGTAATGATCCAACAGATGTGTCAGAGATTGTTGTTTGTATGCATGCTGCAGATGTTTCAGTGTTAAGTTTAGGAACCTGAAGCTTGCAAGGGTCTTTCTAGGTCTGCAAGCTCACTTTCTGCTTGTCATGTATAGCTCTGTGATATTGCGCCATCCGTGAAGTTACCAAGCTTTGTCAGGCTGTTTTAGCACAACTGTTTTTTTTTCCCCCAGTACTGGAAGTCGATGGCTGCTTCAAAACTCTTCTCTGAAGCTTATAAACCTTTTCTAATTTCTAGATGAAATTTATTCATGTTATATCAAAGCTATTTGTTTGTGTTGCACTATTATTCTTCTTCATCTAAAGCATTTATTTTCCTTCCGTAGTGCTTGTATTCTGATGCATTAACAGGGAGATACTGTATCACTTTTTATCCTCCATTCAGTTGTGCCTCGAAAGTCAACTACTTTTATCTTCCTCTCATAAAATAGTCTCTATTCCCTTGATGGTTTCAGTAACCTCTCTCTGCTCTTCTTCCAATGTGCATTTGTTCTTTAAGAATGGATATCCAGAGTGAGGTAGATTATTCCAAATGAGGTCTGACCTGCATCTTACTCAAACAGCATATCCATAGTTCTGCTTTACTGAAGACACCTTGATGTGATGGAGCATTGGAGTTGCTTTGCTTGTGTTTGTATCACATGGCCCAGCTTTAGTTACCCCATGATAGACTCAAAACACTCCTCTGCCAAACTTGGAGTTGATTGCCTCACAGAATATTTTCCAGAAAATTAAGCAACTGGGACTGGTCCTTGTATGGATGTGAGATATGAAAAGATGGCAGAGCAGAAGAAACAGTTCTTGAAGGAATGGTTAGTTCATTCGCTTAGGGAATGTCACAAGGATTGTTCCTCATAGACCTGTGGTGGGCTTGTGCTCTTCAATGTGTTCCTAAGGCTGGGGAGAGGGAAGCAACCAAGTTTACTAAAGACACAAAATGAATTAAAGCAATAAGGATAATGGAAGAGCTACAGGGCAGCTGGGCAATAAAAGTGGCACTTGGAAGTGAGGATAAAATGTTAAGTCATGCTCAGAGCAGAACCAGTTATAGTTTCATATATGAAGTGATGGAATCTGCCCTGGTGGATGCATGATCCAAGGATTCTGATAGACAGGGCCAAGAAAGTGTCAGCTTGGTGGTAGTTGGAAATACCAGTCAAATCTCCAGAATAATTAGGAACAGAGTAGAATGCTTCTCTGTAACCTCCTAAATCTGATTGAACTGCTTTGTGCAGTTCCTGTTCTCTTATCTCAAAGCAGAGAAAGCAAACAGAAGGTGAACAAGAAAAAAAGCCATTAATTAATATGCTTTTCCAGGGTTCAAAAGACAGCTTGGGTAAATTATTCATAATGTCATTAAAATTCAAATACAACTGAAGTTTCCTATTGGATTAGCTAACATGGAGAAATTACACCTCATACGTTTCTCCTGCAAGACATTGTACATTGTAATGATAAGATGCTTTTCCTGCCTCTCATTGTCTGGAAGTGTCTCTGCATCTTAAATAAAAAAAGTTTCCTTTTGTTACTCCTCTGGAAAACTTAAAAAGCAATGATTCTATTATTAAATTCATTAATGTAGAGAAGAAATAATCTCATGTTCTCATAAAACTTGAAGGGACTTGCAGAGCAGCCATTTTCACAGGAGAACAAGCAGAGGGTTCCCAGGA
Organism: Hafferia zeledoni; assembly: GCA_035583235.1. NCBI lineage: Eukaryota > Metazoa > Chordata > Aves > Passeriformes > Thamnophilidae > Hafferia > Hafferia zeledoni. The sequence continues at coordinate 44,307,743 of JAWWEV010000115.1, forward strand.
GCCTTCATGCAATGTCTGCCCAGTCTAGTGCTGCAGTGGACAGATTGGGGAAGTGCAGAGTGTCTGCCCAGTTCAGAAATCAGAAGCAGCATAACCTTGTATGCCTGGACTGCTCAGGATAGCCAGTTGAATTAGCTCTGGAAAATGCCTTGCACAGCACTAACATAACCCAAATGAGCTGGCTGATTTGGGGTTGCAGAATTGCTGTGGCTTTTCTGCACATGCTTATTTTGATATCACTGTAAAGGCTGCTCACACTATTCAAGAGATTTCCTCTTCTTTGCTGCAATGAAAACAAAATACTATTTTTTTTCTGGTTGGCAAGCAAAAGAAAACATTCCTCATTTATGCTGGATTTACTGTTCTTTTCTGTTCATCTGGTTTACATTTAGAACCAAGCTATCTGTCAGTGTGCTTTGGCAGCATACCTGCTTGCCCTGGGTTCATGCATAATGGCACATTTTGTGGCATTGAGGTTGCTGGCCATGATCAGCCTGTACACCAGGGGATAAGTTCCTATACTCTGAACACATCACTATTGATACTTCTAGTGTGTAAATGGCGAGGCAAAAATGCAGCCACGTTGGTTAGATCCTAGGAGTTTTGCTGTGAAAGTGTTCTGCTTTTAGGTATCTTTGATGGATTATAATCTGTGGAAGCATGGAAATAGATAGCGTGGAATGTCAATTATAGTACTTCTATGTAATTTAATTGATTTTCACAAAAAGTGTTAGAGTGTGTTCCTACAAAGTAGATGTAGGAACATTTTCTGAAGTATATATTATTTCATTTGACAAGGTGGGTAGAAGTTCCATCACTTTGTGAAACTAAATAAAAAGGTCAGCAGGAAAACCCAGAATGAAAGAGAAATTGTCTGTCATAAGCTCCCACTTCTGACCAGACATTTCTTTCTTCTCCAAAATAAACATTTATACAATGATGTTCACAACTTTGAAATACAAAAATATTTGGGTTTACTTGCTTATGGCTAGTACTGAGACTTTGTTAGCCTGCTTAAAACAGACCTTTAAACAGCATTTGTCATGAATAGCAGAATTTAAAATTAGCAATAGTGCAGTGCAGCTTATTTTTCTCACTCAATATAGCCAATATCAAATTGGTACATGAGCCTCTAGGTTTAACTCAACCTATGCCTCTTCTGCTTTGTTTTAGGTTATGGACACACAGTGCCTTTATCTGATGGAGGAAAGGCCTTCTGCATCATCTACTCAGTCATCGGGATCCCATTTACGCTGCTGTTCCTGACAGCAGTGGTACAGCGCATCATTGTGTATGTCACCAGGCGGCCTGTACTCTATTTCCACATTCGCTGGGGCTTCTCCAAGCAGGTTGTTGCAATCATCCATGCTATGGTCCTTGGCTTCATCACTGTCTCCTTCTTTTTCTTAATCCCAGCAGCAATATTTTCAGTCCTGGAAGATGACTGGAATTTTTTGGAATCTTTTTATTTCTGTTTCATTTCCTTGAGCACCATTGGCCTCGGTGACTATGTACCAGGAGAAGGCTACAATCAAAAATTCCGAGAGCTGTATAAAATCGGAATTACATGTAAGTGTCAAACTAACCAACTAAGTAAAAGGCATTTTATATTAAAAAAAATCAAACAAACAACAACAATCAGACTATTGTCCACAAACTGGGTATAAAGCACTCTGTAAGACTCTTTGTAAGTATTAGGGAGCAGCATTCTTTTATTTATGATGTCAAATGTACAAAGGGATGGGATCTTCCAAAAATCATGCATGCCAAGTTACAAAAGCTTCATGCCTTTATCTACCTGTCTAATGAATAATTCATGCCTTCATCAGATCTGTCCTTCCCATTTCCCAGAACTGTCCCTCCCTTTGACACACCTCCGGTTTTGCTTCAGTGGCTCTTCAGAATGGTTATTCACGACCCTCGGGTGGTTGTTCTGTAGTCTTCCTCACGCTGTCCTTTTCTTGAACTCTTGCTTTTGGCACATCATCATGCACTTTAGAACAGCATCCCTGCCCTTTGAACAGTGTCCAACCATAAGGACAGTTTTGACTAGTTTGTTAGCCTTATGTTCCTTTTATCAGTTCTGCTTTACAGAATAAAGACACCCTCTGTCTTTTGAGAAACTCCTGACCTTTACATAGCTTAAGCTACACTCATAAGCTACAGAGTCTAAGTTGCACGGTTCTATACAGCTACAAGACTTTCCTTCTCCATTGTGTGGGTAGTGATTGTTCTTTAAGTTGTCAGTTAGCAAACTTGCATTAATTTAGGTACCTCTGTAAAGAGGAAACTTTCAGTAAGGTTAGTTTTATTAGTTAAAAAGAAAGGTTAAAACCAGAATCCCATTATACTGTCCATAACTCCTTACTTTCTTAGTAGTAGTTGGGAAAAAAAGCTCACATTACTGTTGCATAAATGGTTAAGAACATCTTGGGTTAAGATTTCAGTGCTTCACAGAGCCAAGATGATCCGTGTAACCTAAGGTTATCTCATAAGGTGACATGACAGGTGGACAGAGGTGAATCAAGGAACAGTGACCAATGAGGCAGAATAGCAAAGTTTCTGACTGTAACAGAAGGTAGCTGAAGCTGGCCAGCTGTCAAAGACAGACCAATAGACTAATATGATAGCAAAGTGAGACCATGAATGTTAACTTCAAATTGTTTTGTTATGTTTGACACAGAAGAGATCACAGTGATCAGTGATTCTAAGGGTGAAGCTAAGAAAATTATCTTTATGTTGGTATTCTGAGTAAACGTATGCTGAGGGCGGTATTTTCCAGTGAGGGTTTTGAAGCATTCCAGTTTTGGATACAGCTTCAGTCTGAGCAATCCTTGGATCATCAGATGCACCAGTTAAAAGACCTGAACAGCCAATAGAAACCTTTCCTGTCAGGTCTATTTCTTAGGCCAGTGTGCATTTGACTGTGCTTCTGTGCATGATCCAGCAATGGTAACTTGTTTTTGTGTTTTAGCTGAGACACATTGGGCCTTGAATTTTCATTCCTTGAACTTGCCAACAGAACATTTTATTTTATTCTCCTGCCAGGCCTGTTGCCATTGCAGGAGATTTCTTCCTCTACCCATCATATTCACCTTATGAGCAGTAGCTTTTAATCATTAACCTGCTGGCCTGCAGGGTTGATTTGGAGGTGCTAAATGATGAAGTGAATGGAGAGTCACACAAAGCAAAGGCCTTGTTACAGTCCTGGCTGTTCTGGAAATTCAAAATCAAAAGAAAATCTTATGACTGAGAGTTTTGGATTGTGCATCAAACTACAGGCTTTTCCAGAATTTTTAAGAGAACACAAGTCCCTTTCTAAATCAACTGGCGATCAACTGGACTGAGTTTCAGAGATAATTACAAATTCTCAGTGTAGACTTATAGATGCCTTTTAATTGTCATAGCTTTGTCACTTCTTCCTTGTGTTCATGCATAGTTCCCATTTGATATATGATATAAATCTTAAAAACAATTCATAAATTTTAGCTGTAGTGCTGATTTAGATCGGTATCTGGTATTGCAATATTGATTTAATAGTACTCCTGGAAGGAAAAGGAGAGTGTTATTGGCAGTGAATGATCTGTAACTACATGAGAAATATTTATAGAACAGTGACCATATGTAGATTATAATCATTAATCTATGTTGATCTTTCAGCACCCTTAATGTTCAGCCTTTGAATGAATGTTACATGGTTATACACTTAGCTTCTGCTTGATTTACTTCATTGAAATGATAAAATAATCAAGTAGTCATGCTCCTCATTAAATTGTAATGATTAATAGCAGAGATCTAATGAAACAGTGAGATTAATAAATGCTCATTTTAACACCTTCCATGAATTTTTAGATGCATATGTTTGGAGAGGGAAAAAAAAATAGAGAACAGTGTACTGCTGGTCATAAGAAGCTCAACTTCCAAAATTCTGTTATCAAAGCTGACTATTAACTTTAAAAATGAGAGTCAGTCAGTACATGGCTAAAATCATCAGTAATATAAATTAAGCAACACTTCCAAATTTTGGGTTGTTTATGCATGTTAGGAAAACATTCAAATAATCTTCATGATGTCATCAAATTAAGCAACTTTGTCAGGTTTTTAAAATTCCAGGAGCAGTTTTACAGTAATTTTTCATTTTGATTTTATTGGCAATGCACACATTTCTAGTTACTTGGTTTTTCTAGTCATTTCCAGGATACCTTAAAATTTTAAAGGAAAATAATTCAAAAGTTTACATGAAGTATAAGTGATTTGACCTGCTAAACAGCAATGAACAACAAATTGCCGTAATTAGCTGGTGGATTTTTACTTCTATTTGTAACATGTAGAAATATTGAGGGAAAAATTTCTTTTTGATCTTTTGATCAAAATGTTTTGAAGGACGCATAATCATGGAGGTCATAAGTTGGGGGAGTATGCATGTTGTAAATTTTCATATTCTCTTTCATTTAATAACTTCACACATTTTTCTTCAGTACAGTTGTAACAGAATTGAAGCCACTAGCATTGGAAAATTAACATATGAGTCAGAGATGACAGGAGTGAGAAAAGTTACAGTTTAAAACTGTGCCAACCCCAACTTAGTTGGCTAATAATTAAATCACTTTTCTTTTTTTGTACTCAGGTTATCTGTTGATGGGCCTTATCGCAATGTTGGTGGTTCTTGAGACTTTCTGTGAACTCCATGAGCTCAAAAAGTTTAGAAAGTTGTTTTATGTGAAGAAGGACAAGGAAGAGGACCAAGTGCATATAATGGAACATGACCAGCTCTCCTTCTCTTCCATCTCAGACCAAGCAGCCTCCATGAAGGACGATCAGAAGGCAAATGAGCCTTTTGTGAATTCCCAGTCCCCGACTTCCAATGACAGCTCTCTAAACAATTAATACAAGGGTATATCCATACCATTGTTTTGGTGCATTTATGCTATTTACCATAAGAAATAGAAAGCCTAATTTTTTTGTCTCAAAATATAAAAGCTGGAAGACTGTGCTACTTTAACAAGGATTCATCACTTCTGACTAGAAAAGACTTTTGGGGAAAAATGTGGGAGCCACCCTGGGAAAAAGGAAAAAATGTAGGATGTGCCTGGGAACATAAGGCTATTTTGCTAGAGGAATAAGGAATTAGTTGTACCACTTGCAGAGATGCCAGAGGGAAAGGCTTGCACAAGCTGAGTATCTTTAGCAGAGTAGGCCTTCACTGACATCCAACTCACTGAGTTGCATGCATGTCATCTTGCAGCTGCGTGACAGCCATTTTGAGATGTGCACTTTTGATTGTCAGAGGTATAGTCACAGATTTAATCCAATAGCTAGCATCTTTATTTGGAAAATATTTTCAGAGCAATGGATCTGCTGAAGGCGGAAATATCTAGATTGTCCTTCTATTACCTAGTAATTTGCAGGTGCAAATAATAATTCTAGGAATGAAAAAACAAGACTGTGGCCCCTCCTTTGCCCATGCCATTTACATTTAAATTTCCTACTTCCTTAGAAGGTCCTCTAACCATCAGAAAAATGTTGTCCTGAAGAGAGTGTGCCTTGAGTCTTCCATGCTATTTGTTTTCTGTATGATATATTTTTCTGAGAGATAGCAAAAGCAATTCAAAGTTCTGGACGAGATGGGTTTGTAGGGAGGGGAGGCAGATGCAGTTCAGTCCTCTGAAATTGGCAGGAGTGGGTTTTTAGCTACATGGAATGGAGTGGAAAAGAGTCAGGATATGCCATGGCTGACATAGTTATGTGCTTTTGGCATTCTCTTAATAGATAGTGGAAATCTGTTGAGCAGAAGAAGGACTCAGTGCTGTTTCTTCCACTGTCCAACCCAGTGTGTGCTCTCTGCTGAGCTGGTAGTTTCGTGGAGGAACAGAAATAGGATCACCTTTGAACGTAGCTCCTATTTCTTCTTTTGCTTTTCTAGCTAGTATTCAGAGCACTTTGGAGGAGAAGGGAATGTTTCAGGGCAAAACAATTTTTCAGTTTTTCATATGGCAAGAAAAAAGGAAAAATGTCACATTTGGTTCGGATGGAACCGAATTTTTTTCCCCTTGGGAAAAGTCACTAAAAAGTCAAGATCTCGCTCAAGTTCTGAAGCTGGAACCTCTTTGGCTGTAACAGGAGAGGTGTTTTAGTCCAGCTACCAGTCACTGTGCTGAATGCAGAGACCTCAGAATGAATTTCAGTGAGCATGAGATGAGACTTAATGGGTTATAGAACTTTCTCTTCTGGCCTTAAGAATCTTACGGTATAGGAATCTTGATAATGCTTTGCAGTGAACAAAAGATTTGGAGGACAAATAGCCATATTAGGACAGTCTCCCACATAGGAATAGTGTAGAGGAGAGCCTTTTTCCTTCAGTGCAAGCATGCCAGATTGCCTGTAATTTGGCTTTTAGTGTTTAGAGCTGAATAATATTTTACTGTAAAAGAAAAAAAATGCAGTGTGTCTAGATTTAGCGCACGTGGGAAAAATACTTGAAATAACCCAAAATATACTGTGTTTGAGCTTAATTATAGCTAGCATCAAACAAATTTTTATATCTTTACTGGAAAAACTTACTTTAAGGTTTAATCAGCTGAAAGTATTCAATTAAAATTTATATTTATAGAAAATCAGAGCTAAAGGGTTTGGTTGTTTTGAGTTTTATAGATTAGGCGAGAGCATACTGTGTTTGCATGTTCCCAGGAAAGTGGCTATTTTTATACTGCTTAAGTTAACACAGTTCTATTTATAATGAATGTTAAACAATATATATGTACATATATACATAAATATATTTATATACTGTACATATATCATAAATCACCAGAGTTTAAGACACTTAGAAATGGCATATTTTTTTCCCTAGTCTTCTCTTTATACAGTCAATATTTGAAAATTATGGCATTAAAATGACACATAAAAAGAGTACTGTACTACAAGAAACATTTATACTGGGTTTTTTTCAGTGGAATTTTATTGTTTCAGTACCTTAAAATTCAAGAGTTCTTTTCATTTCCATGTAATGTTAAGTTCCAAAGGATATACACAGATGTTAAATGATATACAAAGTTAATTTTGCAGCGTGTACACAATTGCAAAATGTAGACACGTGAAAAGAAAGCACAAAATTCAAAGTGGAAGCGATAAACTAAGCAGTATACTGTGATGTAGGTGAGTATTTGTTATTTTAAATAAAAAGTCTGGCTTTTGCCTGCCTGCACAATGAAATGGGAGTATTTTCTTTAGTAGTGTGTGTGTGCACATACATTGCAAAAATCCTGTCTGCATTTGTGCATCCTTTAGTTGGCCTTCACCAGCTCAAGAAGGGAATATTCATTCCACAATGTGTTACATAACCTTGATATTAATTGTGGCTTAGTATTGTGCTGGCTTGTAGTATAAAAAAAAACCAGTCCAAGGTGTGTTTGGTTTTGTTTCAGATGCTGACTGATTATAGCAAATAAAAAGTAGTGACATAGTGCTTATCATGTCCTTATGACCTAACTGCTCCAATATTTGAGGAAATCTGAAAAACTGTCATTGCAGGTTATCAGTACTGCTGATGAAAATAATGACCTTCGTTTTCTACAGCTTTTACATCTTCAGATGAAGCCAAAACATAAGATCGGAAGAGCTAAAACTGGAATCCAGATCAGAAGAAGAAAGATTATCATGCAAGATAATCTAGCATAAAATGCGCCTGTTTCCTTGAGGCAAACTGTGAAGTGGGTGCATGTAAACCCAAACAGAGAGCATGGGTGCTGAAACAAAAGTTCCAAGAGAGAGTTAGAAATGCAAGCAAATTACTCATATACATAAAAGAATTTCCCGGGTCCTATCCTCACTCTCCTGTCTTCAATTGATCTCGGCATATATCTCATTAATAGCTTCATTCCTGTACTATAACTGACATTTTCCCTCTTCTCTTTGTCTTTCTGTCGTTAAATATAAACGTGTTTTATTGTTCTTCCAAGGGAAAGAACTGAGAAGCCATTGATTGGGTTGGAGGAAAGGAAATGGAAAAACCCACTTGAGTTTTGATTTTGGAGCTGAGTGACAGCTGTTGTCCTTTTTAGAACATGTCCTCTTCCCTAAGAGTTTCTTGCATGGTTCACCAATGGCACCCCGTGTGGATGCTGAAGATTTGACGGAGATTGAAATGAGTTATTTTCCAAGTAGGTAACATCAGAGACTGGAGTAGTTTGCAGCTTTAATGCCAGCACTACAGAAGTTACCTAGTTGGGTGCTCATGTCAGAGTAATTTCGTAAGACCTGCAATTCTGGATTACATTGAATGTTTGTCTAGCACAGTATTTTGTCTTTGGCAATGGCCAGGAGCCAACGTCTGAACTTGAGTTAGGATAGGACAGGCATGTAGCAACAGTTCCCCAGAATATTATCCTAACTCCCTGCAATGTACAGCTCTGGATCTGTGACAGTATCCAGGAGGCATGCACAGTCAGTGTAGGTATGGGGTGTGAAAGATGTGCTACACTGATGTGCGTGCTCTCTGCTTTGGTCAGTAACAGACTGTCCTGCACAGAATCAAATGGAGATTCCCTGTTACTTCCCACAAAGCAGTTTCAAGTTAAGTGCTTTGTAGTAAGCAGGTGTCTGCATGGGATGAGCATTTGAAAAAGGGAAGAAAAGCAGTGGAAGGCCTTTTATGCACTGTTATTTGGACAGTGATGTCCTCCAGGTAAATGGAAACTTGCGTGGAACCTGTTTGCTATTGCCAAATCCTGCATCTCCGCATTATAATTGGATTTGTAAATAGTAATCAGAAGTGTACCGAGGTGGACCATAAGTTGCTAAAAATACCACTGCCCTAATTGTTATTCCATTATTATTCTTTCTTCTAGATTCTGCTTTGTGCTGAAGCAAAATAAAGTTACTATAACAAGAAGCAGTGTTATTCAAGATATGCACCAGTACAAAAAACACATAGATAGCAAAAAAGAAAAAAGAAAAAAAAAGTATGTAGAGTATGTATCTTCATGTTGCTTGTTTCAAACAGAAACAATAATTTTTGAAGTCTTAGGGACTCGCTCTGCAAAGTTGCCTGCTTGCTTAATGCATATTAGGTACTTAATGTGTGTCATTTTTAACACCTACGGTGTTAGTCTAATCCCTTCCTAAGTTACCATTCTACATGCATTTTATCACAGATTTCTTATCACAATTATCTTCAAATATCATGTTGCCACTGATTAAGAGAGCTGTGATGCATTTATTTTGCTGGTTTTGATGAAGGTTTGTCAGAGCAATTGCCTCACCTGATAAGGAGAGGACCTCACATGTGTCAGTTGGGACCAAATGACAGATTTAGATAATGAGGAAGGACAGTGTGGCTGGGAGCAGGTGCACAGGCTGACAGCCAATGTCAGGAAAAAATCATCCTGGCAAACTGCTAAGTGACCACACAGTTTTCTCCAGGCTTCACTGCCTGTCACTAGGAGTTAGAGGAAGGAAGAGCGAGGAATTGCCAAAAATCATCTGAAATGGAGTTTAATGGAACTAGCCTTTTCACCATTTGTCTGTAGTCTGCAGCTCTCTGTTACTACAGTTGCACCATATGTCCTAGGAATCAGGAAAATGGTCTGGCATTTCCCTCATGTAGAGAGTCCCTGAGTTTCCTGAAGCAAGTTAAGTTTTCCGGTATTAAGTTTACTGAGTGTTCAGACCCATGAGCAAGAGTGTAGGTCAGTGTCACAGGGGTAAATGTGGCTCAAGACCCTGGCCCTGTGTCTGCCTTTCTTTTTAGTGTCCAGGCTGAATGGAAGGAGAAGATTGAACTCTCTATTTTAAAAAGAGAAACACACTCTTCTGTGAGGCTCAGAGCTCCCTGAATTGATTTGGTGCTAATCCCAGAGGTTTTGCAGTCTTGTGTATATAGTACTTATGTTCAGGTATCTAGAGTAGCATATAAAGCTGTGACTTCTTTTCTCTATATCTATTTTTTGAGACTGGTTGACACTTTCAACCTTCTGAGTTTATCTTCCCCGTTTAAGAATGTGGCTCACAATATTCTCTGACTGCCCTTAAACATTCACTCATATCTAGCTGGGCCATTTCATTAGGCAACAAAGTGAGATTAAGAGAGCTGAAAGGACTTTACCATCTGCCCTAAGAAAGAGTGGTGATGGGACTAGGTGAGGGGACAGGCAGTCCCTGGGAAAGCCCCATCCCTACCCATTCACTTTAGCTGCAGCCACCACTAAGAGTACCACTTTATTTCTAAAACCAGTTCCAATGTCCGGCATATTAGGAGTGTACGATTCTCGTCTGCACTCTCTATGTCAGCCAAGATTCATGCTGCTGGTAATGTAATGACTATAAAACCTAATAGCTCATCTGGAAGAATTAAATGGTTTTATTTTGCTTTTTAAGTGCATTGCTGCTGTGCTTATAAACATTAGACTGATTATATTCTGGCCTGCTATGCCGTTTTATCCTAAACTGTGAAGCCACTCATGGGCAAAAATTAATTGGCATGCTTGCATAAACAGAAGATGGCAAACTGTAGTATCAGTTTAGATAGGAATTAGCAAATCCTAATTCTGCATTCCTGGGCTGGTTTCCTGATTATGGGCAAAGATCTGCTAAATTTGTGTAGTGATTTCCAGCTGCAATTTGAGGAATTCTTTCTGAAAAGAGATGCAAAAAATATTGATGCCCAGTAACAAAGTACATCCTCACGTTAGGGACAAAATCCCTCAAATGTTTAATGGGCTACCTTTGCAGATTAATGCTATTTGCATGGGGCAATAAGGCCTTGCTTGAAATATAGTATGCAAAAATTAAAATCCACACTTTATTTAACTCAAATTCCTACTGAAAATTCAGCAAAGAGAAAAATCAATACCAAAGATTGATTGATCATACCCCTCCTTCCTTGACCCATGCTGAGAGGTGAGAATACCCCCCGGCTTTCCTGACCCACCTGGAGCACAGGAGGCAGGCAGTCTTTGCCCCAGGAAGGCTTGCAAGCAACATCCCCAGCCTTGAGAAGATGGAGTGGCGAGAGGAGAGCAGCCTTCTTGGGACACAAGAGGATAAACCACAGCTGCTCTGAGGCCAAAGGTAAACAGCAAATATGGCCAGTGAAGGGTGGTACACGGTGAGTACCTGGGGGGCTCAAGGGCAAATTGGCCTGCTCCAGTCCCTGGGGAAGGGTGTGTACCCAAGGAGATGTGGAGAGAAGAGTTAAATAATTTGATAGAAGGATTATCAAAGAGGAGGTGTTGCTTTTTTGAAGTTACTTTTAATTTTCCACACTGAGTTATGGGAGGCTTTGAAGTGCATTGCAAAGAGACATGGAGAAGTACAAGCTAGTCAGTCTATTACAGCCAGGAAGTATGGAGGCAAAAGGTGCTTTTCTGCATTTTAAAGGCAGAAATTACCCCTGTGATGCTCTTCTCTGACATCTTACAGAAACCAAGACATATTTGCAGCAGCTGTATTAGAACAGATCAGATTTCGAGGTCTGATAGAAACTCTGTCCCAGCTTTCATCCTCTGTCTGTGATGCTGATTACCTTCCCTGTTAAAAATTTCCTGTTTCCTTTGGCTAGCTGCACAATTTCTAATAATGGTTCCAAAAGCAGCATTTCTATAGGATGTAATGTTTTTGTCTGCTAGGTGACAGACCACATTACGTTAGCTACTAGCTTGCCCTGAGTAGATGAGCATTCCTCAGTATCCTCTAGTGGGTAAAACAGGCTGAGCATTTCTGAACATGGACTTCTTGACAAAAGCTCAGCTCATTCTTGGTTCAGGTGCATTTTTCAGAGCAGCACTGAAACCAGGGGGCCATATTGCTGCCAGAACTCAGAGTAGTAACTGCAGAAAGACTGGGCTATGGCCATGGAGTAAAAAGGGAAGATGACATTAGCCACCATTGCTCCATCACCATGCTTTCCATCTTTTTGGGGACCCCCAGATTTCCATTAATTTCTCTCCTCACCCAGCCCCTGTAGGGCACAGCTGTATGGTACTTGTCCCTAGCCCTGCTAACCTGGGGAAGATGCATGGGGACAGGGAAGGCTGTGACAGCACCAAGTCCTCTCTGCCCTACATGGTCCTAAGTGTCTGAAACAGAGACATTGATTTTTAACATCATCTGCTGCACCCTACAACAGCCAGGAGCTTTGTAAACCCCTCCTAGCCCATCTGCCCAACTTCCTGGGCCAAAGCAGTTTGCCTCTTGTGGTGGACCCTCAGGGTATGACAGGTTGTCAGAGCTCAGAGAAACATGGGCAGACCTACCTGAAGTGTCAATTGCACATTTACTTCAGACAATCTCAGAACACTAATTTTAAGTAATAGGGGTTTCTCATCAATCTTCCCTCCTGACAGTGCCTGAGGGTGAGGGTTAGGGTTAGGGTTAGGACACATCTGAATGTATAAATGCACCCTTGCTCAGGAGTGAAGCACCTTGCAGAGAGGGCATTGCACAGAGAGGGGAGGTGTACTTTTATTAACTTCATAGTACAGCTCCAAAATGATCTTAAATTCACCAGAGCTGCTCTAGGGCTGTAGCACTCCCCTGCCATAGCCAGTGGCCCTGTGGTGTGCGTTGGGGACACTTGTGTTGTGACTCCCTTAGTCAGGTCTGGTTGTGATTAAAATACAACTGAGGCTGCAATTTCCTATTAGAGATGAGGCAAGAGACCTAACTGCAACGTACCAAGGTGAGTAAGGCACCGAGGCCCCACCTCTAAACAACTCAAAACCCTGTATCTGCCAAGCTACTGATAATCTTGATGGTGCAAGTATATTGCTACCTCAATCTTCTTACAAAGGAGGCCCATAAGTGTTGTAGATTTTTCTTTGCACGTTGTGCATGGAAACATAAACTAATCTCAACATGACAGTAGTTTTTTTTAAATGTTTTAGTCCTGAATGCCCTTAGATGTGAGTTTGGTGAATTAACAGAGTAATGTATTGATCTGTACAAGGACAGGACTGACACTGACTGCTTGCACAAGAATAAAACCCCTGGGCAAATGCTTACCAAGGACTTTCCTTCCCAGCTGCAAAATGTAAGCCTGGGTGAAACTCCCAGAGATAGTAGCCAGAGCAGAGAAGCAGGAAAAAATGAAAAGTATCAACTCCAGTTCAGCAAGACCTCAGGAGGTAATTTTGCTGCATTTCAAGAAACAAGGAGATGTGTATGCACCAAACTGACTGAGAAGGATAGATGACAGAACCATTTACTTCTGCTATTTTTTAACCTTTTTATCACTATCACAGTTTGCAGTCATCCTCTAACCCAGGAGGTACCACGCTTCTTGAATGCAATACAAGCTGATTTTTACATGTTTTTTAGAGACGTTGCATCAGCAATATGATGGTGTCCTAATACTATCATGTTGGCAGCTCTGTGAGGCATTCCTTGAGGTCATGTGGTCAATCTGGCATTTTAATCACATCTCATTATTTAACCTCACATCTTGTTAGGTGTGAGATATAAAATTAGTGGAAAACCCATGTATTGAGTATTACAAGGAATTATCACTCCAATTTCAATCTATATTTTTGCACCTCTCTCTAAAGGAACCCAGTTTATCTTGTTTATTGATTTTATAAACCCTTCTGCTTGGTAGATCATGGCTCTATCACACTCTAAAAAAGCAACAAGGTTAACAAGGTTCTGCCCCTTCATATTTGTGGTACTGTTTTACCATAGATGAAAGCATTAAGACATATAGTTTATCCAAGAATCAGAATCATGTATGAGACCTGGACCTTCTCCCTCAATTCCAAGAGCCGGAATGCATGTCTATAATGACAAACTGGTCTCTGAAGGACTACAAGGAAGCAAGAGCAGGCATTGAGATGGGATGTGAATTTTTGTTCCTCTCCTGCTTGGATTCTATGCATATTCTCACCCTCACGCAACAGCTACAGTGCACATTCCCTTGGGAGTTTAGCAGTTTTAATGTAATTTTGGCCTATTTTGCATCCAAACTTCAATGTTGCGCACAAACCATGGCATTACAGCTATTCTTCTATATGATACTGTTTAACCTCAAGGTAGTTAGGTAGTTATTTCTGACAGGCTTGGAGGTGCAGACTAAACATCATCTAGAGTGACAAACTCAAAACAAATAGAGACTTGGGCTTCATATTAGCTCTAGGTATGTATTAAACCCAAGGCAAAACAGTATTTGTTTTTAACTGGCTTAAATCTTACTCAGTTATGTCTGCTGAGAGATGCTGCTGCCAAATGGTTTAGTCTAAATACATCCAGTGTGTTTAATGGCTGCTCAGCCTGGTTCTGAAGGAGGTTCTGGGTAAGCAGTGCTCCTGCTCAGGAAAATATGCTCATACGTGTTACAGATGAACAGCTGGGAAATATTCTTGGGTAAAAAATATGCACTGTAAATAACAGCTCCTTTGGTTATATTTAAATGGGTTGTATCTTTTGGGGTATTTATATGTAATGTTTTCTATTTGTTGTCACTTAATAGAATTTAATTCTCTTGTTCTAATAAAACAAGAAAACCTGGATGAGTGTTCAGTTTGGGAAGGATATGGACTGAAAGCCCTCCTTTACAAATAGTTATGGTTTCTGTATGTAAATTTTTCCCAAAATGAAAGGGTCTCTCTCAACCCAGGTCTACTGATGTGTGGAAATGTTTGCAGGACTGGACTCCGTCCAAGTCAGAGAAAAAAGCCAATCCATTGCAAGGACTTCTTAATTGCAGATGGTAATGCCTTTCTTCATCATATCCTGTGTTTAAGTTTCCTGCTCTGTCAGCTGCCAAACATTGTGTCTAATGCCACTTAAAATTCATGGAAAAGAGCAAGAAAAGTTGTCTCAGGTGACCTGGACCACTCTGAGGTCAGAAGGGAACACAAACTGGTGGGCTGCCACTGAGTCATCCATGTACCTGGACCACCTTGCTGCTGCCTGCAAAAGCTGTAGTGCCCTAAGGAAGAGCAAAAATCAAAATCAAAATTAATGGCAACAAGTCAGAAAATCTGTCCTGGAGCCAAGAGATAACAAGGAAACTGGTCTAGCATGAGACTGAACAGCTAAATCTAGTGCCACAAACACATGTGACTAGGTCTCTCTTCAACTGGAACTCTGAATAATACTAAAGGAATTGAAACCCTGTATCTTACACCATCATTTCCAAACCCAAGAACCATCCATGTGTTCACACAATCTCTTCTGTAATGTAATCCGACACTATCTTGTAACAATCAAATACCTTCCAGCATCCCTGTTCAAAGGTGGCTCTGGCACTTTATTTCTGAAAATTAAGTATCTTCCTCTTTCCAAGCCAAACTCTTTCAGGGTCAGTGTATACCTGCTTAATCTTATAGCAGCTTTTATCTGAATGAAAATAATTCCTCTCTCTTCCTGTATTTATTGCTCAAATGTAATCCAACATTCTCTCAGTCTTCTGTTACCACGGCTACACAAGACAGGTTTTTTGAAGAAACAGAGACTCATCTCTTGTTTCTGAGTAGGCCTTTTCCCATTTGTCTGTTTAAAATCCTCTTTCTGTAAGGCAGCCAGTGAAAAGTGCACATTAACAGCTCAGTGAGGCTGTAGCAGTGCCTATCCAGTGCCAGAGCCTTCCCTGCCACTGTGGAAAGTTTCTAACCTGATACTTCCTGGATCCACTGTCACGTCTTTCCCAGCTGTTGCATGCAAGAAGCTAAACAGCAGCATATGTTTTTGCAGTGCAACCAGATCATCCTTCTCCCCAGCATCCCTGGATAACATCTCAGCACAAGGCAACAGACCTTCTTCTTTGATCCTGGGTGAATTATGCCACACTTTTTTCCCATCGCATTTGGTGGTTTTACTAGCCCCAGGATTACTTAATTCTTCCTACAACATAATCCAGTCAGCCATTATAAACACAGGCCTTATCTTGCACCATAGGCAAGAAGGGAAATGGGCTAATTTGTGATTTGAAATAACTCTGTGTTGTAACACCCCTACTGATTAATCTTTTTATAATCTCCTCTTTGCTTAATTCCATATGCTGTTTGTAATTCTTGCAGTATTCCAACTTTACAAACAAATTCTTGTGAGCCTCTAAATTCTCCTCTAGAGATGAGTCCAACCAATCTGTGCTATTGATTGGAATAACATTTTTGGCAGCACTGCCCATCTGTATGCACTTATACATTTTAACCAGCTATTTCAATGATCACGTTTTGTAAGTCTTTTCAAACAAGCATGATGGGTCTTGTTATCTCCCTAACTTTACCTGTGATCATTAATAAAAGGTAACAAAGGAGATAAAAAATACTTGCCATGTGTACTTGAAACACTGGCTTTACATATCATGAAATACAAGACCTAACATGGTTTAATCTATTGAGTGTTTCTTCTTGATGTCATTCCCTTTCTCCCAGTAAGAAGTGGCCACAGAGAGCCTGAACATGCTGCTGCTCAGGAGAAAAGTTGCAAAAAAAAAATTTGCAAAACAACTTCCAACAGGTCCCCAAGTGCTCAAGAGTTAAATGAGACTCCCTGCATAAGAGTAGTGTGGATGGCCATGTCTCACCTTCTCTTGCCTGTGAGAAGGAATGCTGGGCAGGGTCAGTGTTGGCTGGTGGTTGTGTGCCTTCCCATTGTATGGCAGGCAGGATTGGAGAGGGTTTGGAAATCAAACCTCCTTCCATGCTGGCTCATCTTCCTGCCATGGTCATTAATAAAAGTGCTTATGCTGGTTTTCACAGAAAGGTCAAACATATGCTGGCTTAACAGCTCAGTCCAATTCTTTTTCCCCAATAACGGGAAGTTGCCATTTGCTGGCTTGCTCAGTCTGCTGGCTCACTGCAGAATTTGCTTCCCACAGAAGGTGGCTGTAGCTCTGTGTTCGTGCTGCTTTAATCATTTCCTCCTTGGGGTGAGGGTTTGTTTGTTTGTTTGTTTGTTTAATCATCTCCTGCTCTGTTGTGCTGAGCTCTCTCTCAGTGCCTCACACTCCCCCACTCTGTTCCAGTGCCTGCTGTTATTCTTGGCATCCAAATCAATGCTAACTGGTATATAATCAGCCTGTGTTTTACTGACCAACATTTGTTCCACCGTCAGCTTTCATTTCAGCTTCTGCTCTGATGCCAGTTACTGTTCTGCTCTCTGGTGTAGAGCTCTGATTGCTCTGTGGGGTGCTGTTCACCACTCTTTGGGCCTCTTCTAATTATGTCCATGTCCGTATCAGTGAAGCTTGCTGCCCATTGTCACATCCTTACTTCTTACCAGTCCATATACTTGTCCATTTCTTCTCTGTATGTGTATGTCCTGTCCTATTGTATTCACAGATTTATTGGATTGCAATTCTTTACATAGTATTTCTTAATTTAAAGCCTAATATGATAAAATATTAAATAAATTGCTCCTGAGAGGCATACTTACAGATTATAAAATGACTGTTTGAATGTTATGGTGTAGAGCTACTTCATTACATTCTTCCTGTGATAATGAAAATGCTAAAATCCTGTTTCATTCAATCCTCACCCTTTTCAAATTTGTATTTCATTGATCACTGGGTGCATGTGTTGTGCTGAACCAAGAGAAATGTAGCTACCTAGGCATTTATCTACATATTGTCCATAATGTGGTGAGACTAGATTGTGTAGATCAGACCTTGATTTTTGTGAATAACAGGCCAAAAGTAAAATAAAGGAAAGCTGGTATACACAGGAAAGGACCATGGTATTCGGGCTGGTGGGGAGAGGCATAGGGGTCAGGACATTAGACCTGTGATTAGCGAAGCAGGAGAAATGGAGTAATACGGACAGGACAGGTGGGTTCATGTATCAACTATTCTAATCTCTTAAGAGTTTTTCTTCTCCACCATCACATAGCTGATATGTTCCAGGCAAAGTGGAGGACGTGGCGTTTCATCACCCAGCATATAAGAAAGGAGAACACTCACACCAGAGAACTGGAATACAAAGGGAAGCAGGATATAAATTCTTATTTAAAAAGGTTTCCCCAATTTAAGAGGAAATAAGATAAAACACCAATAATCAAATAAGAAGGATCCCAATTCTTTACTTTTAATATTGTGAATAAAGAAGAAATACAAGACTGAACAGAGGATAAAATATTCTAATAAAGATAAGATGCAGCAATTCATTTTAAAATAATTAAAGATGACAGACTGGATCCCAAGATAAGGAAAACGATGGAATCAAAAGGAATCATCAGTTCAGTAAGAGTCTGGCAGCTCTTTTGTGTGGCCTGATGTGTTTTCAAAACTAGACAATATTGTCTGTTGAGCAAATACCAATAGAGAGTAAACAAAGCTGTATATTTTTGCAACAGATAAAGTAGATATTATCTTAAAGGGGGAGTTAATATTCCTCAGTAGACCAAATCCTATCCTCAAATCACATTCAATGCTATATTTAAGATGTTGTCATTGTCTTTTAGCTAAACATGTTTTCTACCTTTATTGGATGAATATGAGTGAACAGCCACAGTGATCTGCAGAGCTCCTTAAAGAAGAAAGTGTTTCCTCTGAGGTTCAGACGACTCCTTTAACTGAGGCCAGGCAGCTGGGGTAGGTGATGGCAATCAGGGACAGGGTG
Organism: Hafferia zeledoni; assembly: GCA_035583235.1. Classification (NCBI taxonomy): domain Eukaryota; kingdom Metazoa; phylum Chordata; class Aves; order Passeriformes; family Thamnophilidae; genus Hafferia; species Hafferia zeledoni. The sequence continues at coordinate 44,326,294 of JAWWEV010000115.1, forward strand.
GGGAGAGGTCTGTAGTTTGTAGGGCAGGAGTTTCTCCTCTTCAGAGGTCAGACTAGGACTAGATAGAAAGGAGTATCACAAAAATCTAAGCAACATGCTGAGTGAAAACATCTGGTAAAACAAGCCCTGGCAGCTTTAGCTATGGAGTGAGGACTTGCAGCAGAGAGTAATGGTGGCTCTTATCAGTGCTGGCAGGTGCAGCAGGTGTGAGTAGCCTTGCAGGCAGTCTGTCTAGGTCAGTGCACTCATGAATGTGCAACAGCTCTGGCCTTGCTTCTGGAAAAAGGTAAGACCAAGCATGTGTCTCCTGTCCACTGCACCTTTCTCCAGCTCAGGGCCAGAGTGGGTGTGTGGGGACTGGTGAGAGGCTGTAACTGCTGCTTGTGGGGGTTACTGCACTGGGACTAAAGGATGAATTTTCTTCCTGTCTGAGGGGAAATAGCAAGGCAAGGATAAAGCCCTTACTATGAGAATAGCCAAATATATTCCTTTGATCTAGCTGGGTTTATACCTCATCCATATGTTTATTAGCCTCCTCTTATCTGAGCCATATGCCATCTTGCAGCTGCATTTCCCTTATCATACAGCAATGAAAAAGACTCAAAATGCCTAAAAAGCATGTCATTCTTTGAAAGGCTCCAGAAAATCCCAGCTGTCATAAATCCATAACTGCCTTAAGTCCTCCTTACTTTCCCCTTGACTGCCCACTCCTTTCTTGTCCCAGTGTTTCCTTCACCCCTGCCCCCCTTCTCTGACTACCTCCTGCTGAACTGTCCCATTCTGGGGACCCTTGGGCACTTCTTTCCTTTGTCCCTGCCAGGTTCACCAACAGAATGACTGCTTTAAAACCCATTGACATGCAACAGTGCCTTCATAGTTAGTCTCTGGCGCTTTTACGCACTCAGCTGCTCCAGATATTTCTCAGGAGAAGAAATCACCCAATTGTGATGGCAAGGGAATGCCAAACAGCTGACTGCTGAAATTTCAAATAGCAAATGTCTTTGCTGTGCACAAGAATTCAAATGCATTTCCTTCTTGCTGGTAACCTGTAAGAGTAGGACATGAGAAATCATGATACTTGTGCAGAGCTTGAGAAAAGATGATTGTCTAGGGCTGATGGATAGGAGTGTACAAAGAAACAGAAACCCTAGCCAGGTTGAGCCTGAGCTGGTATGTAAACCTCACCCACAGAGTGGCTTGTGGAGTACATGGACACATGCTGAGGTTCTTCTTGAGCCCACAGCCAGGCAGGAAGCAGGAACTATAGCTGTGGAAGCAGGCACAGAACCTGAGCACCCCAGACAGGCATAAGCTGCAGACAGGACTCTTCTTTCCTGGAGAAATTTTATATCTCTTGGCCCAAGGTGCTTTGTCTGTCACAACATTCTGGCTGAGGGTGTCCTTTCAAGGCAAAGCAGCAAGCCTGGGCATTGATGCTGTTCCTGAGGGCCCAACACAGGGCCCAGTGGAAACATCCACATGGAATAGGGGTTTGAGCCTCCTTGCAGGGGCCCTGCATGGAAGTAGGCTTTGGGCACCTGTAGTTGCAATTATAAGCCTCCACATGCCTGTGGCCCCTCTCTTTGGTGTATTTTCCTTAAAGGAGGCTCATGCTCTGCCTACATCTCACTGAGGGCAGCTATGGCTTGCAGGCAGCCGTGATGTTGGCAGAGCTCTTCTCTCTGCCCAGAGGGCCAGGATATCTTGGGTGGCACCTTGCACCAAGTATGCATGGCAGGGGACTGAGGGGTTTAGTTTCATTTTTGTTGTTGGTTTGGGTTTTTTTTAATTGCATCAAACTTCACTGATGGAATTGCCTGAGACATGTAGAATTTCAGCTTTTGTGTGTTTGGTTTGTCAAACTACCCTTTACATGACTGGATTGGGAAAAGATCCCACTGCATAACTGCAGCCTGCCAGAGCTCTTGCTTCTGAGTTTATCCTTAGCTGGCTGTCAGTTACAAACGTATCATTTTTTTTTCTCTTTCTGCCCTCCCACCCCCCAATAGATTTTTTTTCTCCCAACCTTTTTTCAGGTGGAATCAACAAAGTGATCCGCTGGTTCAGTTAGAGACTGCACTCCCAGGAGTTCTCTGTATTGCTGAAGGAAAGAAAGTGGAAAGAGGACAAGGGCACAGACACAAGACAGACTGACACAAGATCCTGTGTACTACCTTACTGAGGGAAAAAATTCCAGAAAGTGCCCCATTTTGGCAAGTCCCCCTACCTTCCCTGAGCAGTGTATTAATTAAGGAAAACAAGTGGGACAGGGTACAGGCAGAACACTGAGGCACAGCTGGAGCACAGACATCATTCTCATGGCTGTGCTCAGCCGAGGGCTGCTGCAAAGAACAATGGGGCAGCAGAGTGCAAACAGGCTTAGACCAGTATTCTGCAAAAACTACTTCTGAACACTTTTTCTTGTGCTAAATCTTCATAAAAACAAAAATAAATAAAGAAATTTGGGTGCATGTTAGGAAGAGTGCTTAGGAACACTGGTGTTAAGATGGCATTCAGTCCATCCTCCAGCCCCATCCAGCCTGACATTCAAGGACACCCTCTTGATCACTCTGACAAGGGAAGGAAGCGAGATGCACACAGCATGGTTACAACTGGTTTATTCTCTTGCTCTAGACTGTGTTGATCAGCTGCATGGATGTTTGATGAGTAACCCACAGAGCTCAAATCACAAGTTGTTTCACCTGGCAATCCTTTTTAACACCTTTTCTTTCCCAAATAACTGACCTGCCTCTATTTAAATTTTCACCCACAGGCCCCAGCTTTGTTGATTTGACCTCAGTGACAGCCAATAAATCAGCATCTCCCTATCTCTTGAGGTTTAACCTAAAAGGAAATGCTCCTATTTCACCCTCTGAAATGCCTAGTAGTTTTTTCCAGTTCCTGTTGGATTAGTGCAGTCTCAGGTGTACCTCTCCAGCTGCTTTCCCTCTTCCATCCTCTGCAGTGTTTGGCTCTTTTTCCACCCTGTTTTCCTGTTCGTTCAGCCTTAGGGCTGGTCACCTGTACACAGACCTTAACAGCTGATATTTCCTTATAAAAACTGTAGACTATAAACCCTTTATGGCTATAGTCAGGTTTGTTACTTTCAAACAGTGGTGCTTTCAATTCTCTGTTCTACCTAAAATAAGGCTGAGTGCAAGGCAAAAAGACAAGAAAATACTGAATCCCCTGAATTTCACAGTCTCTCCCAAGCTGTTCAGCTGGCATGAACAGTACACCCATCTTCAAGGTTTCAAATACTTGTAATTTTTTTGCCTAAAACATACTGCCTTCAAATCCAGATCAGACTTCACAATAAATATCTGATGTTCATTGGAAGAAATAAGGCCTTTTTGGACACTATCAGCTCTGAGCTTTCATCACCTCAGTGACTGGGCTATTTGCTTTTTGTGCCCTGTATGGCCTCACTTGCTTTCTGTGCCCTGTATTTGGGTACTCTTCATAGGAGAATAAATTGTTTGGATTTTTGATCTTGAACACAGCAAAAGAGAAACCACTGTCTGCACTTTCTGCCTAAGTCTGTGGCAACCTGGAATTTTGGTTTATTTTCTAATATGTTCGGGCACAAGTGTTGCACAAAGGGTTGGCAAAGGCAAGTGAAGTCCTGTTGGAGCAGATGGTGGAGGAGGAACCTTCAAAAGCCAAATTTGCAAGCTGAGGGAGGCAGGAGAGGAGAAGTAAAGGCACGGAGAAGGGGGCACCAAGGGAAGGAAGACTAAAGACAGGAAACATGCCAAGAGGGGCAAAGAACACATAGAGAAAAGGCATTGATTTAAACTCCTGTAAGTCACGATGAGGAAGACTAGTTCTCTACAATTTACTGTTGCTAGTGACAGCTTCTGGAAGAGAAGTGTATGAATCATGCTGCTTTTCTTCATGGGAGGATGCAGTTTTGAAGGTCCAACTTCACAAACTCCATGTTCTAAGCCTCTATGAGAGGGAGCTGTCTGGCAATGAGATGCTGACATCAGGCAAGCAGGCTGTGTCCATGCATTGAGCTCCCCCATGAATCACTGCTTTGAGATTGTGATGGCTCTTGGGAACAGAAAATGAGTGGCCTCATTTTGGAATTACCATGTATAATCACTTAGTAAGTGTGGTGTATTTGCTTCTGCAAGCCACAATGAGAACCACCAATAAAAAATTCTTCCAGCGAGTGTGGCACTGTAACTAGTGAGCATCCACCATCACCTGGGTTCTTTCCCGGGTGACATATTGCAAGGCCTGCTTGAGTCTCCATCCATGGCATGAGCTGTACTAGCTTGTTTGTGCAGAAGCCGACACACCTCACTCAGCTATGCAGACAAGCCCTGTAATTTATTCCCCCTGTTTTCTGATGTAAGACATAAACACTCAAACACACCACTTTCTAATTGAGATGATTATACAATAGTATCACCTTTATCTTATCTCAAGTTCCTGTCAGGAGGCTTAACTCACATTAAAATTCCTTGAAATCCAGGAGGCATATTCAGTCGGGGAGTGGGCTTTGGTGATCTTAACAGAGCACTCTGGACTCCGAATCCCAAGGACCTGAGTTCGAGTCTCAGTGGGACCGTCCCCTGGCAGTTCAAGCGTCCCTGCCATCCCATCCTGTCACATCTCAGATGCTCAGCAGGGTCAGCCCTGGTCAGTACCGGGTGCTGTGACAGTCCCGAGGACTTCACTGTCACTGTCCGAGCTCACTCGGCCTTGGCAGATGGACCTGAGGACTTAAATGGTGGGGCCAGTTCTGCGCACGCTGTGCCTCACCTAAAAAATCCACTGTGCAGGCTGGAAGGGCGCAGTGGGGAGAGCCCTGCCCAAATCTGCGTTCGCGAAGTCTGGCCATACATACAAGCCATAAACCATTTCAGTCTCTTAACCATGTCCCCAGCACACCTGTTACAGAACTATATAGTTATAATGTGTTACAAGTTTGTATAATGTAAGCACTCTAAAAGGAGAGATGTCACCTGAAGCTAACCATGCCAGGTTGCTGTGGCAGTAAATGTACTCCTATCTATTATGTATTCAGACATTACAGAGTGAGTGCACACGAAAGTGCAGGAGAAGCAATGGTTTTCCTGTCACTAAAAGAATCAGAAGTACTGTATTGTTTGACAAGACAGTGAAAGGGAGATAAAACACTGAATAGCTGTATTAAGCAAGCTCCTACTTTGTTCAGTGTACAAATGGATCCCACAGGGAAAAGCAAAACAAAAAGCAAAAAGAACCCTCTAATCCAATACATTGTTTGAACAAATGACCTCAGTTGCCATGTCTCCTAGCATACAAATAGTTCAAGCAATATTACAAGACCATTAATGTCATAGGCTGTGTTTTATTTTACTCATAATCCAAGAAAAGGAAAGGAGAAAGGAGGTTTGTCACAGGCATGTTCAGTAGAAATTCCCTCCAAAGGTGAATGGCTGATACGTCAGGAGATGGTCTGTCTTAAATTTATAATGCTGACCCTAGAGCACAAACAGTGTCTGCCCTGCCAATGCCATTCAATATGCTATGTATTTGGCATGATGGTTAAAAGAAAGAACATATATAAAATGAAGCGGCTGAAGCAACAGGTAAACAGCATTTTGGAAACTCCTTTCAGTGTGAGAAATCACATGATTTGAGTGACAGGACTGGATCAACAGGAGGGCTAAGGCAAGAGACAAGGAAGAGTTTTATGTAGGTTTGGTTTGTCTATTCATCACTTGCCTCCTCTGTACAGTCAGTATCACACAAAGTAGTCTCTCATACAATGGGTTATTCTTTGCTGCCTACTATCTGTACGAGATTGCTCATGGATTGGGCTTCCTCCTCTTGGTATGATGACCAAGAAGAAAAGGAAAAGAAAGCAGTACTTTAATCGGAAAGGAAAATTCAGGTTTGTGGGTTCTTGATAAGGCTGTTGGTATGAAAAGTGAAACTATTGTGAGGGGGAGGTCTTAATCACCCTTTTCTTTATCCTGTTAGCAGAGATTAGTACAGTTATAAATTTGATCTTCCAAAATTAATTGAAAGGTTTTTAAAAATATACTTTTCAAAGAAACCATTTCTGAAAAAAAATCCTGCTTTTAATCCCACTTTTTTCAGTGTGTTCAAAACTAGCCACTTAATTGGACCAAAACTCATTGATGAAGTTCTCCTGATGCGTTCTTGAACACTGGGAGGTATCAAAATAGCAGTTGCCACCTCAATTCCTGTGGTATTGATCCATCTGACTCTAAAAACAAGTATGAGCACCTTTTCCCTGGATACAGGTAAGGCTTTTCCCCAGCTTTGCAACAGGAGCAAGGAAGCATCTGGCCACACTCTTGAGGGAGGGTGGTGGCACCTGTCTCTTCTTCCAGCCTGCAACAATGTTAGCAAGTCTCACCGGATCACTTCCAACACTTTGCTGTTCCCTGCCTCGGAAGGTGACACAGTCAGAGGGTAGAGGCTTGGTTCTGCATCTTACCTGAGTGCTTTCGTTCTCTAGCAGGTCCTCAGTACTAGTCTGGGACCAGACCCTTCACACCTTGACTTCCCTCAATTAGTTCAGCATACATGATTCCACAACCTCCTTCCCAGGCAGGCAGTTTTATTTATTTATGAAAAAATATTTAGGCTGTTCTCATCACTTTGGAGGGAAGATTTGTGTACACCTTCACTTAGCCCAAGTTTGTACACGTTTTCTTATATAAATGTGTTTTCTATCTTAAAGTAACCAATACGCTGAAGTTTTCAGCTGCTCTTATCCTATTGGTCTTAACTGCTCACATGTGTTCCCTTTTAGTTTAAAGTTAGATAAGATCATTCTTGCCCAAATGATGGCTGGCTGCTCACTGATTGTCCAAAATATCCCATTCCTAGGCCAGCACTCTCTTGGTTTCCCCATCACAGGCCCCGTGTCTTTCTGCTGCTTGGGTCATGTATCTTGATGCTCCTTTTCAGTTCTAACAGGATTTTGCATTCTAGTTTGAGCTGCTACCAGGTATATCCATCCTTAGTTGCAGCTTAGAGACTCTTCTCAGATTCACACATGAGCCCCACCCTCCCCCATCTGTAGGCTGAGCAGCCACCTTAATTTTCTTTTTCTAGAAGAATATGGCTCAAAGTCTATGGAATATGGAAGTAATACGGAGATCAGTGGAAGTCATATACTATATCTACTTGTTTTCTGTCTTACTTTATGCTCATAGATGAGGTGCATGTACTTAATAAGCACATAGAAGTTCTCCTACTGGGAAAAAAAAGGAGAGGAAAACATACAGCTGACGTAAAAGGCTGAAAATAAATAGCGAGAAATCGTACTCATGTGTATAAAAGTGGCATGTGAAAATAGGATTTATAAATCCCATTAGCTCTTGAAAGGAAGATCTTCTGGGATTGCAGTTTCCCTTGCAAATTTCATTATATATCTCACAAAAACCTGTTTTCAAATGCCTCAAGTGAGAAAGCAGCCTGAGGTGCAAAAGCTGCAGACCACTTGTGGTTTTCAGAGTCTAAATTATCTATTGAGGGTCTAATGAAGATTTGGAATAACAAACTCCAATAAACAATTTTCTCTGTATCAAATGTGGAAACTCTTTAATAAGTCTCCCTTCCACTGCTATTAAAAAAGAAATCCAGCAAACATTGCATGCAGTTTCTATGAAGTCATAACATGCTGGGACACTACCTTCAATTTGGCAGAAATCTGGATCTATTATTGTGTTGGGATTTCTTTTTTTTCTTCTTTCTTTTTTTTTTAATATACACTCTCCAAGTTAAAAGGAAAAATATGGGCCTCCAGTGAACCACCAGCTTGTGAAAGGCCAAAGGTACTGGCATTTTGCACAGGTATGATGATATCTGTTGTAATTATTGACAAATAGAAAGGGGAAGCATGGAGTAACCCTGGTTCGGTGATGGGATTTCCTGCTGGGGAGTCTGCAGCCATGCCCAAAGCAAGGGAAGGATCCAGATAAGCAGCTCCGTTGTATGCAGAAGGCATCTACATTATCATCGAGAATTTCAAGTCACATACCACAGGGCTTTCCCTGCCAGTGGCAAAACACCTGTCGAGTCTCTAAATATTACTTTTCCAAAGAAGGTATTGCCACCGGCTCAGGATTATTCTGTGTCTGCTAGACAGAATTATCTCTAAAAAAGGGTTTCTAGTTTAAAAATTAATTCCTACAGCTTCCTATGAGCAAGCCATGATCACAGCACAGCCTCATGGAAAAAAATGTGGTTCTGGAAAAACAAGAAAACCTTGGGAATAACACTCAAAATGCAAACAGGATTCAGGAAAACTGAGTGGGGAAGGATTATGTCATAAAAAAAAAACTATGTTGATAGAGATTTCTAAATTTTTTTATATTTAAAAATTGTATTTTTTTCACAGTGGTTATGCCTACAAGTATTTATTTAACATCTATTGATATACCTATTAACATACATATATTGCATATATATAAATATATATGTCACTATTATTTTTCCTTCCATTTTGAAGACAAGTAATGGAAACATGAAGCGAGTATTTAGTCAAGATACTAAACTGAAAGGTACAGGTATGGACCTGTTTCATATTCTGTAAACAGTATTTAGTTTTTAAAAACCAACAACAACAGTCTATGGTCAATCATTATTAAAGACAAAAAGACAGACTGAAATCTGATTAATTCATGGATTTGTATTTTGCCTCCTAAGAGAAAAAGAATCACATTGTACATTGCTCTGATGTGCTTTGTAGCACTACTCAAATACCTATTTGTGGCAATAAGGAATCTACCTGGCACTGTGTCAAAGGACATATAAGCAGGGGAATATCACATAAGCAGAAAAAATATGCTGTTTCTGTACAAGTTAACAGTACCACCACTGCAGGAATAAAACAATCTGCTCTAGAGCTAATACTCTTTTGTATCATGTTCTGTGCAAAAGGGTTCAAGAAAGATTTTTAAATGGGAGGAAAAGGATATAAAATTTAATCTCTTTGTTTACTGCAGTTGATGGTTAAGAGGTGACTTGATCATGATCCACATGTATGTGAATGAGAAAGGGATTTGAATATTTAGGAAGCAAATTTCACTCAAAAAAAAGAAATCTTCAGTGCTTTAGAGATAAACTATCAAAGCTCTGTATTCCCTGATCAGTCTGAGTTCAGAGAACATCTGCAACTTAGCCTGTAATCTACCAATACAGATGTGAAGTAATTCTGAAATCCTCTTCTTATCTCATGATTGTTCAAAGAAATATTAAGCTATTAAACTAAAGACATCATGAATAAGGTAAACAGAAGCTTCCAAGTATAAAAATCATTTATCTCTCCAGTTTAAAGTTTAAAGATTCTCTAAAGACCATAGTTTAATTCTTGGTCTTGTTCAAACATCATAAATCAAGTTCATTTCTGGACAAAGCTAAGCTGTCATCCTTCTGGCTGAAGCCTTTCCCTATACCTTCAAAAGCTCCATTTCAGGGATTTATGAGAAATATCCTATGCAGAGGGAAATGGTGGTGTAGAAATTGTGCAAGTAAATTTGTAAGTTACATCAGGAAGTAGCATTTTCAGAAACCTCTTTGGGTCATAAAGAGCTCTTGTTTACAGTCTCTTTTGGAGTTGTATAGGCAAATGAACAACATACAGATGAAAATCTGGATTTTTTTTTTTTATTCTCCTGGAGGTTGGAGGCTGATGAGAAATCTCCAGAAATATGATAGTAGTTTCTGTAAAAACTAGATGAAGAAGCAATGCAAATGTGTTCCCTAACTGGTGTCTCATTTTCTGGAAATGGGATTAGTTATATACATTTAACTCTCACTGACACCAACAGCTTTCCTGTGTTCAACCCACTGACTCTTTTTTCTGTAATCTTGGCACTAAAAGTCAAGTAACTTTAAAACCTATAGCAGTTAATACAGCTCTACAAAATTGTCTCCAAAATGTATGAGTATAGATCCTGAACTTGACATGTACTTTTTCTCAGTCAAATGGAAGGAAATAAATCCAAGTAATTCGAAAGATTACTGTAAGTTGTTTTCATGAAATATAAATTGCATGTCTCTGATGTGGCTACGTCTGGCAGAAAGTTTTTTTCTGTCATTCTGTCATAGGCAAACTACAGCCTGATTGAATGTACATTTTAAGATATTTTAGGCTGAAAGTTAGCCTTTAGGCAGGTCTGCAGCAACCAGTGTGTGATTATTTGTGGCCAGGACCATTTCTCTACATACATAAATGTTTACTGAAAGAACAGAGCAGATTATCAGCCTTGTCTTATGTGAAAGTGCTACCTATCCACTACACATTTTCAGTCAGACACATATGATCTGGGTCTAATTAAACACCTGCTATCTGTGTTTCTGTTAAAAGGGACTCCCTGATGTTTCTTGCTGTCTTGTACTTGCAATCATGTGAACTCAAAAGGAATTGGCTTTCTCTCTCTTTTGATACCATACAATTTATATTCTTATCTTGCACAATGATTTTCTGCAGAATTGACATGATTGCTCTGGAAATTCCACTTAGCTCATGAAAGCTACAATTGATTTAAAAGTGGTGACTATTCTCACTTTCTATGGTCTCTGAGCTGGCTTGAATACACTGAACTTTGTCTCAATTTTCTGGGCATCTTTGTAGAAGCGTTTCATTAATGGGAAGCTATGGTTTTCATTTGCGAATTTTAAAGGGTCTGTGACCTCCCACGGTGTCACTTTGGATCTCCTACGGAAACTAATGGGAGTTGCTTTAAGAGAGTAAGAAGCTTTCTAAGAGTAGCTGTGTGTGAAGAATTTCATGCAGCTTGTGAGGGTGGCTCTGAGTTATATTAACACCCACAGTGCACAAATTCTGTTTACACAGAGCATTTCTGTACAAATTGGCTCTAATCCTCACCAGAGGCAGTCATTGCCTGCCATATTTCAGATCTTCAGCCTCCATTGTCCTATTGTTGCCACCAGCTTCAGTAGCTATTTGCAGCTGTGAGAAAGTAAAATGTAATACTCTAAGCCCACCTGGATGTATCAGTCTTGAAGACTTTTGCAGAAGAGTTCAGGCCATATACAAACTAATTCAACATAGCTCTGTGATGTCTTGTAGGAAAATCTTATCAGCTGGGTGAAATCTGCCTGCCAGGAAACACTGTGAAGTCTTCTCATCATGTTGTATCTTACACTTCAGGACCCCAAACTGGGTGCAGGGGAGCAATTAAAAACCTAGGTACTGGACTCATTATGCAGCACAGCCACTGATACTTGGTCAAAACCTCCTAGCAAGCCAAGCTTAGCTGTGTTTTCCCTCCATCAATGCATCACAGAGTGACATCCTTATGCTTTAGCTTCACTTCAGGCTTATTGTATTTCTGGTAAATGTTATGCTGCAGTTGTTGCCTGATCTGAAAATACAGTGAGTACTGCTCTGCCACAGTTAAGGTAATTCTATTCCAGTGAGTTGCCTTGATACTTTGATACAGAGCGCAAATGTGCAGTGTTATGCTGGTTGCTGTCTTCTTGCTGGTTGTATGTCTTCTGGGATAGTGTTTTGGTGGTGGTGGTGGTGGTGGTGGTGTTTTGTTTTTTGATAGCACCTTCACAAAGGTCAAAATAGCTTTTCTCATTGTGCCTTCAGTGCTTGTCATGGCATAGCTGCAATAGCCATCCCATGCATGCTCTCTTTGCAGTGACTACGATCCTTTGCTTGCCAGTCTTGGTCAGCTGGCAAGAAAATAGACCTGGGCATTTTGTGTTTGGTACAATCAAGTCCTCGTTGTGCTTGTAATGGAATGGGTGTATCTGGAAAAATCTGTGCCCTTTATTCATAATGACAGTTGCACTGTTCGGTCTTGTGTATAAATTTGCTGAAGCAGGGTCCAAACATTATATTGATGGGAACATATGACAACAGGTATCTCCTTTCCTGCAGTGTAGGTAACATGGGAGGTCACCCTATAGAAATGTGGGATAGTCCAGGCAGGCCAGTGAAACCTGGAGATTTAGAGAAGCAGAGTTATTGCTGCAGTGAGAACTTTGGTTATACTACTGATCTTTTCTGTTAAGTTTATGAAATATACACTGAATGGACAGCCAAGGTACTGCATGAACTTAAAGAAAAGAACAACTTATATAATATTCATGAATTACTAGGGGCATTAATTCTTTGTAATACAAGAACCTGTTTGTCTGGTGAATCTGCACCTTCCAAAATAAAGTGATATTTAAAGTTAGCCAAATGTAAAGATTTCTATTAATATTATACATACAATGTTCTGCAAGAACGTAGCTATAGGAAAGATAATATTTTAAAAATATTTTTTAAATGTTTAACAAATGAAAGTGTTTGCATTTGAAAATAACTTTAAAACCATAATAGATTTTCTAGCTTTTGTGAACATACTGAAGTGAAACCAATGATGTAGCTCAGATTTCTTCTCTTAGCATGATGAATATTACTGATACATCTTCCACAAGTGGTAGGCTGCAATGTATGTGGGTTTTAAAGCTCTGTCTCTTCGTTACTGCATTCTTCAACAGCGTAGACTGGACAATTAACTTTGTTTCAACATAGAAAACTAGTAAAGCTAGTCTTGCCTATAACTGTTTAGTGATTTGAAACAGAGGACTGTTCTGCTACAACAAAAGTACTTCAATTAATAAATATATTGTGATTATTACAAAAAGAATGTCAGTATTGTCATCTTGGACTCAATATTTTTGTTGCTTGTATTTACTGTTTTCTGAATTAAAGCAAAAATGACAATGTTCACATTAGGTGCTTCTGTCTAAAGAAATAATAAGGAACAGTGAACTTCATCTGTTTAACCAAATTTTTAGACAGCTTTCATGTCTTCCTCTGTTTGCTTGTCCTTAAAATAAGATTACCTGCTAGTGTCTTAAAAGACTTGGTGCTCTTGTAAATGCAAAGGGTTGCACTCAGGATAGCTGGAGAATGTGTAGTCTCAAAAAGACTAATGAGAGAGTAGTACTAGAAAAACCTACCTATGAAGGCATAACCTTTCTTTCTGATGCAGGTTAAGGCTGGCCAAAAAGCTTCAAATGCAATTTATTTTTGTCTAGATGCCAGTTTGACTCACAGTTTATATAAACCTGCCTTAGTCACTGAAGATGGTGGAGATTGTGCAGAGCTTTGTGTGCATCAGCGAATCATGGAAGAAAAAACAGAATCTGACATGAATTTGCCAGGTGAGCATTATAGAGCTTGTAACCTGGAAATCTGGGTGCAAATTTTTGTTGTACAGTCCCCATATTTCTACCCAAAGTATCATTTAAGTGAAGGCTACATTAAGGCATCCATAGGCAACTCAACCGTATTGCAATTTCATGGTCTTACCCAGTGCCAAGGCTTTCTATACATTGGTGTTGGGTTTGCAAGAGTAGTACTATGTGAAGGCATTTTCTATCAGCACAGAGGCTACTGATGCTGGAAAATAGCTGAAGAAGATGAACTTTGGTCTACCTTGAGGATGGTTTTCATTGTGCTGCGGGTCCCAGGCTAGATCAGCGTGTTGTTTGGGCAAAGCAAAATAGTCAGCAACTATAGCAGCTCATCCACATCACACACATCAGTGCCTTCAAAGTGGAAATTCATATATTTGTGACATTAGAGAGCTCCATAAGATATGTTTTTCATGTTCATAATATTAGACCGATGAAACATGTGGAAGAGCAATCCTGAATACAGAGGGACCTCTGCACACATGGGTTTTTGCAGTTTGAAGGAGCACCTAGGTCAGTACGACCAGCCTGGAGTTTGAGAGCAGCTGTTGTCATGGGTGCTAACACCTTTTGCAGCTCAGCTCTGAGACAAATCCAGCCCTGAGTCCTATCAAATGCAGCTTATTAGTGAGTGCAAAGAGTTACAGTGGGTGACTTCTGGCACTTAATGGAGTCATCTGTGGCTGAGGCAGTGACAGGAAAACTGTATCCTAGGCAGAATTAATCTGCCTTAGCCATGAGCTCATCCTTTCTGACTCATCTGCTGAGTACTTTCCAGTTCCTACAGTGGGCACAGGAGTTGATATTAGCCCTTTTCCTTGCACAGCCTTGATTCACTCCGCAAGCAGCTTCATCCCATGAACAGGAGGAAGGTTGTGTGTGGAGCACTGCCTATGTACACATTCCACTGCTCGCAACAAAGTGTGTGTATAAGCACACTATGGTAAAGCTGCAAGGACAATAGGAACTCTATCACTTCTTGATTTCCAAACACTTTACTTTCCAACCTCCTATTGCACTCTGTGGTGTGTAATAGTTTTAAGTGCAACATCTACTTTCACCATACTGAACAGTCACTGCCACACAAGTAGTTCAAAAATTAATTAAATTATGCTTAATCAAAAAAAAAATTCCCAATCTCACTGTCCAGGATATGCCAGTCAAGTGCTTCATCTATTCTATTTCTTGCTTGGATGATTACTGTGTCTCCAAATTCCTGCTGCTGCTTCAGAGAGTATCAGGAAGAACGGCAGTAAAATGCATTCAGGTATAATATGCTGTGCTACAGGCTAATGATTACCATTACACTTTTAAATATCTGTCTTTTTACAGAACACTCAAAATTAAGCATTATTTTATATGATGAAAATCAATGAAAATATGGTAGAAGTATGGGCTTATACAGGCACAAAATAACTGAATGAGTCACACAAGACTCCTTTTGATAACGTGACTCTTTAATTTTTTTTTACTTCACTCTGTCACAGCTCTTTAACTTCATCCTCCCTCAGATAATGCTATTTGAATAAAGAGCTGTTTTCATGAAAAATCTTGTGACAAGGAAGAGTTATATTAAAATGACACCATTAACAGAAAGGCAACATAGTCCTTTATTTTGCATGTGATGTTGGCAGTTTGAAACCCTTGAGCTGGTCATGTACTTCAAACTGCTTTGCTTCACAGCTTAAAAGCATTTTGCTTTCTAATACCTTAAAAGAGATGGAATATCTTAGCTTACTGCTCTCTCTAAGGCTGATGAGTATTCACTTAGAGCCAGACTCAAAGCTCGATCCCAACAGATCTCAGGAGAGAGTGGGCTGGGGTGTTCACTAATCAGAGAGCAGCTGAGATACCCTTCCAAAGAGCCTGCTTGACCCAATACTCAGCTGGGATAGCTTTGAGAGAAAAAAAAGACATCACTTTTTACAAAAGTGAAAATGTACCTGTAGAAGAGAAGTGCTGAAACCACTGGTTTTATTTAAGGAGAACTTGACAGATAAGAGACAGATCATGTATATTGAACAATAAATATTTAAATACTCTTATGAATACTAGTAAGAGCAACTAAGAGTCTTTAAATGAAAACAGACTATTTTCTTATCTTTCTGATCACTGTCTACTTCCTAGGATTTCACTGATCCTTAAAGTTTCTATCGATATCAGTGTGAAGACCATATTATGAATGGTCATTGAGAACCAGTCCCTCCACTTTCCCAACTTATTATCAAAAGTAAAATATAGGTATAGTGATATTACAGAGAAGTAACACACACCTTCTAAATGCCTTTGCTTTAGGAGATAAGGAACTTTCACATGTACTCCAGCTCAGCAAAAATGCTGAGAAGTACAGTTCTTCAGCCTATTTTATGGACTCCAACACAAAAGATGCTGAAGCTGGAAAATCCAAAGTCTTGGGACATACCCAAACTGCATGAAGAAACAGATGAACACTGTAGGCTTCAGCCTTCATCTCAGTTTTCAACTGGTCTTCAGTCCTCATAAGTTTTCAGTTGTTATGTACCTGAGTTCAAATACCAAAAAGGTGGATCTGAAAAGGAAGAAAACAATTTATTAGATTGAAATCTTGCACATTGTCAGTTTAGAAACAAGTAGCACATAGGTGATTGGGCATATTTGGAAGCAATAATTGAAATCATGACAGAAATTATATTTTCTCTGAGGTGATGTAAATGTGATTGGCAGTCTCTGAGCATTATTCTGAAAACTCTGAATAGAAAAGTACCTAAACAGGACAAACAGTTCCATGTTCTCTTATATGGAGTTATTCCCAAGGCTGTATGGCTGCAAAATCACCTCTGCAGAGCTATTTGACTCTATGTGTAGGAGCCATTACCTTGACATCTGTCATATCCACAGGTGATTCTCCCATGAAGGGAACCACTTTTGTTTTGTTTTGTTTTACTTTCCCAGGTTTCTTGTATCTTAACACTCATTATGATAGTTTTGGCTTGCCCAGACTGACACAACCATCAAAGCAAAGTATTTACAGAGTACAAAATGCAGAAAATAATGAAGTATATTGCACTTGTAGCTGCTCTTTTGCCACAGTTCAAGTTCTTTCTGTATTCAGGCCTTATTGCTGTCTATGTTCAGAAATTAAACCTTTCTGACTGCTCTGTGTTTCTTTGCAAGTTTAATACACTTGATTAGTAATAGCAAAAATATTAATATTCCATTAGTAATGCTTACTCCCAGGTTTTATCCAACAGTTTGGTGATATTTTTTTCAAGATGACAAAAGTGTGTATAGTTATCAATGTATGAATCTCTTCAGATAAATCAACCAACAGCTATGTGATACTAAAAACTGGAGACTAAAAGCAACTCAGTAGTGTTTTTGGAGGATCTAGGATATCAGGGGATTCTGCATCTTGCTGGCAGATCTTCTAAACCCACCTGATGAGTCACCTCAGCCTCTGCTCTACCTGTTTCAGATCCCTGCAAGGGCAGAAAACAGTACAACAGCCCCAGGGCCACCTGGAGTGCAGCCATGAGGTCCCACAGCAATGCACAGCACATCTGCCAGAGCTCTGCTGCTCACTTTGCAGCCTCCTGGGTGTTACCTCTTCCCAGGTAACAAGGAGAACTGTGCTTTCCCTGGTGACTTCTGCTCATCTTCTGTAATATTTCTATGTATCTCTCCTTGCCTCCTGCTAGCTGACAAGCTTCTGTCCCTTGTGGCCAGTGTTGCACAAAATGAACATGTGTAACAAGAAGTCTTGGCTTTGGGATGCGTGGGAATCTTCTACAGAGAGCTGCAGGCAAGGCAAAAAGTAAAACCCTCCAATCACAGAATAGCTGAGGTTGGAAGACACCTCTGGAGATCACCTAGTGTAGCCTCCCCACTCAACCAGGCTTCACCACAGCAGGTTGCCCAGAACCATGTCCAGATTTGAGACAGTTTTTGAAATAAAGAAATAAAGTCCAGTATAGTCTCCAACACTTTTTTCTTTTAGGTATTTTTAGTTTTCATGGCTAAAACACTTCAAAATGTGGCAGGTTTTAGGGAGCCTATCCTCCTTCTCTATTCGGGGTCAGTCCACAGGACCTGAGGAGTGCACTAGATTTTGTTCTGCAAAGGCACAGGGTGTCACATAGATTAAACTCATATATTCTGGGTAGGTAAATTGTACTGACCCATAAAACTTGCCTGAAAATAGGATGGTTTAGTGTACACTCTGCCATAAAGATCTGTTTAGATGGGAGAAAGTGCTCAGAGCTGATATTTAGAAAAAGAAGTCTTTATTCTTTCAAAATGGAAAGAATTAACCCTCTGCACCACAAACTGATTTCAGCACAGTGTGGATACTGACTGAGATAACTTACCCTTCAGAATGTGTGGAGGACCCCTTGCAAAGAGTCAGCATGAAGGAACTGCATTGTGTGATTTTTCTGTTGTCAGGGCAATGCAAAAGAAAGTTCAAGTGTTTCTGGAAGTTCAAACAGCAATGTATAGAATGGCTTAATTGTGAACTGATTGTGTTTTCTTAAAAACATCTTTGCATTCTTTCTGGTCATAAGATGTTGCCATGCTCTGCCAAATGAAAAGACCAGTCCCTCCCTCCATTCTTTTAAGCTCATTTCACAGATATTCCTTCCATGCTTAGTTATATTCCGGGGGGGAGGGCTGGTTTGAGGTGTTTATTGGTATTATAATATTGTAAAAATGTCTTATTTAAGTAACACTAAATGTCAGTCAATGTGTTCTTCAATTTTTCTTCTTCTGTATAAGGGAAACAACAATCTGCTTCTGTTGAGAAGAAAGATGCTTTAAATTCCAAGTATTGTAAGACTCCAAAAAATTAATCCAGGAGATAAACCAACAAACTCTTCTGAGGACATTATTGTTACTATAGAAACATGCCTACATCCAGAACATCGTTGTGAGGTAAAAAAGGAGAATTTGCTTCATTAATCATTTTTACTCTCTTGTCACAACTTGGTCGATGGGGATACTGGCAAAAACAGGGCAGAGATCCAAGGAGGTAAAAGCATTCAGTGAAAATAGACTGAGGGAAATGCAAGTTGTTCAGAGCTGGGGCAGAGGGGGTCTTTCCTTCAGTCACCAGGTTGTGTGTTACAGAACCTAACAGCAAAATTTTAGTTGTCTCCCACTAAAAGATACCTACAACTTTGTAGTTACTGCTACAAGATTAAAAATGTCAGCCTGCACCCCTTGTGAACCTGCAGTGTGGTCACAGCCCCGTCTTCTTGCATCTTTGGTACAGAAGAGGTTTGGGTTGTTTTAGTTGATGTTTCCTGATGCAGATTTTAATTCACTCGTGGATTGTGCTGTTGCAAGAAGTCACTGAAGCAAGTACTGCAGCATGAATTTTAGAACTGAATGGACAATATTATTATTATTATTATTATTATTATTATTATTATTATTATTATTATTATTATTATTATTATTATTATTATT
>JAWWEV010000115.1:44351256-44370639 GCA_035583235.1 Hafferia zeledoni
TAGTTCTGTAGTCTGTAGTTCTGTCTGTCGGTTGGTCTGTTGTAGCTAGCTTCTATGAAGTCGTCTCAACATTACCAAAAACCCGTCTCCTCGGACTAAACTTAAGGTACTTTTAGTGACCTCTCCCCTCAGAAGCTGTTATACTTCAGGCACACTTCCAGCTCTACAGAAGATGTTTTACATGATCACTGAATATTAATTGGCTTCTGTTACAGAACTGTGGACCTTAAACATTAATTGGATCAATGCTGATTCCTATTTTCAGTTACATAATATATGAAATTTTTTTGTATTTGTGTAATTGTTTTTAGTAGTTTAAGAATAGAGAGTATTTGCAGTTCAAGCAGTTAATCTTGATTAAGTTGGAAAGGGAATCCACTTATTGCATACATAATGCATAACTGAGCTATAAAAGCTTTTGACTCAGTGATCTCTAGCAGGTACATTCTGCGTTTCACTGCTGTTACTGTTATGGTTTATCAGATTTAATAGGAGGAATATATTAACAATTTTTTAACTGTCTTAGCAAGAAATGTAAATGCCCTATTTATTTTCTTTTCATGATCATAGAATCTGTAACTATTCGCTAGTGGAATACAAATACTCATTGTCTTACCAAGTAGGATATGTATTTTTGTAATATAGAATACTGATTATTGAAGTATAGATGTTTAATGTGGGAAAATGAAATTGCATACTCTATGTTAGAAAAGAGGAATCTTCCATATGTTTCAAACTGTATTTCATAGAGACTAGACTGCTTACTAGTGACAACTTGCTTATTCCAAAGTCCTTGTTTCTTCTTTGCATGAGAGAAATTGATATTCATAGAGGAAAAGTGGGAGTGAAAGAGTGATGTATATCTTGCTAACATTGTCAGGTTATTGTTTGAGTTTTTACTCCTATCCAGAGTGAAAAGAAAGAGTGACATAAAGCTGTTAATATCACTTGCTCTGGCTGTGTGATCTGTGTGCTCAGCTGTGGCTTCAGGTGCTCTAGGCTTCAATTATCACTGTTGAAGGAACCATTTGAGCCCATACTCATTCTATTTCAAAGTGTCCACTTGGGTAAGTTGCATTTGGTCTTCAGTTTGCTTGGAAAATAAGTGTTGTTGCTGCATCTTACAAGCTGTAGTATAAACTCAATGAGATGTCTGCACTGGTTAACACTGATGGAACTGCAAAATTGAGAGATCTGTGTTGTGGAGCTATGAAAGCTCTAAAAATAGCTCAATAAGGGAACCTCTATAAGCAGTCTTCTTGTAATTTCCTGTGCACTCTGGTTTCTCAGATTATCCTCTCTTCCTGTGCTTCAAGAAAAGCAGGAGGTGAAATTGCCAATCTCCTTGGTGTCAATTTAATAGTGCTTTTTTTTTCTTCTTGCTTCGGAAGACAGATAATCTATAGAAAAGTATTCTGAAAACCCTGCGAAGCCTGTTGAATGAGTTGGAGATGAATTGTCTTCTCAGAGGATATGCCTGACTTCAAATCCCAATAATCCTATCTATCTGGCACTTATGGGGGGCTGCAACTCCCTCAACCAGCTTGGGACTCTAGATAGGGTTGCAAGCATGGTGATGGAGTATTGAGCTTTTCCCTACATCCCTTTTTGAATGACGAACTGCAGTAGGTGACTACTGCTGAATACATAATTACATTCTCTAAAGTAGTCCTAAATAGGCAGTAGTAGATATGCATACAAAAGGCAGCTGATTTTTTATTTCCTGAACATCCTATCTTGGGAAAAACTGTATTAGATATCTATAAATACATTATTTCTGAAAAATTCATGTGAACACCCCATGTTGTAACTGATCAAACTTTTCAAAAAATTAAAGACCTAAACAAACTCAAATATTAACACTATTATAACGGCAATACCTGCACCAATTCTTTTCCATATTTGTAGATCTTCTATTTCATGTAAAGAATAGACAAACACTCTAATACAAAAACTCAGTTCGATTTTACTGTAGTCCAACAGAGCTTTGAATTGAGCTGCTAAGAATAGGTAAAACAAAGTTCTGGCTTTGGGGTTGTTTTCTAATTACAGAATCAATTCATTTGGAAAAGACCCCCTGAGATCACTGAGTCCAACCTATGACAGAACACCACAATGTCAACTAGGCCATGGCACTTAGTGCCATGTCCAGTCTTTCCTTAAACACGGTGACTCTACTACCTTCCTGGGCAGCCCATTCCAATATCTAATCATCTTTTCTGTGAAGAATTTCTTTCTAATGTGTAACCTAAACCTCCCCATGCACAGATTAAGACTGTGCCCTCTTGTTCTACTGCTGGTTGCCTGGGAGAAGAGACCAACCCCCACCAGGCTACAACCTCCTTTCAGATAGTTGTAGAGGGAGATAAGGGTCACCCCTGAGCCTCCTCTTCTCCAGGCTAAACAACTCCAGCTCCCTCAGCCAGTCCTCATAGGACAAGGACTCCAGTCCCTTCACCAGCTTTGCTGCCCTTCTCTGGACTCACTCCTGGACTTCAATGAAGTCCCCTTCCTGAATTGAGGGGCCCAGACCCGGACACAGGTAATTTGTTAAGCTAATGTGCTTTGAAAAAAATTTGGATGAAATTGTTCTACCTTCAGACTAATGATACTTGAGTTTTGAGTTCAGGACAGATTAGTGAAAAGTTATATTGTCCTGTTAGGAAAAAAAAAATCTCTATAGGTTGCATCTTGTACATGAGAACAATTTTTCTACTTAATGTCTCTGATATTTATTGATATTTATAAATGTAAACTATAAAAAAGCTGACTTGGAGAAAGATGATATTCTGGACTGCTTGAATGGTCAAACAAATGTTTTCAGAGGTGTTAATTGGATCATTCATCTCAATAGGATTCTGGTGCAAAAGCCGAACAGTGACGCCTTTTTAGTTTCCTCACAACTGATCAAAGCAGGCAAGAAGAGAGAAATGCTGTTAAATATTTTTTAGAAGACATTGATAAACCACCTTTTAGCTAAGACAAGTGGCTGGCATTTGGGAAAGTATTGCTTTCCCTTCTATTCAAATGCATTTTCTCCCTATTAATGTAGAGGATGCTTGTGCCAATGTCAGCCTTGACATATTAGCAAACAAAACAATTCTTAGAATTCAAGTAGCTCAATGTAATTCAATACCAAAATTCATTTGTGTTGATGGCTAAGTAGAGAAATGGGGTGGGCTGGCCCTAGTTGCATACCAGGTCCCCACCAAAGCTGATCTATCGCTCCCCTCCTCAGCTAGGCAGTGGGAGAAAAATCATAATGAAAAGCTCATGGGTCGAGGTAAAGACAGGGAGGGATCACTCACCAAATACTGTAATGGGAAAACCAGACTTGATTCGGGGAACTTAGTTTAATTTACTACCAATCACATCAGAGTAGGATCATGAGAAAAAAATCTAAAAAATCTAAATCTTACAACACCTTCCCCTCAACCCTCCCTTCTTCCTAGGTTAAACTTTACTCCTGATTTTCTCTACCTCTTTCCTCATGAGTAGCACAGAGGGACAGAGAATGGGGGGGGCTATCTATGAGTTAATCATGTATTTTCTCTGCTGCACTTTCCTAGGGGGAAGGAAACAAATGAACAGATTTCACTATACAGACAAGAAGTGCTAGTAATTGAGCGTGGCAAAGTGTGGCAGCAGTGGAACCTTCTGCAAGGAGCATTGCACTAAAATCACCTGTTCAAAACCTTCCTTTTGCACCACCTGGAGGCTGTAGGCTTCTCTGAAATTAACCTTTCCAAACCCTGAGAAATGTCATTTTTCACATATGTCCATTGAGATGGCCTAGTGTCGTGATGCTATTTAGCACCAAAACTCATTCCATCAGGATTCTCTTTTGATGGCTGTGCCCATTGTCACTACAAACAATGCTTTTCAGAAACTCACCATAACGTTGCCATTACTATTATGGTAAGAAAGGCCTATATTAAGGTCCTCTTCTTTTTCCCCTCTTTTCTTCCTGAGAGCAAACTCTTATGCCATTGCTGGAATGTCAAACTATTCTTACGTCCAAATCTTTGATATTAGGTGAGCTCACCTGAGTAGACCCTTACTTGTAGAGTTTTTGAGTGGGTTTTTTTTTGGTTTGGACAAATCACACAAGGTGATTCTACAGTGACATGTACAGAGATACTGTAAGCTCCAGTAAAAAGAGTGTGTTTGAAGCTTTGCTGTCATTTATTGGGTGTCACAAATGCCAGACCTAGGAATCAGACTTTTATTTGTATGTCAAACACAAACTTTTGGTGATATTAATTAAATCTCTATCTTATGCTGTACTGTCATAATCTAAAAGATAAAGTTGACACTACCTAAAGCACAGAGAAATGCTGTTTAGATAGAAGTGATTCTTGGCTAGAAGCTGTCAGAGAAGTATCAATGACATGCAGGTTACTGCCAATTCCTACCATCTTCTGCCATGAAGCATCCAGTGTCACACCTCAGGGATCTCTTACTGTTTATCTTCAAATGGGATACAAATTTAGGAATCGCTTTAGATCAACTTAACATACATATCACAAACAACTCTTGCAATTTTAACCAGGTCCTTGATTCCCCATGTATATTGTCTCTCAGTCTAGAACTAAGCAACCAATATGAAGGAAGATAATTGCACTTCCCAGTCAAGGAGCTGCTACTATGGATTTATGACTGAGTGTGAGAAGATGTTATCTTGTTGCAGATAAGCTGACTGTTAATTCAGGTTGATGATGTTTATAGTTGCCTAAAAATTAATTAAACACATTTAAACATCTGGTTTCTACAGAAAAGGAGAAACTTTTCTTATATTACTTTTCAACCACCACTTTCCACCCATACTGTGTTTAGAAAAGGAAAATCTAATGCAAGTGCTTATGCATAAATAACTCTCAAATTCTGAACTGAGGTCATTGCAATTGCACCTAATCATAGTCCCTAGAGTTGGGAAGGCAGAAAGAAGAAGGGAGAGAAGGCAACTGTGTCCGGAAGCTTCTTTACAGCTTGACAGTTAGAGCAGAAGCTGCAAACTAGCCAGAACTAGAAGCAACACAGTGAATTACCTAGGCCTGCAAAGCTTGATGTCTTCTCAGGAAACAATCAGAGCTGAAAGTTTCCAATTGCTCTGCAAAGCACAGAGTAGCCTGGTCTCTTGTTTGGTCCTTCTCCCAGTTCTCAGCTCTCTGCTGGAGAGAACAGCCTCCAAAAAAAAAAAAAGCTGTCACCTGCCCACAACTCTGCAGCTCTTGTCAGTCTCATTTTAAATGATGGTAGCTCAGCATCCCTACTTAATGTTGTTATGGTGACCGTGGAAATCTAACACTGAGCACTACATCTGTTTGCTTATCTACTGCTAATGATCCTGCTGTACAACTTCAAAATGAAGGGAGCCAGTGGGTTGTTTTTTAAAACCTCATGGATGATCAAAGAGGACAGAGACTACGAAACTGTCCTTCTATAAAAAAAATAATGCTTGAGTTTGATCTACGGTAGAGGAAGGGAGGGTAAGTCAGTCACTTGGTACATCTCTACAGGTAGATACTTTGTTTATTGAGGGCCTGGCCAAGTTCCTGAAGAAGATGGTAAAAATGCCGAATGTGAGCAGCCTCCAGTGGGGCCCACAGCTGGTACAGCAGCTTGGAGAATGAGCTCATCAGTGCCATGTTGTGGAGCTATGTGTGTGTGTGCAGACACACCTACCTTATTGGGAAGGCACTAACAGAGGGTAAGAACATGTATATGCTGGCACTGGACAGTTGCATGCTCCAGAATTGCACAGCTCACTCTCAGGGATATTTTGCTATTCCTCCCTTCAGCTCTTGGTAGCTTTTGCTTAACACTGGCAATAATTGAGTCTATGTAGGTAAATAACTCAAAACCAATAGAATCAACAGGTGCTTAGGAAACGTATAGAAATTAAGTGGGGAGGAGTGTAACTTTTTAAACTCAAGTTAAAAATATAATTTGTATGTTTAGTGCAGGTGAACAGCATAAGTGCATGTTATCTTCTAATCCTAAGTAAAAAAAATGGTCACAGCCATATGAGGTCTTACTTCCCTCCTTTACGTATGTACATGCACTTACTGACCTCTCCATTATATATTTACTTGTCCTGTTAGTCCATGTCAAGCAGTACCTGGTGGCACTAGATGCAAACCCTTGCAGTCAGATGCACCCCAAGGTGATGAGTGGGTGCTCTGCAGCCATCCTGCCTATTCTAGAACAAGATAACAGAGGACAGGCTGAACTTTGGAAGAAAATGGCATGCTGGTAACTGTTACCATTGGTGGACAATTATATCCCTTCTTCTCTGATGCTCAGCAATTTAGATTCCATATTAATCTGAGTTCTCAAGGATGTTCAGATTTTTTCTCCTCCCCGAACTTCCTTTCCTGGTTCTGAGTAGTGGAAGGAGGTTCTGTGTTTTGTCTTGGTACTGCCTACTTTTCTGTTGTGATTTGGCTGCTTCTGTTTTGTTATTCTGATGACTGCCTCTTGAATATGCCTGCCAGAGTTCAAGAAGCGTTTGGACAACCCTCTCAGGCACATAGTGTGATTCTCAAGGCTGTCCTGTGCAAGGCCAGGAGTTGGACTTTGATGATTCTTGTGAGTCCCTTTCAACTTAAGATACTCTATAATTCTATGTGGTGAAATTGGAGCCCTGGAAGCAGGCAAGCAATGCTTCTTCTAAAACCTTCCTGCATTGCAGGCTTCAAGGAAATCTCTTTTGTGCTTCATTGGTATCTTTACAAAATGTCAGCAAAGAATCTTTCCAAAAGTTAGCGCTACAAACTGCATTTCTGAAAGGCATGACAGATAATACCACACAACCCTGAGCTAGCTCATAGGTGATAGAGCTGATGACCATCCATGGGTAAGGCATGAGTATCAAAAGTAACTAAATTTTATCAGATGAAATGGTAACTTCGGAGAGGGGTGGAAGAAGCATTCATTCTTAACCAGAGAATGGACATCCAGAAAAGGAAAAACAAGTCTTTACACCAGTTCCAGGATTTATGTCTTCTCAATCTGGTTTGACAACTAAAATGTAATAAAATGGAAAAGGCAAGGAGGCTGCAAATAATGAGTTAGCTATTGATTAATGCAATACAAAACATTAAATGGAATAACAGCAGCAACTGCAGCAACACTTCTCCAGAAATCTAATATTGAATCTGTGTTTTTACTGGCATGATTTTGGCCTGGCACATGAAATAGCTGCTGCCAGTGAGCAATGGAGATTGATGTCACCACTGAGAAGAGATGGACAAGACGGAATTCATGCCTTGATATGTGTGTCTGGCTACTTACATAGTGCTGGAGGCTCCAGCAAACACGCCTAATAGAATCACTTTGTTGTTTTGCTAAGGATAGTCACCAACATAGTTTTGCTCAGTATCTAAACTGTATGTTTTTTGCCAAGATGTAAGCCTCTTCTCCTGTCCCAGGCAAACAGGAAAATTAATGTATTCTCTCTAATAACAAGTGGTTATAAAGGGTTCATGTCAGACTTCATCCTACCCCTAGAATTAAACTGCAGCACAGTGAGACTGTAAAGATGGCATCTTCCTGCCGCACCCACTTTGTTTTCAATCTCATCTGCTAACTTCAGGAAAAGAGATTTTAGCCTGTGCAGTCCTCTTGCCCCAGGAGAATAAAACAGGCGAGAAAGTGAAATCTATTTCCCCTTTTTCTCCATTATAAAGCAGGAAGTGTCTCCTAACTGGTAAACCTTTGTTCATGCTGCTGGTGCACAAGCCTGAAAGCAGCTTCCATCCGTATGCTGCCTCTTGGGGAACATGTGTGCATTTTTTCATAAGATGAGCTGGTGGTGTGCTGTCATGATAGATACAGATTCCCTTAATACCATGAAGATTTCCTCCCTGGAGTATAAGTGCATTCTGGAAGAACTGTGAGGCAGCTAGGATTTTTGCATATTTTCTTTGCAGATGTTCTTATTTCTGTCATTTTCTGTTTTGCAAGGTTTAATCACTAATTGTACAATTGTCTAATAAAGTCACCAGTCAGATTTACTAACTGGCAAAGCTGTGAAATAAGCACAAATATTTTTTCATCAGCTTAATTTAAAGGTCTTGTTTCAATCAATGGAAAAATTTCATTGGTTACTTTGTAGAATTTTGGAATTTACTTGTTCTACTATCACAAAGTACCTCAATACTAAAATAATACAAGCACATTCTGCAAAGCTACTGATCACAGAGGAAAGATAAATATTTAATCTTTAGTGAGAGATAAACCAGAGCCCACATAGCTTGCTAGTCCGTAGATTATTACAATGTCAGAAAAACTGCTGTTCATACCTTGCATGTTTGTAGCATATCTCTTAAAAGTTGTGAGCAGAGTAAATATTTCTGTTGAGTGCTTTTTAAAATTTGGCTGTTAAGATTAGGCTTAAAAAAATGGCTTCTGTACACTACAATATCTCTGCTTGTGCATAATATTCAGGAGTATTATACCAAGTAAGGCAGAGAACACCCACAACTACTGGAGGAGAGAGGGAAGGGATCTCTTACTCAGCTCTGCAAGAACAGGGTACTACTTATGGACTAATGAAGCCAAAGTGAACTTGAGGTGTGCAGAACAGCATGACAACCTCAGTTACTGCATGGTGTGCGTGGGCTTTTGCCTTGAATAGTATCATAGTAATTGACAATACAGCAAGTGGGAGGAGAAGTCACAAAAAAAGGCCCTTTTATATAAGACAACAAAAGGAATAAATAAAATTTCTGTCTGTAATTGGTGTCAAAAGGCAAGATAAATCTGTTGTGGTGAGGATTTGCTTTGTTTTAGTAGAGAAATATATTTAAGGTTACAAGACATTAATTTTAGTAGCACCTGAGAGCTAAAACTCTTGATATGTATGTGTATGAGTAGTGGAGGATTGCAAAATGCTATTTGCAGCTCAGTGTTCAGGCACTAACGTTGGCTGTGTTTTATTGGGGCTATTTTACTGCCTTTTCAATGTTTACAGAAATGCACTGAAAGCAATATAAAAATCCCACGTGAGATACAAAGGGTGCAATTACCTCTTCATTCCACAGTAAAACATAAAAAGTTGCTGTTTATCAACTTTTTAATGTGTGAAATCTCAACTGCAGGAGAAAAAGAAATAAAAATTAATTATTCTAATTTTATTTTTTTTAGCTATTTGATACAACTAAAATTGGTATTTCCAATAGGAATTAAAAATCCTGTTAGAGAGGTTTGCAATATCCTTGTTTTCTCTACTTATTAGAGAGACTAACAAAATAATATCAAGGCTAGTATTTTTACTTATCTCTGTATCCAAATACTCAATTAAAAACCCCACAGCAGTCTGACGAATGTCCCTCCCCCAATCCTTCTCACAGGTCCACAGTCTAACACAGCACTGTCATTTCTTGAAGTGCTATATTGTAAGACAACTTTTTCTAATTTTTGTCTCTGGACTGGTATTTCAAGGACAATATTTGTATTTCAAGACAGACAAGGTGAGTGTCCCTTTTTCTAATGAAGATGCCTAAGCATTAGGTGACCTCTTTCTTACCTACATATATGGTTTTAGTTTGCCTTTCACATACTGCCTCATATTTATCATGTTGCTAATATGGCTCACATTCCTTTAATTTTACTTGAATACGAATTTTGCGTGAGCCAGTAATGGAAAAATCTACAAATAAGGAAAGCTTTTAGTTCAAAACTAATAAAGGTAGCCTAGAAAAAGGAATATAAAAATGCACTTTAGAAGACACATTACCAAGAAAGAAAGACAAGGATCTACTAATTTTTAAGATGTTACACATGCTTAGCTTAAGCAAAAATAGAAGAAATAGAAGACACTTGCAACAAAATTTTCTTACAGTCACATTTCTTTTGAAATTATGATAAAGTGATTAATCACAAAAATCATGCCACTCTTCAAAATGAGAGCCTACATGTGAATTCAGAGGCTAGACATTGGAAGCAACTCCATTAAGACGGTGAAGTTTCACCAGCTTGAAATAGATTAATTGAGCTTGGTGGGTAACTCTGCCTTAAATTTTAATGACTTGAAACTAGTTCACTTGAGCACTTCTTGCTTCTGTTGAGAAATGCAGCTGCTTGCGACTACATACAGAAACCCTATTTCCATCTAGACAACCCATTGTAAAGAATATTTTGACTACCTGAGGCATTTGCTCTGTGTTCAAGTAAATAATCTAATAGCATTTCCAAACCAAAAGGTTGAGAACTGTTTTATAGGCTGTTGTGTCTGAGAATTATAATGCAATTTACTTCACAATAAAGTAAACATAGTTATGTGGCATAGATGCATGATTTTCAGCAATAATGATGACATTGATCTTGATCTTTGTGATGATTATGTTAGGCATGATTATACACACATGCTTTTCATCCAATTTCTCCATGTCTTTCTGAGCTCCAATTACTTATAATGACTGTGAGGCACTGGTCAAAGTGGTGTGGTGTGTCTGTGTCAACTATTGTCAATGAAAGTTTACCTTTAGACCATCAAGCTATGCTAGGATACTTTCAGCTACTAAAAAAAAAAAAAAAAAATTGCAAGAGGATGCTAGTCTATGCGGCTTTTTCCAAACTAAGCTTTTGTATCTAGCTTTCCAATCAGCACGCACAGCAAAACCAAGTCTGGTGCATTGAATTACATAAGGAGAAGGAATATTGTTTAAGATATTGTCCTGTGCAGTAAGCAGCTCTAGCACGAATGGGCTGGGGGGAGGTCCGGATAGTTCAGGACTATAGCTTCTGCAAGGTCATCTTCTCCTGCCTCAACCTTTAACAATATGATTTAAAAGCTTTCTGACTTTCCTCAGCAAATGCCCTCTGGCAGGATTAAACTGTGCTGCTGCCAATCCAGCTCAATATCAAGCATGTTAATGAGGTGTCTTGGCCTTTTTATTAATTCTACAAGGAGGGTAGTCTATTCAGAAGTGACTGAGAAAGTTTAATCAAATAATCTCATTGTTCCAAATTTATCACCACAATAAAAGAATCTACTAAAGAAATAGAACATGAAAGAACTAATTTTTTAATCCTATATGATTTTATACTACGAAGCAGTGCAGCCTTGAGGGTCACAGTAGCACTAACATCTGCCCATATGTGAGTAAACAGAGTATAGGGGTGTTGCTGTCTACAGAAGGGAACCTCTGCAAATTGTCTGCCTGTTATTCTCACTAAATATTTATACTGTTAAGAGAGTTATTTTTTTAATGAAGTATTTTGATTTAAAAAAACATCTGGAAAAAGTGTAGTGAGATACAGCCTTTATCCATGACATGATGAAATTTATCCAAAATGTGACAAAAAGTTGAAGAGAGGACACCTTTTTGTATATTGTGGGGGGAAGTGAGGTCTGAGTTGGTGTAAAGGAATAGTTATAGTAGCATCCAAAATTATTTCCAAAAGATCTGGAAAAATAAGTATGGTTAACTTACAAATAGGGTTTAAAATGCATACATGGAAGTAAGTGGCTATGCTCCACGCTTCGGAATCATATGGCAAAAGAGTAAGGCTTTTCTGATCTTCTATGCTCACAGATCAAAAATTCAGCTGTGTATTTTTTAATCTTTCAGACACATGAGCAACTTCAAACAGGTGCCATTAATTTTATACACTAAAAATTTCCTGTCAAATCAGTTTCCAAGTTTTCCTTTCTCTTCAGAAATCTCTCCTGCTGAGAAATCTGCAGAAGTCCAAGGCTAGCAATGCATTGTCTGCATCAAAACTTTTAAAACACCTTAGAAATTAGAAAAAAAACCCATAAGTTTATCTGAAGAGTGAGAATTACCAGGTTTTTCTTGGGGCTAGCATAATTTCCAGATAAGAAACTTCAAACTTAATAGGCCTATTTTGCTGTAATTCATTAAAGCAACTGCCTACCCTGAGCACAAATCCAATGAAAGTTTTCTTTCTAGAGTTCTTCGTTCTCTCCCCTTTGTGGCTATTGCTTCTTTCTTTTCTCCTCCTTAGGCTAACCAATGTTGGTAGTTGTTGCTATGACTGTACTCTCTTCCTTATTCCCTGTCTGTTTGGCTGACCTCTCAGCCAAACCCGTGGGACAGGTATAAACCAGAAGGGATACACAGTATCTAGCCTTTCTTTAACCTTGGCTTTGTAGCCCATTATTTCTAGTACAAATAACTTGAAATGATAGAACATGAAGGGATACCAAGGCTATATAGCACACCCATTGTCTTTGAAATTCAAGCCTCTGTTTCTCAAAATATGGGCTATTGAACAGGTCTGCTGTTCTATTTTCTCTGTCATTGACATCTTCTACAGACTTTTTGGGGTCTCATGCCAAAGGAAGTAAATGTCACTATTTTTCTGCTCTTTGCATTTCAGCTTTTGATTTGAACTGGGAAGAAAGGCACTCACAAGGCTTGTACACCATCAAGACGTGATGAGGTGTCCTAAATTTTTATTTCTGCATTTCTCATCTAACAATGGATAGCAAAACAAAAAATAAGTCTACTTACCATGCCAAATAAAAAGGACTTCTATTTTCCACTGTGTCTGTCAAAGAAAGAAAGTGAGCAGTTTATATTCAACCACTTCAAAGTAGCAGATTAAAATTAAAACTGCATACCTCCCAGGAACTGGGACACTGACTCTGTGTGTCCCTTCCTGATTACAACAGACAGCTACATCATCATTTCCAGAGCTTTCCTGTTGCTTTCATCAAGGTGTCATGACAAAAATTCTGATGCCTGTTTGGTTCTGCCATGCATTGTAGGGGGCCCAGAACAATGTGATAGCTCATGTGAAAAATGTGCTGCAACTTGTCTTAAATTCATCTGACTGCTCTTTCAAGCACAGTGTTGGTTTCTTTACTTCAGAGAGCAAGTGTGCATTTGTTGAAGGTGGTGAGGATGATATTTGCTTATTATTCAGTCTTGCACTTGGCTATTCTCTGCCTGCTGTATCAGGTTTTTGTTTGTCCTCTGTGTTTATTGAAAGCATTTAAAGGTGCTCCTAAATATTTTAAAACATGAATACAAACAAATATTATCTAGAATGGACTAGAAATTTTCTAGCTATGTAAATTTTTTGTTGTTGTTCATTCATAATATTTGTTGTGTGAAATGGATTACATTCAAAGTTGCACTCTATTGAGTCTAAACAGCACACTACAATTAGTACCACTGATTGAGCTGGAATCACTTGGGATATGCAGTAGCATTATATTCATGTGGATGTCAAATTTGATCCCAACCAGGGAAACCAAACAGTTTTACCATACAAGCATTTCCATATGTTACATAGGACTTTTATCCATGTATATTGCATCCAACATACAAAAACTCTTGGCGCAGGAACATCTGATAAATGCCTTGGGCTTAGATCTTCAGTCCTAAACCTAAAAGTACTAAGAAGCAGGAATATACATCAACTATATAATACTCAATTAGAAAGGTACTTGCTTAAGTCCCACCTTGAGTTATCTTCTAAAGACTCACTTCCCAGGGGTAATTTTTACGAACTGGAAAAGAAGGAACACATCGGCTTCATGCTGTGGTTTATGCAGTGGTGATTATTTTGTTGCTCAATGAAACATCATTGCTATCCTATTCCAGCATGTCACTGTATTCTTTAAATATAAACCCCTTATCTTGGGGTGGGGGTTGGGACAAATAAAAAAATGCACTTACATTTCTCATGAAACTTCCATCCCAGAGAAACTTCTGGCAAGCTACTGTTGATGGGAGGTAAAAATAAATACAGTTAAAATTATATTTTTCTTTGACACAGCATCACATTGTAGACGACATAATGTTAATAAATCTTAATGGCTGTGCCTTTTAAGAGCTGAATATCAGTCAAGCATATAATTTCATGTTGTCTGGAGAAAAGTAAAATGGAGTATCTAACAGGACAGAATAAGTCACCACACTCTAGAATTATTAATTATTGTTCTCTTGCTATAGGGCTCTGCTATTTTTAAAAAATACACTATTTCCTAACTATTCTTTGTTTGAATGATTGCAGGTGTTTTATTAAAGTAATAAACTCTCACTAGTGTGAGGTTCAAAAAGCAGTTTATAGGGGCTCCAGCTTGATGTCACATACTATTTTGCCTACTATTCCTTAACTAGGTATATACTGCTTAGCAATTATTTTTTTTTTCTCCTATTTCTTACACTTAGTAGCACTGCTAGTATACTATTATATTACTTCCTTCTCATATTCAAAATCTTAAGCAGCTCAATAAATCTACAAATTTCAGATCACATGAAATCCCTTACTTTATCTTTTAAAGTCCAATGCCATATTGTAATGTTTCAATTTTAACTACAATTCTTAAACATAATTAAAACAATATACATGAGAATTTTTACATGCATGTCTCCAGCAGCTGCTATTTTAAAAGAAGAAACATCACTTGCAGCAAGGTTTGATAAGATCTTAAAAGGTAGCTTTGTTGATGTTGCCTCTTACTACAATTTTGGAATGTTGTATTTATTAAAGGTTTTAGTAAACATTAAAATGTTCACTCATATGCATTTTTTTCTCTCACTCAAGATGAATGCTCACTTCAAGTTTGTCAATGCTGCCACCTAAGCTGTCCAAAGTCACTTGCCTGCATGACAGGAGAAACATCCATCTGTCTTTTCATTTACACCTTGAAATGACAGCAGCTGGGGAAGGATAAAACAGTAGGAAAATTTGTATTGGACAGAAGAATGAGATGGTTCTGGCCTATTAAAGTGTATATGTGTGTCATAGGGTCTCTGACTTCCACAGCTATTCTCTGGTGCTGCAGAAAATGGGCAGACAAATATGTCAGTGATGGAGGCAAAATTTCTAGCAGGGTTGACCAAGCCTCTGCTAGTTTGCAGCAGCCTGTGCCAAAAGGCAGGTGAATGCTCAGCAGGTGTCAGTCATTATTGGCTGCTCAACAGTGTCAGCATGCTTGGTTATTGGAACCTTTGCTTGCTCTGAGACTCTGAACTTCATCTCCTACCAATGTGAATTAGTACAGTACAAGCACAGCCAATCCTGACTTGTATTTTTGCACCTATAATTATGGAGGAATTTGACACTAGGTATATGCAATTTTACAGGGAATTGTCAGAATAAAACATATCCTTGTCCATCACTTAAAGCCAGAGAAAATGCTGGACTTCAGAAGCCTGACTGAAATTATTAATCCCATTCATGTCCAACATCGTCATTCCTGCCCTCAATGCCCTAAAGAGATTTAAATCATGACAGTGATCAGTATCCTTAGATTTAGTGAGCATCATGTTTTCATCCCCTCATCTTAACCGAAATCATCCTTCTGCACTGATTTGTGTAGCCTGCAAATTGCTCTGTCACTGCTGGTAGGCAGCATCAAACACCTGCACAGTTACTCTCTGTTTGCACTGCTGGACCACTGCTGTTCACCTATATTGGATTTTGGAACTGACCTCCTCAGCAGCAAATACTTTTCCCCTTCACAGGTGCAAAATAAGGGATAGGAAAAAATTTACTGCATTATTCAGTACATGTGTATTTAAGATTAAAAATAGTTTGACTTTCATCTGATGAAGATTTTTTTAACTTTCTCTTTCTGATAATGGTGTGTTGATCCTGCAATGTTACCTTCAGAGACAGCGAAAGGTTGTGTTTAACTGATCCAGCTCACTTCCACATTTGATACCTCGGTGGTTTTATGTTCTAGGTAAACTGAGCTTGTGCAGTGATGAAAGGGAACGTTTCTTTTTTCCTCCTTGGAATTGCTTTTTTTCCCTCTATGAGATGCACATGTATATAATAAATTTTTTTTTACTACACTTATCTCTACTTTTAGGCAATTAAATTTTGTGTATCTATTACCAGATTTTAATATTTTTCTTTTTTTGTGAACAAAGACTTTGTATAAAGTAACATCTATGCTCACGTTTATTAAAGCTTAACTGTATGTTCGTCACTTAGGTAGAATGTTTAAAAAAATAATAAACGCGGCTCGATGGAAGCTCCGATGCTGCCTCGGCGGCGTTCCGGGGGCAATCAGGTGGGTGCAGTGGTCAGATGGGGCCCACGGTCCCTTCAGGGTTGGCCCTGCTTGGGCTGTCAGGCTGCCCCGCGCTGTTTCCAGCCTGCCCCAGCTGGCAACGCCGGCAGAGCGGTCGCTCCGGACGGAGCCGGGACCGGGCAGGGTACCGGGAGAGGCGATGCCGCCCCGCCCCGCCCCGCGGGCGGTTCGCGGCGGGCCTGGGGTGCTCCCCCTGCTGGCGGCCGGCGGGATTGCGCGGGTGGGGGGCGCGGAGCGCGCCCTGCCCTGCCCGGCCCCGCCGCCGGCGCTCCGCGCTCCGCAGGCGGCAGCGGATCGCAGGCGGCAGCGCTAGCCCGCCCGTCTCCCTGCCTGCCTCCCGCCCTGCCCGCCTCTGCTGCTGGGGCCAGCGCCAGCCCACGGACCCTCTGCCACGGGGGCGCCGCCTCCCCCCGCTCCCTCCTTTCCTCCCTTTCCCGGCCGGTGAGCGCCGCCGGCTCGCCCCGCCGAGAAGCCTGGGCGCCCCCCAGCCATCGCTGCTGCTCCCCATGGGGATCCGCGAGTTCCCCAACGGGTCGGCGCGGGGCAAAGCCGCCACGCTGTGAGTACCGCCGGAGGCCGGGAGGGAGGGCTGGGAGGGAGGAATGGGGATACCCCACCCCACCCCACCTCGCCCCTGCCGGCGCCGCCGCCCGCTCCCGGGGGTCGCTCCGGTGGAGTGCGGCGAGGAAAGTTGGCGCCGGGCGGGCTCACCTGCCGGCGGGGGTCCCGCCGGCAACTTCGCCCGGGGCCGTGGGGGACGCCGGAGCCGCGGCCCCAGACTGACACTCCGCTCCCGACCCGCAGCGGCATGCGGCGCTCCCCCGATGTCAG
This sequence comes from Hafferia zeledoni, assembly GCA_035583235.1. Lineage (NCBI taxonomy): Eukaryota > Metazoa > Chordata > Aves > Passeriformes > Thamnophilidae > Hafferia > Hafferia zeledoni. Next base: position 44,368,115 of record JAWWEV010000115.1, read on the forward strand.
CCCCCGGCGGCTGTCCGACATCAGCCCGCAGCTGCGGCAGCTCAAGTACCTGGTGGTGGATGAGGCCATCAAAGAGGACTTGAAGTGGTCTCGCTCCGTGGAGGACCTCACCAGCGCGTCCGTGGGGCTCACCTCCATCGAGGAGCGCATCCTCCGCATCACCGGCTACTACGGCTACCAGCCCTGGGCCGCCAGCTACAAACGTGAGTCCCCGGCACGGGCGGCCTGGGGGGTTGCCAGGACGGGGGCGAGATGAAAGTGGCTGAGGGGTATGGGTTCCAGGGACCCGTCACTCTGTCGCTGGAAAAAAGTCGCCCTGTGGGAGGAAGTGCTCTCACTCTCGGCGAGGAATTTGGTGCCCGTGTTGCCTTAGTCTTTAGGCAGTTGCTGGCTCACAGAAGCGTGGTGCTAAGAATGATGACAGCTAAATTCTGCTAAGAAAATAGGTCAAATATTTGTCTTAATATTGCAGGCACACTTAGCGACGCTGATTACCGTATTTGACAGCTGTGTAAAAGCCCCAGCAGCACGTTCATGCGCACACCATTTCCACAAGTAACACATTACCAGTGTGTCTTTCCATCATTTTAAGGGTCTGTCAAATTTTCACAGCACTTGGTAGGAATGATGTGTCTTTTCCTGTGTCAGGTGGAACTGTTTCTTCTGTATGCATACACTTGAGAAAGAAGCTTCCTATGATACAAATGCAAAGAGAGACGTATCTGTATTCCTCCACATACACGATTTGCAAAGGAAGTGTTACTTCACTTAGCCATATCAACTTGTATTTTTTGTGTGTAATGTCCAAATTCTTGCCCATCTTTCATCACCATAATGGCACTTGTATGAATTAAGAAGTTCTAGAATAGTTTACCAATTAACTGAAGTGATAAAATTATTTGGGTTGTCTTAGTGTCACTTGTAACATCACAGGTGTTTTTGTTGTAAAAAGGATTCTGCTGTAAGAGAAATCATTGCTTTGCTAGAAAGACTGGCTCTGATAAGGTGGTTGTTTTCGTGTTGTATTTTCCTAAGTATTAAGTAAAAAATATTCTGAAATATTTACTAGTGGATTATCTGTTTGGCAGTGTGCTTAATAATGGAAGAGAATGATACAGAAAGCATGGCACACAGTACCAGTTCAGTTTTTCTCTGAGGAAGGGCCACTCCTGATTGTCTGAAAATAGGACTTTACTAATAAATATTCTAACACATCTTCTGTGCAAGCTTCTTTTTTTTTTTTTCTTGATTACAATTATGACTGAAATGTCAGATATTTGCTACTTTACTTACTGGGAGTACGGTATTTCTGTAAGAGCAATTCCCTTGCCTGGATTGGGACAATTCTTGAAAGTAAAGCTTTTTCAGGTCAGTTTTCAGGATCAGATCATATGTGGGTGCCAGGCTGGGTTGGATGTTAACGGCTCTATCTGACAGAGTGACTAATACTCTAGCTGAAGTCACACTGAGCTGCTATGGCTGAACCTTCTGAAATAATAAAGGTCATGCTGGCTCCTCAATTATAACGTATTTGTTGAAATTTATAACTCTGTCTGAAAAAGTTAATAGCAAGCCTGAGCTTGCTCTTCTAGTTAGATTTTCTCTTGAAAGTCATTCTGAATAACAAAATTACATACTTGAGTTATAATGGTTGGGAATAAATATACAAAGTGTCTGAGTTTCATAAATGTATGTCTAAAATAATAGGTTATGTGAAGTTTCTTGCTAATTAAAAATCTGAGTTGCTAGGATTGTAGAAGCACACACAGAAGAAAAAACCCATGTTTATGGCATGGCTGAAGCAGAGCTGTGTTGATCTGCATCAGCTGAATAGCTGACTGAATACATGTAAATGGGGTGCATCATCAAAAGTGGGAAGACAACTTTGTCGCAGCAGCTTTGAAATCTCTTTAAATAATTGTTCAAGTTGGGCTTATGCCAGGTTTTGGGATATGGACTTTCCAGTTAGAAGATTTAATTGGCTCGAATTCTGTGGACAAATGATTTTTATTAAGTTCGAATCTCAACCTGGGTACTTTTTCTCATCTTATTGTGCACACTTGTAGACATTAGAGTGCTGGTGGCACTATGATTATAATTATGGAGTACATTAATAATGGACCTGCTTTCCAGAAAAGAAATCCATAATCTAGTTTAATCTAGATTTATTTAGTCTCTCTCTTGATGACATTCTTTTTGTTGGAACTAAATCCCCTGTAGGGCCAGATCTACTTTTACACTGGAGTGCAGTCTTTTCATACTTCACTTGGGCTGTTTATATATTTTTATATATATTTATATATATATGTATCTGTATAAAATTTATGGAGAGACTTGGAAAGCTTTTGCTTGTTTTGGGGTGTTTTTTTTAGAAAAAACTCTATTAGGGAAACTACCAGAGATAATTGGAAACAGTGTTGCCATGACTCTAAAACTTGCTTGGAGCATAAAATGACAGTTCAGAACATACTGGGATGCCTCAAGGTTATATACCAACTCCAGTATTTAATATACTTTTAAATTAG
>JAWWEV010000115.1:44370739-44383033 GCA_035583235.1 Hafferia zeledoni
TTTTTATATATATTTATATATATATGTATCTGTATAAAATTTATGGAGAGACTTGGAAAGCTTTTGCTTGTTTTGGGTTTTTTTTTTTTAGAAAAAACTCCATTAGGGAAACTACCAGAGATAATTGGAAACAGTGTTGCCATGACTCTAAAACTTGCTTGGAGCATAGTTTTGTTGTGGTAAAAAATGACAGTTCAGAACATACTGGGATGCCTCAAGGTTATATACCAACTCCAGTATTTAATATACTTTTAAATTAGTAGGAAAGAGAGGAGGAAGAAGTGAAAGTCTGCTGAAGACATAAACTGATATGGATTGGATAGGCCAAGAAAGGACTCATTACATTACTCTAGGGAGACTTGGCCCAGCCAGGTGACTTGCCAAAATGTCATCATATGTCATTCAGTTATCAACAAACAGAAGCCTCATGTTTCCTGAAAATGCTAAAATTACCTGCCAAATTTCAAATTACATCAGCTGGTGAGTTTGGGACTGTACATAGCTCAGGGAAGACCTCTGCTGTTTGACTGCACTTGCAAACCAGATTTTAGGAACTGGAATAATGTAATGTGGTTCCTGTGTGTTAGGATGCCTTCAGAGAATTTAGTCAAATACTGTAATAGTGCTTATCTCCTCTCAAAAAAAAGGTTACAGTAGGCTCTGAGATGTGCAAGTAGAAAGAATACAATCTGTAGAGAGTCTCAATAGTTTTGGCTGTTTACCTTAAAGAAGTTGAAACCAGAGTATGTAAAGAACTGACACATATTGCTCAGGCAGGTAGAGTGTTTTTCTTCTTACTCTGTCATAAGAGGAAAACAGGTAGATAGTCAAAGAAGCTGAAAAGCCATCAATTAAAACTGATAGAAAAAGAAATAGTTTTAAAGAAGACATGTAATTTATTCTTGAGATGAAGATTTCAAGGGATTGTGAAGTGACAAGGTCTATAACTTTAATAAGTAGAGAATATTCAGCTTCATTATGCACAGTTCTAATTAGCCCCTCTTAGGCTGTGAGGAGGCTGCTTCTTGATGGTTTCTTGTGCTTCCCTCCATTGAATCTGCCCACCTCCAGAAAGAGGATAGGAGTGTGTGCTGATCCAATTTGGTAGTTCTTACATTTCTGAAATTCTCACTGTTGATTTTCAGGTTAAATAGTCTTGGGGATATCAGCTCTCCAGCCTAAATGAAACATTCGTGTTTGTTCCATGGGGAATATTTTGCAGCACCTGATTTGATTTTTCAAATCCAATTCAGAGGGGAAGAAGCACCTGTAAGATGCAGTTAGACTGTAGAAACATACTCTGATGCAGCTACATCAGTAACAGGGCTCAATATTTGTGATATCTTTATTATCAGTAAGAGGAACATTAGATGACTTTTTTTTTTTTTTCAGTTAGCATATAAGTATCAAAGAATTTAATAAAAACCCACCTGAAAACAACACCACAGAATTTGCAGATGCCAGTGACAGTCTTTTTGTTGTATGGAGATCAAGGTATTGTTAGAGCTGTATTAACACTAGAGTTCTCTTCCATGTGTAGGTTAAGTGAATTATCATGATTTCTGCCTTTGAAAGCCTGGGAATTCAGTTGAAGAGCAGAGACAAGTTGAAGGTGAACAGACATATTTTTAGTTTCCATTTCACACCATTGTTGGTAGGAAATAGTTTTCTAAATATTTTTAGAAGTATAGTTCCCTAGGAGCTTTTCTGCACAAGTGTCACTAAACTCTTGAACTGTCTTCCTGATCAGTATGGAAGACTTGTCTGTTTTAATGATTGTAGCAATTGGCAGGGTGCTTATTTCCACAGGAAATGGGCACAGCTCTCACCTTTGCCAAACGTTCATTTTGCTCTATATTAACTAGGTCTATTTTGTGGTGATTTGATATCAGTCTGTCATAATGTGATTAGTATTTTAAATACATTCATGTGGACTTGAGCCAGCTATCCCTGGTTTGCAATCTTTCCCTCTTCCTACAGAATGCCTGCATCTATTCCATGTTTAAGATTTGAATCTTTCTTTTAAAGCAGAGACTTTCATATATCCTCAGCATGTGTTCCTAAATACAAACTTGTTACGGACAAACCAGGATTATCTTGGCCTCTCCCTTTTATTCACTTACATTCTTTGTGTGCTTTGAGATGTTTCTCTACCTGCAGAAAGAATATTGAGAGAATAGTATGTACTTTTAGCTCCTCTCAGTTCTGTTTACTAGGAACTGACTGCTGTCTGTGGTCCATGGCTTGTAAGCATACATGTCTCTAAGACTGACCTTGTGAATAACCCCAGGTTGTTCCAGTACTAAGTTTTAAGTGACATTATGTTCAGGTGAAAAGAAAAGATTGTGTTCAGTAACTAAAGTTCTCTGGCTCTGCTCCTCCTTGCTACTTTAAATATTAGTTTTCATATTTTTAATGTTTCTTCATAGTTTTTTCAGCAATAACAAAATAAACCATTACATTTTAATGCCCAGAATTTCAATGTAGTACTCATCCAGTATGTAGCACATTAGGTCTTGACCTGAATGTGGAATTTAAGTGCTATCACCAATAGACATAACATACTGGAACACATTGGCTGGATAGCCTGAACATTGTTCAGAAAGCGTAATTGTCTGAGTACGAAAATCATCGAATCATATCATAGAATGATTTGGGTGGGATGGACCCTAAAGATCAACTAGTTCCAACCTCTGTGCCATGGGCAGGGGACACCTTCCACTGGACCAGCTTTCTCAAAGTCCCATCCAACCTGGCCTTGAACATTTTTAGGGATGAGGCATTCATAACTCCTCTGGGCAGACTGTTCCCAGTTACAGGCTTTGATAGTCTTTCAAGGTAGTAGCTTAGTGTGGATTTTAGCTAATTAAACATACAAGCACTATACCCTTATAAATATTAGAGTATCAGTTATACAGCTGAGGACTGGTGTTTCCAACTCATCCCCAGTGTTCCTCCTTGTGATCTGCTTTTCGTGTGCCACTGCATGCTGAAATTTCACAGTTGCTAAGAGCAAATCAAGTGGGGATATGAATCAGGGGAAATTTGTGCAAATACCATTTTCACATACTTGCATCTGAGGGAGAATTTAAACTTTTTGAGGTGATATACTCCAGAAGTTCAAAGACGAAGTTGTTTTCTCTGGGGAAGGCCATTTTTAGGCCAGCTGTAAGCAATTAATTTAAACTGATTGCTTGTTTTCTTGCTTTCTAATACATAAATATTGAATGTAATACATTTATAACTAATGCAAGGCTTGGTGGTATCATTCAGGTTGCTGTTTCTGAGGTTAAATGATTATGTGAGAATCTTGCTTTTCGGATGAAAACATGGAATAACCTTTAGATGTCTTGCCTGGCAAGAGAAACTTGGATAGCTGTCCCAGGGTCCATCTATAGGTCAACACCCCCCTGAATCTTAGAAGATGACTAAAAATACGGGCTTTATCTCTTTCTTTCTTTCTTTCTTTCTTTTTTTTAAGCTAGGCTTATGGTGTCTGAGGCCTGATTAATTTTTTAATCAATGCTCTTCAGCTCTTCATTGACAATACTACCGTAACTAATTGTTATTCTGGCAAGAGAACCCAAGAAAACATGGTAACTCCTACAAGGGAAGGAAAGCAACGGTGACAAATTGCATTGCAGATTTAAAAGTACCATAGCATCGTTGTTTCAAATACCTGCTGCAAGCTAAACCTACATGTGGTGATATGTGAACCAGGGATATTACTGATTTATGTCCCCATGACAGCTCACACAAAAAGCTCCAAAGCCATTTCCTCATACATTTAGTAGTCAGTGTAACTGAGAAGAACTGTCCCAAGAAACAGTCTCTTTAAATATTTCAGAGACCTAATCACAAGTCTGCAGTGGATGTCCCAGAGTATTTCAGGATGTGTTTCTCTTTTGAAAGGGAACCCATTGGCTTCTATGGGTGTTAACTTTTTGGGTGGTCTTGCAAATGAGAATGAGCACAATACTGAGCAGCTGCAAAGATACCACATGAAAATTTAAGGACCGAGGGAGATTGAAATATAGCCAGCCGTTCAGGATCTTCTTTTTCAAGACAATTCCAATAGAGAAGAAACTTGAGAATTCTTTGGCTTTTGAAAAATGATAATTTTTTTGCCAATTCCAAGTAGAAAACTGGTTCCTGTTACACTATAGAGCTTTAATCACAAACTGTTAAAGTCCTTGCTGGCAAACCAAGCAGATTGTAATTTAAACTGGTGGCTAAACATTTTTGATTGTTTAATAAATATTTAGTAAATGGTAAATGTTAGTGAACATTTAGTAATTTGTTTACTAAACAATTTTAATCGTGTAGTGTTAAGTAGCCACTACTTTTAACTAGGCAGATGGATAAACATTTCATATTTTGTATCTGGTTTTCACATTGAAGAAACTAAAATCTAGCACATACAAAATGGCCCATCTTTTTTTTCTTGTTTGCTGTTTAAACAAATTAATCGGTCGGTTTCAGCTTTTTTTCGGTGTAGCTTTAATTACATGTCATCTTCAGTATGCCATTTATGCAAAACAGTCCATGGGACATCAGTTAGTACTCTGTTGGTTTCCAGCCTTCATTTTATACCCTTAACGAATATCATCATTGAATGTTGCTTTATTAGAATATAGCACTGAAGTCTCCATGATGTGCTAGTTGTTCATCTAATAGTCACTAATCGTCATGTTGAATCCATAATAATGGGTTGTTGCTAAAATCACCTACTACTCTGAATTGATATGGACTAATGAGGGAGCAAGCTAATTTGTGAAAAACTAATTTGGAAACTATCAAGAATTACAAACAAATGCTCATTTTTGGAACTATCTTTATTGGAGACCCTTCTTTCATCAGGATAAATTTCTGTAATAGTTCTGGAGTGTACTGTGTGCTGTATATTTGCAACTTCTAATTAATGTTTTCTTTAGTAAAAGGAATTAATTGCGTAAGATAATGGCATTGGAATCAGACATCCGTTTTGGTTTCCTGTAATATCAGATTACTGGAGTGTTACTGAAAGACCAAGCCACAAAATGACAAAAACTCTTGGTCCAAGATGTTTGTGCCTCTTAAAATTGTTTAGTGTGTCGTCAGCAGTGCACATTAGCCTGTTAGCTAATTTTCCTAGATTCTGGCTCGTGTCAGGGCTATCTTAAAGGTGTGTTTTTGTGCCCTAATCTCTCTCCAGTGTAATGAGGTATTTGTGTTTCATTGCTGATAATTGGTATCATTTACTTAAGATCAAATAAGCCTCAAGAGAAAAAGGGGGATGGCAGTCTGGTGTAGTGGAAAGCGTCCCCTGCAGAGAGTTGGAACTAGATGATCTTTAAGGTCCCTTCCAACCCACAGCATTCTATGATTCTTTAGAAAAGTTACATGAAGGCCACTTTAGCCCTTTGGCAAGTGCCCTTCTCTGCAACACAAGGGTGTAGTTCTGTCCCTCTTTATGTTTTGGAAGCTGAAGTCATAGACTTTGTTGCTGGTGAGTGATGACTACTCTGAGAACAGTAATACAATGGGCATTTATGTTTGTAGAAAGAAACTTACCTGCAGGTCATGGTTCCTATCTAGGGAATAGCCAACCTTCATGCAATGCATCTTGTAGAAACCACTTCCCTGAGCCTTTTTGATTCTCTGATTATCTTTACTAGACACATGTTCTTTCATTCCTCAGCACATTCTTGGAAGCAAAATGATGCTGTGATTGCATGGAATGCCATAGAGAAGTATTTGCTTTATGAACACTCCTGAAATATTCCTTAGATTGGAGGAATGCAGGAGCAATATTCCCTGATATAATTTTCTTTAAACTTTGAGAAGCTTGTTCTGTGCTCAATCAGCTCCCCTTAAAAAAAGTACCTCTAAATGGTTTAAGACACCACTGTTTTTCTCAGGACCTTGAGGGCCTCATGAATTCTCTGGAACTTGAGGTTAACTTTTTTTTTATAAAATATGCCTTATTTTGTTTCCTGTCATTTTGTTCCTGTGAGTGTATCTGGCCAATAAAAGAATTGGGCTGTACAAATTTAGGTGGCCTCACATTTAGAAATGTAACAATGACATCACATTGCCAACAGAGTATATTAACTCAGCAAGCCAGTCATGTGAGGCAAGGAAATTTGAATATTTGAACTTCTCCAGGAAAAGGGAATGTAATTGGCTACTAGTGAAATAATAGAGCCTTAATGTTGCAATTAAATGGTCTTTTTGCTTTCTGTAAGTGGCTTCTGTAGAATAACTGGTGAAAAAGGCCCTTGTATGTCTAAAGGAAGTAACTAGACTTTCAGTTTTGAACACTGGTGCAAAGTCTTACCAATCCTATTCCAATGTCTATAATGTGGTAGAGCTGATTTAGCAGTAACAATCCAGTGAGTTTTCTTTTTTCTTTGACATCTACATCAGAAATACCACAGATTTGATGCTTTTCCTCACCATCTCCACACCAGCTAAGCTGCCAAAGTGGCATGGAAGTTGAGCTGTCCAAATTGAGTAAGCCAAGTCATTCCACTTCTGAGCTCGCTGACAGTGGTGCTGTTTGTAGCCCTGTGGCAGTGTGGGGGCTCTGCCTCATCCGGGGTCTCTTGCTTTGGCTTTGCCAGATCTGTGCAGTTGAGTGAACAGAGCACAGTTTTGTGCTCAGGTGGGAAGTAAAGCAAGGACCTGCTTCTTCAGAGTTCTTCAGTGATGGTGTATTCATGGTAATGTTCTGAAAGACTGGAGTTGACTTTCTTTTTTCAAACAGTAACTTTTATGCAGACAGTGTGGGTTATTGGGTGCTCCGCAGGGATTATCTGCATGCAAATTTTTGCCCTAGCTGAAATATGCAGTGCCAGGATTAACATCAACAGTGCGGTGTTTGCTCTGTGAAACAGGAACTAAGACTTTGTGGCTTTATGATTTTGTTGTCTCTCGTCCTCACTTTGTGCAATGTTTTTTGGAAATTTTGAGACTGATTTAATTAAATATGCAGCTGTTTATTTTGGACAAGCTAACATGGTAATAGTCTTATGGTAATCATGTTTAATTTTTCAGTTTAGACATAGCTACCACTTACGGGTTTGGTTAGCACTTTCCATGGAGCAGAAATTAATCACAGAAAACATATTGTTCCTTTTACTTTTGCTGAAATGATTTTTTGCTGTGTAGCATCTAGTGTTCCACTGGCCTGGTAACTTCTCCGTTGTAGGTGGTTCTTCACCTCAGAAATGAGGTTTATAATGTAAAGAAGTATGTTTAGATTTGATTTTCAGAGGCTAATTAAAGAGAAGAAATGACAAATAATGTAAAAGTGGAAAGGTACAGTCAGGGAACAAAACCCTTAGAGTCAGTAGAGCCATGGAAAATGTCTGTAATCAAAGACCTCCTAGAAAATAACTGCATTCCAACAGTTGTTCGCTTGTAAGACTTAGGATGGTCCTCTTAGAGGGTGCAGTGTTCTCTGGTTCAGTTCATACAATTAATTCACAGTCTTTGGGAAGTAGTACTTCATACACAACTTATTTTAAAACACCTTCTTTATTTGCTTTTCTTGTTTTGAAGACAGAAAGAAAACCTTCTTTCAAACTTTATGCCTTAGTAATGTATAGTTCAATATCTTTAGGAAATTCTTTGTGTTTTGCAGATAGTGATTTTGAGAGATAGAGGGCTGTATATATGTTCTGACTTTGTACAGGGTGAGAAATAGTTTTGTGTTTTATAGTATTTCTCCAAATGGAAACAAAAATGGGAGTAAATCATAGAAGCATGGATGAGTAATTTCTTGTAGATAAATATATGAACAAGAAACATGTCTTGAATCTTGTACTGGGAACAATATTTTGTGCCTCCTGTTGCTGGTATCTGCATAGTAGAAGTTGAATCGCACTGGAAATCGTTCTGGCAAACGATATCAGGCATTCTGTATTTATTTCTACAAAACAAAAAGTTTTTTCCTTAGTGTATTTATAGGAATCTTTGCTATTAATATTACTTTAAAATGACACTCATATATCAATGTTCTATTTCTGCATGTCAAATTCTTTTACATCCTACAGTAACACTTCTCTAAAAGCACAGTATCTCTTGTCTATATAATAAAAATACACTGGAAGTGGGACTGATACCAGAATCTTTAGGGTGTAAGCCTAGACTTTCTTATGACTCCCTAGTAGTTTTTGGTTCTTGATGAGCTTAGTGAACAAAGGAAACTGGGAAATTCATATCCAGTACAGCACTTTTGGATCAAAGTAATGTATTATTCTGGTCTGCACTTGTAATAATAAGAGAGAATTAGAAATGCAGTTGGGGAAAATGCTTGACTCCAACCAAGCCCATGGCAGTTTTCTCAGTAACTTCAGTCAAGCCAGGTTTCACCCACCAGGCTTAAGTCTGAGTTTGCCTTTTAAGCAGGCTTCCTGCTTTGTATGCTGAACATTTGTTCCTAAGGCAACTGCATCCAATTACACCTACCCATACATGGTCCTTATTATATGTTTCTAAGCACTATTGAAGAGCTCTGTTTAAATTGTAGAATAATTATTTCTTTTAATAGAAGTGCAATTTTAAATTTCTCTAATCTTAAACTTGATGATTAGTACTTAATAGCTTGTCCCAACATGGGCAGAAGGCATCTACAGAAATTGAGAAGAGACCACACTTTCTTCCCATTGCCTATAAAACTGACTACTGGAGCCCAAGTGCTGAAAGGAGAATGAACAATACAATAATTTACAGTTTTAGGTTAGGAGTTAAGGACTGAGACCTTTAATAGGACATGCTATAGAGGTACTGGTATAGGAGGAGAAAGTCCTCAAACAGGTCTGTTACCAGTAGAAAATTTTGTATTTCCTTAAGCTTAAACACCCTCATTTTCACTAAATATGTAAGTAATTATGTCTTTATTATAATATGATCTATATTATACTATATAAAACTATAATACTATATAAAATAGTGTTCATGTCTTTCCACTTCAGCTGAACACAAACAATCTGCCTATACTAGAGTGGGGGACACTAAATGTATCTCTGGCAGAAGCTTTCTAAAACAGTAAAAGAAAGGCATTCATACACAATTCATCATTTGTATAAGCTATAGTTGGAAGCCAGTTAGGCTTTGGCATCCCTGACTCAGTCAGCTGAGGAATAAGAACATAGGAAACCAGACCTCTTTGCAAATGTAGGCAAAGGACAGTGTGCAGTGGGATGGAATTACAGTGTTCTTGGAGAAATTTGAAATGCTAAAGATAACAGAATGTTGTTGATTTAGTTTAGGTTTTTGTTCTATTTTTTGTTAAGCTATTCCACCACAAAGTCATACAAATGACAGGCAAGATGTGGCTTGAAGAAACTCCTGGGTGAAGTTTAAAACCTGTCTAATGAAGCTGGTTGATTGGATTAGTGCATTAACCTCTTATCTCCTTATTTTCAAAGGCTAAAATTGCTCTGTCTTCGTGTTGGTAAAACTCTGGTAGAAGCTAAGAGGAATTTTGCCTAATTAAAACCCACAACTAATGGTGTGAAGGAATACTGCAGTCCTGAAGGGAAATGAGGATTCTGGTCTGACTGTAACAGATTTGTGTAAGCTCTGCAGTTTGGCAAGCATGGACACTCATAAAACTCCAGAGTCCCAGAGCATGCTAGCCAAAGAGTTTTTACAAACACAACTTGCTATCATAAGGTTAGAGTCTCTTTTCATATTTGAACATGTTCTGCACTTTTCAAATGGAAGTGGATCTGGTCCCAACCTCCACCTGAGAGCATCCCTGTTGCAGCTATCTGTTGATGTAAACATGTATAGTAAATTCCCTTCCAGTCAAGAGCATTCCTCTTGTGAATGTCTAGTGAGTGCCTTTGTTTCCTTCACTTTGTTTCTGTACAGAAGGCAATTAGGTTTTGATCCCCCAATTATTCTTAATAAAATGATCCTTCTTACTTATGCTAGGTGAGGACAGCATGAAAGCAGGGATACTGCCTTTTTTGTCTGGAACAGTTGAAAACAGGAAGAAGAAAATGATCTCAAATGTTGAGACAATTAGGATCTTGAAACACTCTTTTGGAGGTACGTTTGTAGAACCTAGTCAAAGTTGCATGCCCACTTCTAGGAATTGTACCAGAGAAATAAGAGAGATCTGGATCAGCAGGTGTAATGTTATGTACTACCTTGGATATTAACTGCTCTAGCTGAATTGTAGAATAATTGGAAGGTACAAAAGCATTAACACGTTGCAGAAAGGCTGCCTTCACTTGAGATGTATAGCTCTTGGTTAGTGCAGGGTTGAAACACTTGCACTGTAATCTGCTTTGTGTAACAGCAGCCGATTGTACTGGAAGTGATTATATAAATCTCAGCTCAGCATTGAAGCTGGAGAATTTCTGTGACAATAAACAACCTTGCAGGTCTGATCTTTCTTGCTTTTTTGGTAGCTGTTGATTTGTTTCCAATAGACTGAATTATTCTGACATCTCATAATGATGATTTCATTTGATTTTTTTTTCAGTGTTAAAACCAGAGAAATTCTCAATAGTATATCTCAAAAAATTTTATGTTTATAAGTGTCTGGGAGTAACTAATGAATGAAGTCTAAACCTTGCAGTAGTTCCTAGAAGGCAATGTTTGAGGTATGCCAGTGTTGAAGGAGCATTTGGACAAAGCCCTTAACTATATGCATTAACTTTTGGTCAGCCCTGAAGGTGGCAGTTGGACTAGATGACCATGGTACATCCTATCCAGCTGAAACTGCTCTATTTTATCTACTCTTCATCTCTTTCATAATTATTTTATGTTAATATTACACCATTAAAATATTAAGGACCAGTAACCAAAATAATAGCTGAAAATACCCATGGGCATAATTACAGCATCATGCAGCTGCTTTGTATTTGAAAGATAGAGGTCTTGAGTGTTTCTTATTCAGTTAAATAACAAGAGAGCTGTATTTCCCTGGAGCTACTAAGTACCAAGGAAATGTCTTTGCAACTGTTTGATATACAAGTTTGAAGCCTGCAAAATTATATATATGAGCAACCTAAGCTGTGCAGTAGCTATGTGACTAAAATGATTTGTTTGTATATGTTTGCTTTGAGGATATTAATTATTTGTATTGCCCCAAATAATTTGTTTCAGCTGACAGTGAATGTAAAGTTTTTTTGAAAATACTAACTTGATATTCTTCACATCATAAAGTATCATTTTTGTATGTCTATGCTAATTATAGCTATCTAGAAAATTATATCATTGCTCTTGTATGTAAATTGTAAGTCAATTTTTATGTGAATAAACCAAGTAATTTATTTGGTGCAAACATAAGTATTCCGTGCAGTGTTGAAATACTTCAGTTCTCTTAATCATTTTGTCCTTTTCAACAAAATCACTCGTCTGTGCTTTAATTTTTTTCAACAGTCTGATCTTGTCATTTTTCCAGAATGTAATATAATCCAGAGTAATTCACATGTGCTGAGCAATTAAGCTTGACACAGAGGTCTGTCTATAAGGAAAAATTCTTGTGACAGGATTTATTTACGGTTTATTTAATGCAAATTAAAACCTCTATAAATTAGTGCTTTGATGGATGTTTGACTGATTTCAAAAAACTGTATTTCTCCTGCTAATAGTTCTGACTGAGCAATTAAACATTGTAGCAACATGTTATAAAATTAAGACTTCGATACCTTGTTTACAAGAAGCACCATTTCCTGAAGCACAAAATCCTCTCAAACCAAATACATCATTCATTTATTTAAATTGGTTCTCTGTTGACTTCAGTGGAATAAAGTACTACTTAAGCAACACAAGCTTGTAGAATACAGCTTAAAATAAGTAGCTTTGAAAAAAACGAAGGCAATTATCAGTTGTAGAGTTTGCGGAAAGCAGCATTCAATTTCCAAATATCTGTCTGAAAAGAAAAATACTAGTTCTGATATTCAGATGTCCTGGATCCCAAACTTTGCATGTGACAAGTAACTGTAGCTATCTTTTTCTAATGTTTTTGCTTGGTTTGTTTTTTGATTTTGTTTGTTTGTTTTGGAATTTGGGAGTTTTTTGTGTATTCAAATTTAACTCTGGGTCAGGTTTTTGGAAAAAGTGTTGTCATGCACAAGTCTTACAGATTTGTAGACTATAAGAGATTTTCAGTCTCCTATATAGACCACAACTCTTGTTCTGTATAAATATCACTTAAGGGAGAGTAATCTTTAAGTAGCCACAATTATGTATGGCCAAACTTCACGAATGCAGATTTGGGCAGGGCTCTCCCCACGTGGCTGTGCCCTTCCAGCCTGCACAGTGGATTTTTTAGGTGAGGCACAGCGT
>JAWWEV010000115.1:44383133-44433079 GCA_035583235.1 Hafferia zeledoni
CCTGCTGAGCATCCGAGATGTGACGGGATGGGATGGCAGGGAGGCTTGAACTGCCAGGGGATGGTCCCACTGAGACTTGAACTCAGGACCTTGGGATTCGGAGTCCAGAGTGCTCTCCACTACACTACAGGACTGGCCCTAGTCACAATTAAACACAGTTTATTTGCAAGTGATTATCTGTGATTTGAACAAGGAGAGTGGGGGAGAGGGGAGGAATTCATCTTACCTACTGCAAGGTGGGTCGTGTGTTGCTTTCTATTCTCCAGCCACTGTCAGTACTGCCCAGATGCTAGATTTGTCCACTTTGCATGGGAACTGGAGAGCAAGGGAGGGTTTTGTGATGAAAATGATGCTAAAGTTTGGACAAAGACTCTCATGAACATCAGAGCAAAATACACTATACAATTTTATTTTTTATTTTTTCCTTCTAAAAGACAAATGCCCTCATTGATGTGATACACAGTTGCAAGTCCTCTCTGGATATGTTAGCCAGTTGTTGTATACAGTGAGTCAAATATGAATCAGTCTTCCTCACTGAATTGCACTGCAGTGTAGCTTTAGTAGCTGTCTAATGGCTAAAGCCTACCTGGTGCAGACAGACTTTTGCAAAGAGAGGGGATTAGAAAAGGAAGGGTATCAGTTTTTATTCTTGGATCAGTGTTTTAGATAATGAGTTCCAGCCAACAACAGCCTGAAAAGCTAGAAATTGTTGAGTTTCAATTACCTGCACTAGTTTTCAAGTTCTGAATGGCTGGACAGAAGACTGAGATCCCCCCAAAGTTTTGTTGAGCCTAAGTCCAGTTAACTCCAGTGAGAGTTAGATGCTCAGAATCTGTGGCTTAGATTCATCCTATTGTCTTGGTCTTAATGTTCTTGTTAGTGGAGTTTCTGTAAGGTGTAGCTTGGGATCGTGTGACTACACGCATGCCATTCTTCTCTGAGAAGGACTGTGTCTCCTGGTTTGGCACTTTGTCTGATCCCTGTCTTGTAGGTCATTCGCTCGCTTAGGGCTCCTAATTTCTTCCTATCTGCTGTCTCTACCCCATTTACTGCTTTGTTTGTCTTCTCTCTCAACTACTGATGAATTTTTTTGCTCACCTATTTAGGTTTCTCATTTGTCATAGTTAGAACTCTTTCTTTCTTCTGACAGCCAGCTGCACTACTAGCTGCAGTACTAGTCATGAGAAGGTAAAGATCAGGCCTAAAACAAAAAGAGATTCAGAAACACTAACGAAATCCTGGGCTAAAAAGAATTGCTAATGCGTGTTCTGAATTTTCTACAGGAAACTCAAAGAGATAAGATGGCCAGTGCAGAAAGGTGACTCTCAAAGCAGTTGGGGGAAAATGGCAAAGGAGGAGGCTGGGAAATCATGAGTTATATCAGTTAGTTTTAACATTTAAAATGAGTGAACATAGGTTTCTAAATTGAGAGGAGGTTTGAAGTTTCTTTATGATTGGATCTGTACCACTCCTGTGCACCAGTACAAATGTTATGAATATGTAGTATTTGTCCTGCACAAGAATATATTTCCCATTCTGTTTGTGTGCAGCCAGTCATCTCTAAGAATGAAATATTAATAAATTATATTGAAGTCCTCTGCCTGCTTTAAATCAGGCTTTTCTGAAGAGTTGGACAAACTGTCTGGCCTTCCTTCAGAGCTCTTTCAGGTGAAATGAGAAATGTCAGTTCACAAAGTAAATGTCACATAACTCACCTGAGTTCTGGTTTTGATAGTAATGATGTGCTGGGCTATCCATGTGCATATATGAAAAGGCAATTAAAAAAGATTTTGGCAGTAACAGAGCAGTAGAGATAAAATATGGCAATCTAAGGAAAACATTGTGAATCAATTCAGTAAATAAAAAATTGCAAAGCAAAATAAAACACAAAGTAAAAGAGATTTTTATGGAAGTGTGAGAGTACGTGGGTGAGAGTGCCATATGGAGCATTGGGTTGCGGGCAGACATTCGCGTCTGATGTGAGCTCTGTGAAAACTTGTAAAGAAATAAATAGTATAAGAAAGACACTGAAGAATAGCAAGGGCATAGGGGAAGTCATGAAAGTTTCAAACAGGTCTGAAGAGCTAGAACTAGGAAGAAAACTAGGTTTCTGGTGAAAATCTAAGTGTCAGGGTTTATGGTACTTTATACATTTCTTATACTCTTATTTATAGAGATTATGAGCTCAAACATTGACATATGAACTGACTGTACCCTAAACAAATTTTGTTAAGAGATGAGGTCTGGCAGGGCTATGTTGCAATTGTACTCTTTTGTTTCATATGTAGGCAGGGAGGAAAAATCAACTTTATCTGAAATAACAAAAAAATAAAAAACCCAACCCAGACAGTTTAATATCAATCAGAAATTACCTTTGCATATAGCCATATAAATACTAAAGAATAATGTTAAGGAGATTCTTTCTAATTAAACATTTCCTTTTCTCTATACTAGTTCTTAACCATCTATAGCAAACCAAATAGTGGTCAGATCTTGGTTACATTTTTTGCTCACCTGATGTTGTTAAGAGGATTTCCCTGACTTGAAAATTCATTGGCCAGCAAACTCAGCTGTTCCTGATGAAGGACAGAGAAGAGAGACCTCTTCCATGGAAAGCAGACTTTTGGTGTGGGGAAATGAGACACAATTGGGTGATTGGAACAAGCATCAGGGTCTGCCTGTTATTTTCTACAGACAGTTTAGACTTGTACTGTGTTAGTCCAGGATCACAGGAACATAGGGGATGGAGCAACATATTGATGTGGTCTGTGCTTCAGAAGTGGTTTGTACTGGGAAGTTGTCTGAGAAAGGTACCCTTCCTTTCCACATAAACTCTTCTTGGTGAATTAGCACTGGAATCCACAGTTCTCACTCTTGCCTTTGCTTAGTGGCTGAGCCTGTCCATGTACAATATTCCACATATCCAAATCAAGATTTTAATCCTGATGTTGCAGTGTTCTGTACTTTTTAAATGATTTATATATAAATATGATTCACACACATGCAAATGAAATGCACGAATGTGCAGTGTTAGCAGCCAATGCTGTTGGGCTCTCAGTGTTACCTTGGTGAAATACATGTCACTGAACAGAAACAGATACGTGTTCTCAGAGCAACTACCCCAAGAGAACTAATTCTAATAATTTAACTTGTTCCCTTGTCCATTAGTTTTGCACTGAATTTATAATTTGTATCACAGCTATAGATTTGTTCATCTAAGGAATTTTGCAAAAGACTTAATTTAGCCTTTTCTACAGTTGCAGCAGTGAATATTGTAGTTTGACAACCAGTTATTTCAACCTGCATACAGCGCTCCTTGAGTGGTGTTCGTAGAGAAAGGGAAAAATTAGTCAGGGAGGTTGATAGAAAAGCCTATGTACTATGCTTTTTATCTCAGCAGAATAAAAAAGGCAAACCTGTCTAGGGAAAAATAGAGGGAAGGCATTAGAAAAGAAATGTGAGCTATTTTCTTATGACTAAGCCTGAGTCTGCTTTAGCTGTTTTGCTAAGAAGTCCATAAGCACCCACAGTATATTAAGATCACTGGCTTGCATACTCAGTAGAATTCAGAGGTAGATTTTTTTAAAATGTAAAAATGGGAATATGCATTGCAAAATTATTTCAAAATACTGGAGAAATTTTTATGTTGTTCATGATGCATAATATTGAGCAAGTGTGAGAGATAAAAGTATAATTTGAGATAATGTGACAATATAGTTATAATGAGAAAGCTTGAATTTTTAAGTGATTACTTGTTCAGTAAGGTTTAGGATCCACAGACAGGATACTGCCACTGAAAGACACCACAATTACATTGCCAAGCCCCAAATCAGATGTGCTTATTCTGGGCTGGTACACTTGTGCTGATTTAGACTTTCTAACACTATGACAAAGCCCATTACCCTGATAGCACTTTTTTCCAGTGAATCCTGTTGCTTGAGTATAGGAATATAGGAATTGCCATGGTTGCTCTGAGTTATGTTTCATCTAATTGTTATTTAGCTTTCAAGAGAAAGCAAGATTAGGCAGGTCTGAGAAGGTATTGTGAGAGAACTTTTCCAGAAAGTTATTGTGGTTTTCTGTTTTTTTTTTTGTGGGTTTTTTTTTTTTTTTCTTTTTTTTTTTTTTTTTTTTTTTTTTTTTTTTTTCTGATCCCTAAGAGTTAGCTGGTAAAAATAGGAGTTCACATATTTAAATTGAGGTTTTGAATGTTTTGGCAGCTAGTGTTTTATAGGTTCACTTAGCATCTTAAAATAATCCAACATCTTGCCTATGTGTATTTAAACTTTTCCCCTAAAGATAGAACATCCTGTGCCTGTTATGATAAGTGATATGGAATAATAATCTTAATAATCTTTGGCCATGCAAATAACAGTGGACTTTATTGATAAGTATTCTCAAGTACCTGAGAAGATAGAACAGGATTGGATGATAACAGCAAGCTGATCATGAAATTATGTTTTGCTAAGCAGCAAAAAAAAGCCTATCTACCAAAGGAACAGTGAATAAATATCAGAACATGATGTCATCCCCCTTATGCCTGTAACTTAGGAAACAAACTTGTCTGAAATAGGAACACAAGTAGGTGATGCAGGTAAAAGAGTATAACCTAAAATATTTCTCTATCTTAAAAACATGAAAAGGAACTATACTGATGCATAGATATTCTCATATAGTTTTGATGAAGGACAGGAAGACGAAAAAGGTTATTTTTAATTTTCAAAAGTATCAACTGAAGATAGACTTATTGTCATTTTGGTCTGTGTCTCAAATTAAATTATGTGTCTTTTTTCCTGAAACCAGGAGATGTCTACAAATGTACATAGTTCAATTACATGGATATTCATCCCCATTAAGTAAAAAGCAAGCCGATCGTATACTTAAACTGTTGAAAAGTGCAAAAGATCTTTGAATGTAAAATTTAAGTAAAAACTAACTTACTGTGTTTCACGGTATCAATCTCATACAAGTTTGTGTTTGTCTTTAATAGAGTTCAGATTTAAAGTTATTGTTATATTTTTAAATGTATTTAGAGCATGTTATCCTTAAACCCTTTCTTCCATGCTATTTTTTTTCACTTGCTGGAACCACCTCTACAAATTTTCTCTTACATGCTATCTATAAAAATCTATAACCTGAGAACAGGAATTAATTTTGAATATTGCTCCCAGCTGGTCCAGGTGTTTGGTGTATTTTATGATTTTTGCCACTGCGTTTCCTCCCCAGGCCTGTTATGTCTGTCCTCTTGTTATACCCTCCTTTTATCCTGTTTATTGTGTACTGCTGGGGGAAAAGGGCTCTACATAATAATTCTTTTACTGGTTCTGATGATCCCAGTTTAGCTGGATTCTGAATGTCACCACAATGTAAATATTAATGTTATGCCCACTGATTGTGCTGCCAAGGGTCAGTGTGTTTCATGTCTGACACAGAGAGGCTGCACACCTGCAAACCAGTCAACAGACATTGTGACATGGGTGGGAAGAAGGAACTGTGTGTGGTTTATTATTTAATGGGAACTAGCTCATGAAGTCAGACAAAGCATTTGGGTTCTCCTGGTTTTGCTGGAAAAAAGACATCTGTATTAGTTGCATAAATGTTTTTCTTTTCTTTAACAGAAAAAGGTAATGAGAGAACTTTCCTGTTTATAACATCTATAAATATGAGACAGGGTGTTTGGATTTGCTGTAGAAGTTTGTTAGAAAACAACGAGCAGAAGAATGCTATTCTCTTTTCACATGTGTCCTGTGGGGTAGTTTTGGACCTTTACGTGCCAGCTTGGGTGACCTGGCGATGATCATGTTGTGATGTAAGTGGCCTCAAACCAGGGTGCAGCCTGAATCTTTCAGCTACATGGTGCTCCACAGCTTGTCTTTTACAGATTTCTTTTTTAATTTTGTTCCACTGACTCCAAGGTGACTAGTGCATTCAGAAAGATTACATCATGTTAATTACCAAGAAGTATTTGACAAGTTGTGTTCTTTCCCAGGGTGAGAGTGTGAAATGCAGGAACATAAATAAAGAGCTTCAAGCATTGTGCAGAACAGACTGAGATAGGAAATGACTAGAGATGGGATAGACAAGAGTCTTATTTTGTTATAAGCAAACTAAAGCCATCTCTGTGTTCTCCATGAATGTAAGTTCAAAAGGAAGGAAATTGTATTCAGCACTGTTCTTGGCAATGATTTTTCTTAACACCTGGTGAGTTGACCTGTGAACAGGTATGCATAGGAAACAGTGGCAACCCAGTGAGAGAAGTAAACAGCTTGAGTGGTGGCCTCTTCCCTCTATAGTTACTGCTGCTGCTATCTCCCTCCTGTACAGCTTTTCCCATTATTTAGTTCTTTTATGCATTGCACAGGAAAGGGAGTACGCTGCACAAGGAGTGAAATTCTGGGAGAATTTCTGTTCTTGGTGTTGATGCTTCTGCAGTATGATGGCATCTGCAAGGAAGGCGTCTCTCTTGTTCTCTGTAAGGCTTAACTATCCTCTGTATGATACAGTTGAAACAGGTGTTTTTCACTGTGTGTTCCAGGATTTTGTTCTTCTTTGGGAAGGGATATGCCTTCTATAAAGTGAAGAAATGGTGCTTCAGAAGCATTTTCATGCAGCAGCTGGGGATGGGAGATTCCAGTGTTCTGGACAAAGGAACAGACCTCTTTGATTGGCAGCGCTGCATTGCCTTTTTCTCCTTTTACAACAACGATGAGATTTGCACAAGCCTGAAGCAGTCCTTTCCACTGGTTTTTATGGGACTGTGTATTATGCATCTTGCTTGCACCTTTGGAAGTTTATTGAATTGCCTCATTTTCTTAATTTAAATTGAATCATTCCTCAACTCCAGCACAGTGAGTTTTTACCTGAATCTTAGGATTGTTAGTAATGGATATGCTAAACTGCAGTAAATTTTCTTTTCTTTATATAGATAATAAATATATAACTTTCATTATTTTAAAGGCAATGAAGAAGTCTCATAAGTCAAGTCTAATTATGAAAATTTAGGGGACTTTATGCTTAAGTAAATACATTATAATCTATTCAGATAATTCCAAGTGAGTTCAAACATGAAAGAGGTGGCAGTCCCTGGTTGTTTAACCAGGACTGCTTTTTTTGAACGGCTGAGCCCACTTTTGGTATTTGTAATCTTTTCTAGAGGAGTGTAAAGAATTTTCTCTTGACTGAATAAGTCAAATGAGTAAGCTTAGAAGCTGGAGATCAGATTACAAAAAGAAGTGTCTGGTCTGTGAATGAAGATGCAGTACATGATTTTGTGTTTTGTTAAAGGATGTACTAGCTCTCTTGAATGAGATGGTGAATGGACCACACTATTATCATAGTTCAATTTATTACAAGACATTAAATTCTGTGTAAAGTGAACTATTTTAAAATTCAAGATACGAGAAAGTAGCTTTTTGCCTCAAAGTATCCACTTCTCTTAGGGTAATTTAATTAAAAAAACCAACAAAATTTATACTGGCTTTGCAATGCTTGTATCAAGTTGTTGTTTTCATCCAAATCAGAATGATAAAACCATAACCACTATCACTAACATTAAGAAGCAACTCTATTACTAATTAAGAATCTGAATATATTACATCACTATTTAAATGACTGCATATCCTTACATGTTATCACTTGTTGAATTTTTGGTTGGGGTTTTTTCTTTAGTAATTTAAGAAAAACCACATATGATCAGAACTCTAACACAGCTTTAATCGGAGGACACAGTAATTAGATTAAGATAATAGAACACAGTAAAACTGGGGCAATGTTAGAAGCCTATAAAGAAGTTATCTGATCTTTCTTATAGAGGTTCAGTTAGTTTCTTTTCTGCACTTTTATCATAAGATTATGTACCTCACTGACCTAGGACATATGGAAACCAAAAAGAAAAAAGACATGTTGGAGAGGGAGCAAGACATTTACGGAGGATGACTGTGTTGCTGATGTCAGTTAGGAGGAACAGCCTATAACCTGTTGAGCCCATATATATCAGCTGTCTGAACCATAGATAAGGAGAGTCGGCACACTGTGTCTGCTCACGCTATTTCTTACACTTCTCAACAGGCACGTTTTGTTGTGCACTGATCACACTGGTTTTCTCCACTGGGATAGATGCCAGCAGAGCCTTAGCCAGCAAGGCACCTTACTATCCTTCTTTGTGTTGTATTAACAAAAATGAAAAGAAACAGCTTGATGATTGCCTAAAACGTGAAAAGAGGTGGAGAACGGATGGAGAGATATTTAGACAGAGCACCCTGCAGGCATCAGAGGAATTGGGTGAACATTGCCCTGTAGTAGTTAGCACATGAACACAACTAAAACATTGAATTATAGAATCGTAGAATCATTTAGTTTGGAAAAGACCTCTAGAATCATTGTGTCAAACCATTAACCCACTGCCAAGTCTCCCACTAAACTATGTCCCTAAGCACCCCATCTACATACCTTTTAATTATCTCCAGAGATGGTGACTATGATTTTCCTGGCCAACCTATTCCAATGCTTGACAACCTTTTTGATGAAGAAATATTTCCAAATACTCTATTTAGACCTCCTTGGCACAACTTGAGGTCATTTCCTCTCATCCTATCACTTCTTGCCTGGAAGAATCCAACTCCCATCTTACTACAATCATCTTTCACGTACTTGTAGAGAGTGGTTAGGTTCCCCCTAGCCTCCCTTTCTCCAGCCAAACAATCCCAATTCCCTCATCCACTCCTCATAATACTTGTGCTCTAGATCCTTCATCAGCACTGTTGCCTTTCTTTGGACTTGCTCCAGCACCTTCCACCTTTAGCAGTTCTCCTGAATAGTCCCACAGTGTGATGGGCCTCAGATAGGGAGTGTAAGGGGAAAAGAGCAGCATGTATGTTGAAAGTCCGTGGAGGAGCTGGCAGAGAGGCTGCAGCCTGGTGCATTTGAAGTACCAGTGTACCAAGGGCTCGCTTTGGCCACTGAAAGGGTTCTCTGAGAGCTCCCATCACCTGTGCTGTGAACATGCTTGGGCAACTGCCCCATGTAGGGACTCTTCTGTTTCTGACCTCCATGGCTGTAGAGTGACCTCAAGGTATGTGCTGGCCCACTCCAGTGCCATATGGGCTGTCTCATGTCAGTTCATGTCCAGGTGGGATATAAGAAAAAGGAAATAACGTTAGTAGAGCATGACCATGCAGAAGTGCTTCTACAGAGCCATTTGCAAAGAGCTCTCTAGAGTTCATGTAGCCCACTGAGGAGGAGGGTGGGTGATGTGCAGGCAGACTGTCAGGGCAGAGGTTGATGTTGTTACTAGAGCTAAGTGTGATGGGGTTGAGGAGACTTTGCCTGTGTGCGAGTTTCCTGAGATGGAGAAGATGGTTGCCAAATCCAGGGCACCTGTTGTCTCCTGGAGCCAGCAGTGGGAATGCTGCTGGAGGATTCCCCTGTTAGCCTCTAGATGTGTTCACTTAAACTGTAATCTTCTGTCTTCTGGTTAAACCGGAGTCAAATGACTTAAAGTCATTTCTCTTCTTTTGATTATTGCTCTTTATACGTGGTTCTGCCTGATCTTCCATAGGTGAAAATAACTGGATTTAAGAGTTAACAGTGAAATCCAAGGAAAAACAAGTTTACTTGTATACCTTCCAAGTTTTATGACCTCTCCATCTCAATAAGAAATCTGTTCAGAATTTCTTTAATCTTCTGCTGCTTCTTTCTTTACTTTTTATAGGGTTTGGGGGTTGTTTTTTTTTTTTTCTTGCTCTTTATGTAAGAATGGTTAGGAGGACCAAAGCTGGTTGTTTTGGTTAAAGGATCCTCTTAAGTACTGCAGGAATTTTTTCACAGTGTGAACTTATCCCATCCATTGTTATGAGTATATGTTAAACAGGTTTAAGCAGAAATGAAAAGTAAACAAAAAATTTTAAATAGCCTGACTTAACATCCTTTTTCTTTCATGAGAACCACCCAAGTCAGAAGCCACTGTTCTTTAGTCTGTCATTATTTCATACGCTCATTATTTTTCGGTTATCCATCAAAATCCAAGGAATCTACAGTTATTTAATGTGAGGAGAAACACTCTTTGTGATCTTTTATTTAACACTACCTTCCAAGCAGACTTCATACTTTGTACAAAAGGAATAAAAGACACTGGAGTTTTTTGTTGGTTTGTTTGCTTGCTTTTTGCCATGTTGGTCATTTCTTTATTTGTCAGTACTCGAAAATGTTTTCCTTTCACTCCAACTTGTGTAGATGATTTGGCTTTATCTGGAATTTTGAGGCTCTGCTAATTTTGTTTGTTGCCTAAAGCATTAAACTCAGAAATTTATTTGGACGCATCACTGCAGTGCTTTGTGAACTGTGAGTAAAGTTTGGTTTCTGTTGAAAGAAGTGTTACAGTTTGAATAAAGTTATAAACAGTTCTGGCGATTGCTTAAATATATTTAACCATGTGCCTCATCTTCAATTTTTCTATATTCCTTAAATATAAGTAATGACATTATTGGATTTAACAGGAAAAGAAAAAAGCCATAGAACAGTGTATCTAGTTAACTTCCATAGTTTCACATTAAATTCTTTGCCTTTTGTTCCCTTGATCACTACGATGAATTCACTGTAAGTAGGTTTATCTGACACTGGTTTTGTTCCTTTTTCCTTTTTGCTATTTCTGTTCTGTTGCTATTTTTTGTATTTTTCCTAACACCTTCTGTTTGACTGCCTCTGCATGTTTCTGTCTTATGTAAAGCACCTGTAATTTCATTTTCATTGGGCACATGGGGACCTAGGGTATAAGATCTCTTCTTTATTAACAGGGAAAGACAGAATCATCTCTAATTCTAACAGACTTTTTAGGTGATCTGTTTAATCACAAAAACAAAAATAAAATCAATGCTCTTGATCCTAGTGGATTTTATGCATTATGTCCACTCTTCTATTGCAGTCTTCCTGCTTCTGTTTTACAGTCATTCCTTCAGAATCTGCATCTGGGTTGGGGATGTTGTAACCTGTAGTCTCAATACACCTGAAGGTCTGACCTGCATATCAAGTGCTGGATTCTAAATTTCTTCTTTGCTGCAAAGTAGTGTTAGTACCATTACGCTTTACCAACAGTGCTATTCTTTACAAGTCATTTCGGATTTTAGTATCATTGCTTGATTGAATATTTATCAGATGCCAACCCAAACTAATATGTAGAATTTCTGTAACTGAAGTTTTAGAACTGATGAAGTCCTCTTCTTCAAGTAGTGGAAAGGAATGGTTTATTTCTCATAACTTAATATAATTTTATTATGAACAGGCCAAGGGGATGGGGAAGATGTGGTTCTGTGGTGCAGTCAGGTTATGTTATTGACAAATTGGGGGTTGCTGGAATTTGTGTGGTGATTTTTTGTTTATTTGGTGTTTTGTTTTTTGTGTTTGGGTTTTTTTAATCTTACTACACAGTCATTATGAATTAATTAGGTTACCTGATTAATTACTGATTCATCTGTGAATTAATTAGGTTACCTGATTAATTACCTGATTATCAGAATACAATAATACAAATGATGCTGTAACAGCCTCAGTTTTAAAAGAGCAAAAGTGCTTTAGTTGTTTTTTGGTTGACATGTTATCAAAATGATAGGAAAATCCTCTCTTAAGATGAATGGTATCTTTTCATCAATCTGAAATTTAGCACAGCATCTCTGATTAAATAGGGAGAAGAATCATTGGAGAAAGTAACATATTGCTGATGCAGTTAGACATTTAACACCAGTTCTACAAAACATTGGTAGGGACAGTGAAGTATTATAAGAAGACCAAGGCAATTCAGAAATAAAAGCTGAATTTGGATAAGTGCTAAGTTACATCCACAGTTGCGAGAGTTTTACTTTATACAGCTTCAAAAAGTGCTAAAACTACCACATATGTTTTAAAAAGATCCTACACTGTTTGCAGCCTTACAAATAAGTTGTGCCTTCCTGCAGGATTGTGTAACTTATTAAAAGGCAGTTTAAGGTGTAGGAGCTAGAAGAGATTTATGACCAGGTGGCATGGGCTGAGACAAAGCAAATGGATCACGGACATTGAAAGCCTGAGCAACTCAAGGAAAGAGTGATCCTCCCTACACAGTTGCTGCAAATAGCCAAGCTTGCTTTGTTTTCCACACCATTTAAGTTAATGAGTAAAGACTTTTTGCCCATAATCATGACTGATGGCACACCTCTTTGTCCTGAGACTGAGACCAGATATAACTCTTAATTCAGCCTTGCACAGACTCTTCCTACTAGAAGGATACTGCTGCATTTACTAGGCAGTCCAGTTAAGATACTCCAGTTTTCTATGGAAGATGTCATAACCTCTTAGCTTCTGAGTTTCATCAGAAGTCATTGCTTAGAAAAATTAGGGATGTGGTAAAAAATATTCGTGTTTGGGTTTTTGCGGCAATGTCTGTGTCTAGTAGAGTTTTTCCTGTCTAAAGAATAATATTTAAAATAAAACACTTGGGTTTTAGCTAAAATATATTTCTAATCAATGACTTCAGTTTTTAATGCAGTGTCAAAGCTGAACTTGTAGTTGTGTTTTAAAATGTCAGCTTTGCTTTAAAGGAGAATCTATTCTGCGTGGTTGTCATTAAAATGAAATACATGAGTGGAGACTTCTGAGATCAATCAACTGAGACCACATATAAAGCTCCCACTTTTTTGTGTAATTATTACACGTGCCTATTTTTTATCTTGCTATTTGATGGAGAAATTAGATTTTCTGTTTTAAAAATTACTTGGAAATAATTTCAAGGAGTATTTTTCTTGAATCTTACTCCATTGGTTTCTCCTAAGGTCAGCCACAAAGTCTTCCTTTGTAGGTCACAACTTGGAATCTCAAATGAATAGCTTTTTTCTCTTATCCCTTATAGGAGATGTTTTGACATATTTGCTTTTTTATTATTTTTTGTGGATTGTCTGAATCTGACTTACTGTGCACTAAAGTGGGTTTCTGTGAGGAACACCTGACATATACTACACAATATTGCAGGAAAAATGTGAGAAGCTTTGGCATCCTCTATCATCTTGGAAGACTTAAAAAGGAAGATAATTGTTCTTACAGTTTCTTGCCTTGATGTAGTTTTGTTGGCCATAAACATCAGTGATAGAATCCTCCTGGTTTGCAAAGCAGCCAGCACCAAGAACTATCAGTGTGCAGAAAAGGGTTTTCAAAAGCAGTAAATAAGCACAAATTGATCAGTTGAGTGCCCAGTACCCCTGAGGGAAGTGGTGATGGCTTAAAGGATTTTTTAAGCAAACAAACAGAACCAGTACTTCCCTATCTTCCATTCACTTCTTCAAACCAGTGACTACCCTAAATTTGCTGAGCAATTGTGTAAAGGTTTAGGGCATAGCTTAGGTGCTCTGTGTGCAGAAGTTTTAGGTGCTGTCACCCATAGCCTCCTACCCTATGGCAGACTTGGCAAGAGTTGTTAGTATGTAAGCCCCCCTTAGCACAATCCCATTTGCTGCGTACTTTCTTCCAGCAAACCCAGTGTCACTGGCAGTTTCAGCTCGGACGCTTAAAACCGAAGTTTGTGTGGGAATGAGTGCACCCTAAGTGTGTATTCTCTTCTGCTGCTATGTGGTAGGGCAGACAGAACAGCAGAAAAAAGAACTGGGAGTATGAAATCTTACACCCCCACAGCAAGATTGCCACAAAACATCTGCTAATAGTTTGACAAGTTGTGGAGGAGCTACATTACTTACTGTATTGTATGTGAGGTTATTGATAGTGTCTAACACTGCAATTGATAATTGGTGCCTTTTAGTCATAGAAATATACGTCCACATGATTATTAATTGGGCTTGTCTGTTGTTTTTTTCATGGGATGTTGGGAGATACTCAACAGGATTGAAATTATGCATGCCCAATGCTGCCAGTAACTTAAATCATGACTGTTACATCAGTCATGTACTTTTATGTTTATTAATCTCTTGTACACATTTTCCACATAGAAACAGAATAACTTAAGCATGCAAAAAAATCCCGTGTATATATTTTAGGATTCCCATTCTGTGAAATGCCATTGTGATACAGGCTTGGTCCACATGAGGATGAAAAATGAACAGTGTGTCAGTCCGCTTTCTAATGATGTTTTTTACTGCTGTTGTTTCATCTACTGTAATGTCAACTTATTACCAACTCCAGAAGCATACACTACAATGCAAAGCTTAATTATATCCATCTGAAGAAAAGTGCTGATGAATCAGCTCTTCACCAGACTGAATATTAAAATTTTCAAAATAAGGTATTTGTGGCATTTACAGATGTAAAAGATTCTGTGGTTGCCCAGCAACCAGGGGAGAAAAAGCAAACAGAGAGCACTGTTCTTCACTAGTGATTGGGAGCACTGATGCTTCTTTGTCACTGGCAGTAGTCTGAAATGGAAGGCCACCTCTACTAATGTAGGTTTCTGCTCAGATGAACACATCCACCTCCTTCTGGACTTGTTGACCTTCTCAGAAGGCAGGTATCATTAGCTAAAAATCAATTTGCCATGGAAGCACTTGCACAAATTGCTGGTTGTGTAGCCAGCCTTGCTAAGGAGAATGTGTGGAAGGGGAATCATCTCTGAAGCAAATTCATTGGACTTTGAGTCAGTGCCTCTGAGCAATTACCTGGGCTATGCCTGTGCTTACTATTGTCTCATTAGACACCTGTCAGGGTGATGAGTAGTTCATCACATACATCAAACCTGGATCTGTCTGGCTGTGACTGAAGTTTACTTCTTTTTATTCTTCTCCCCCCTGCCCCTTCCTCCCTGTGATTGCAGACTGTTCTTCCTTTCCCCACTTGCAGCAGCTTTTCATGTTTTGATAAGGTGTTAATATCTTTACCTCATCTCCTCTCTCTGTATTTTGCATTCCTTTGGCTTCTATTTGTAGACACTGTTGACTGACTTCTGATCATCTGGCTTCTGTGCAGGTGGTCTACATTGCGGCTGACAGCTACTCCAGCTATGACCTTACCCGTGCAGCTCCTTTCCCACTGCTGCTCAGATTGCAGAACTGCATGCCCATGTGGCACTTAACCCAGCAGTGAGGTGCATGCTGGTTGCTGTGCCTAGGCTCACACTGAATGCACAGAGCTCTAGTTGCTGGACAGCGCTGCAGGTGGGTCCCTCCTTGTGCCTGGAGACACCCTCCTCGACAAAGCCTCACCACAAGGGAAAGCACTCTGAACATACTGGTACTAGATGTACCATGTGTCTCCAGGGTTCTCCTCTGTATAAATCCCAGACAACACTGTGGTCTTGATGACTTCTATCTGCCTTATGATCCACAACAGCCCACATTTCTGCAGAAATACTACTTATTCCCTATTAGTGTTACTGGGTTTTCCCATCAGCACTGAGGACCTCACAGTTAAGCTTGTTGAACAGCATCCAGCCTTCCCATCTAGAGGTTGATGAGATAGCACAAGCTCAGGTGGTGTTTGGATAGCTATTTCTGTTTTCCCTAGTGTAGCAATTTGTATTTTGGGTGCCAAGTGAACCAGGAAAGAGAAGTACATAATCACCCAGGGAAATTATGGCACTGCATAGGGATGGGGAGAGAGTGAACTGTAACAGGTGCCTAGTGATTCACAGGAGTAATGCCAGATTCCTCTGCTCTGGCTTTAATCCCAGGGAGCAGTTTGAGTGATGAAATGTTGAAAAAATAATGGAAAAAAAATTATTCTCACACTGAAGAAATGGAAATTAAATGTTCAATATGTAGGAAAATTCAATATTGAAAATATGTCTTGCTGTAGCTGTGTCAGGGTGGTCTGTAGGTCTGTAATGTGTGCAAAACACTTTGATTTACTAATGTCCTTGCCATTTGATGCTGCCATCAACCCTTCCTTCTTCATTTAAGTTTGGTTTTACTTTTTTTTTTGTTGTAAAGTAAGACAAAAACATAGCATTGGGGTTTTTTTATTTCCTTGGGACAGTTCTGCTGGTAAGAAGAAGAAACATACAAGGTAATATGACTTTCCTAATATTCTCACTGGTACTTAACCAGCTTCTTAAGTGACTATTCCTCCCTGGCCCCACAATCCAGTCATTCTTACAAGTCTGTGCTTCATGACTGGCCTTTGTATTTTTCAAGTTAATTCCTTCCACACACTTCTACAGCCAGGATAAAACTGCAATTTAAAACAAAGAGAATCTTGCAGGTTTATTATTTTCTGTGTTTTGTAAACTGAAATGTATAATGTCTGCATATTAACTTTTTTAATTCGGAAAGCCTCAGATTGTATAGACCTTTCTAAAGTTTCAGATTGCCAGAGTGTTTTTTCCTTCTAACTTTTGATTTAAAAGTCTAAGCTACAAAATACAGTTCCAGGGCTTCATTAGTATTGGTATCCCAGAAAGACTATAGGCAAAGCTGAGAAGTAAATGCTGTGAGGGCTAATGGTAGCCACTGCTGCTGTGCAGTATCCTGCACTTCTGCGTGTCAGGGAAGGAGGCGAGAGTCCTGGGGCTTGTGCTTCTGTGTCACTTAAGTGCTTTTGGAAATTTTCCTCGTTGTGTTTGAATATGAATTCAGAAGTCATTCAAAGGTTGTGAAACACCTCTCTGTATTTCAGAAGTTCACCATAACTATGCAAAAACTCTGAAAATCAAGATTGCTTTCCTTTCTTAAGACTTTGCTGTTTTGTTGTGATGGAACTAAATCTTGTGAAATTAAAAAATAAAAATCGTGGCTTTTGATGCTGCAGTAATTATACACATGCTTAATTTTAGGTACAAATACAGTTTGTGGAAGACTTTGGGAATAATAATGTGAGTAACATTTCAGTAGTGTCTGTTTTGCCTACAAGGACTGGAGTTTTTTGTAAATTGGGGTAACATCCAACAAGAGCAACATTTAAGCAACATAGCTTTTTCAATTTCCTTCAATCAAGACGTTTGTCTAGAATTGGAACAGTACAATTGTTTATATAATTTAAGGCTTTGAAAAAAAGGTTCAATAACTAGTTTTCCTAAACTGAAGTAATTTCAAAAGATTGGAGCTGACTAGGTGCAATCACTGCTCTTTGTTTTTTTCCAGTGATTTCCCCTCCTCTGCTGCCTTTGTTTTCCTTGCTGTTCAGCTACCTCCTCGCCATTTTTTCCTTGTCCACATATTCCCCCCTTGCTGTATTCTTTCTTTTCTTCATTTTATTGTTCTGTGGCTGTCTGATGCAGCATTGCCAGCTCCTTTGATTTTCTTAAACAAACTGCATTGCAAAAGTAGTGCCTGTGTGCTGCAGGTTTGATTTGAAAGTCTGGGACCTGTCTGAGGCACCATTGTCCTTCAGCATCAAGAACAGCAAATATTTTAAGGACATGCTGCTCAGCAGCTGTGGTGTTTTATCTCATGACTGGTCAGCAGGATTTTCCCTCTAGACTTCAATCTGTAGGCTCATAAACTCTTCTATAAAGTGTCTGGCATCTGCTCCCAGGAAGGTGATTCAGGGATAAGCAAAACTTGTGTTGGTAAGTGAGATTATTCATAGGTGGCTTTTAATAGATGATACGGTATGTTGAGTAGCAGATGTAATTAATTGTGCTTTTCCCAGCAGTGTAAGTATTCCAGCAGCAGAAATAATCCATTCACATCCACACAAGTGCAGACATACCTGGGGTGCTGCTGCTAATTTTCAGTCAGAGCAGTTTCCCTGGTAATTTTAATAGCACTTCCAGAAAGCTGCTTGGGAATTCAAGGTGAACAAACAGATCTGCACAGCAGAAGCTGCACCGTCTCTCAGCACAGCTCCTTTGCCTTGGCTCTGGAAAAAAGCAGGTGACACAGGTCAGAGTAATCCATTACCTGTCAAAGACCAGATGTTGCCCGGGACCTGTCGTTGCCAGCCAGGCCAGAGTGATTGCCAAGCAAAGCACTGGAGCTGGAGACCACAGGTACAAGAGCTCCAGGATCTGTGTAAGGTGCTCCTCTCTGGTTTGAGTTGTGCTGTGATGTCTACTGTCTTTCCACCAATAGGTGCAGGGGCCTCTCCTCAGAAGATGAGCCATCAGGAGGGACTGTTAGATGAAGTGAAAACATTTTTCTATCATCCTGTAGATAACTTTTTCAGGTTAGCTCCATCTTGCTCTTCCTTTGCTTTCAGATTTAGTATTAACAATGGCAGTAATATTGAAGCTGTCTGTCATGGGGAATGAACATAGTCTCGGTGTCTTAAAACACTTTGATTGACTGAAATTGGTCAGGCAGTGCTATTGGCAGGCTAATTGACAGCCAGTTTGTCTGCATGTGGTGTGACTTGATGGGCTCTGCAAACCTGACCTTTGATCCTGAAAATACTGAGCAATGGCCATTTGTCCAGAGGGGAGTGGGGTGCTTTGCAGAGGCTTTTAGCCACCTTGCCAAACCTAATATAAAGAAGTTTTAGCAGTTCTTTGGGTGGTACAGAAAAGCAGTACTTATTTATATATTTGCATATGAAGGTAATTTTGGACTAATCTGTGTAAAAAATAAGGAATCATACAAAATGCAGAATACAGCTTGAATTAGACTTAAAAGCCAGCAAATCCATCAAGTCAGAAGGAAAAAAATGGTGAGGATTTTATGGTTAAAAAGCCAATTAAAGCTTTACAGAGCTTATAGAAGAGATTGAAGCTTAAAGCCACTATGAAAACTTGTGGAACATAAGGCAAAGCAGAAAATTAGCAACAGTTTGCAATAGCTAATTCTTTTATCCGAAGTGAACACTGTCATCTTAAATTGTTACTGTTTATCATGTGAATTGACTACACTTGTTTGAAAGGAAAAGCTGAGGTGGGATAATGGGGAAATACACAGGTAACTGCTTATGACCAAACAATAAAAATAAGTAATACTGATCTACCAGGTGGTGGTGTAAAGCCGAGTTCAAGGATGACAATGAATAATTCTGCTTAAAACCAAATTCTTGTATTATAATTGGTCTGCTGTGCTTACAAGAGGCTATAAATCTGTCTTGTTAAAGAGTTTGTTTAGAAACAGTTTCCAGTACCATTAGGGAGGGAGGGAGGAAGAAGTGGCTTTGTGGGTTGAGGATTCATAATCCAAACACTTTGAAGGATCCTCCTTTTTTTTTTCTCCTGTTCTTCAAGGAGAAAACATTGGAAACCACAAAATATTTCATATCTCTCAAAACCCCCCTTGTTGATATACAAGCTGTACTTCTGGAGGATTCATTGTCGTGCTGCTCCTGTAGATACAGAACTGGAAAAGGGGTGTTTCAGTAGGATTAACTTCTCAATAGATGATACTAATTATTTTCATTAGGTGATGGGAGCAGTTGCTACTGCAAACAACCAGAGGTATTCTCAACAGTAATGGGCATTGGAGCCATCACCTATGGGCAAAAATACTACTTCTATTCACTGTGTAAAAAATAATTAGTAAAACGTTTTATTTCTCTTTAGACACAGCAAAAGTATGATTAATATTAATAGCAATAACAATATCTGGCAAATAAAAGCATTTGCAACCAATGCCATTGGAAAAAAAGAGTGTCTAAGGACCAGTGTGTGTCTGTGATGCATTGCAAACTTTTCAAAGTTTAAGAATATAAACATTCTTAAGTATACAGTTGGAACAACACAAGGAGAGCTGTTCATGTGGATTCTGACAAACAACAGGTTTGTATGTATCTAGACAAACTGATCTCCTGGTCTTTCTTGTGATTGCTGCTGGGTTTATTTGGATGGATCAGTGATATAGATTCTGTATTCACCCTCTGAGGAAATGGTATTGATCTGCATGAGTTTTGGGAAAGGTTGTCAGAAATGTTTTACATTTGCTCTTAATACTTTTTCTTGTCAACAATTATTACAGAAACTCAAATGATGAGGGCATAATTTTTATCTCAGCACTGTGTTATTCAATTTTATCTGATTCTGCCATTCACTTTTATCTCTTAATTGTTAAAAATTCTTGGCTGTTCTCAGGAACTAAATATTTAAAATTGGATGTGCTGTGAAATGTTTGCTTCTATTTGCCAGCTGAATTTATCTTTAAAATAATTTGCCAGGAAAAAAGAATCCCTTGATTCATATTAATTCCATCAATTTTAATGGAAAATGGTCTTACAGACATACTTTTTGGTGATTTCACTTACTGCTTTTAGAAGGAAAAGGAAAGACTAGAATTCAGAAAATGAGTTAGCAGAACTATGACTGCAGTAGCACAGTCAAGACTGAATTTGGGATTTGGAGAGAGTTATGAACGGCCCAGACTATGGAAGGTCAGACATCAAGACTGTCCTTGAAGAAAAACAGCAGAAAAGTCTGGTTCTGGTAAAAAAATTCTCCCTTGTAGAGCTCAAAATGTGGTCCAGGATTTATGAATCTCAGCATTCCTCAAAGTTAACAAATAACTATCAAAACCTGTACGTGCCTCATGCTAATTAGTCCATGCTAATCATGTGTGGTGCCAGTTCTTCCCTTAGTTCAAGTAATGAAAGACAGTGCATCCAGAAATATTTCACCTGGCTTGATGAGTAAAATTTCAATAGGATGCTGTGAGATTGATTTTTTTCTCTCTCTGCCTTCACTTTTGAAGTAGCAAACTACAAAGAAATGCTCATTTAAATTAAAATTACTAAGATAGAAAAGTGGAGTAATTTCCAAGTGCTAGAATTCAAGTTGCCTGTAGAACCTGAATGTGACCCAGGTTGTGTAGGTGGTCATCAAGGTCTCTGAATCCAGGCCACTGCTGCCTCCATAGCAAGTCAGTAGCTGGTTAGGTCAAAGCAATGTGCATTATGTCTTCTCCATGTGCTTTTACTTATCACTGGCTGTAAAATACTTTTGATTCTGTAGTTATCTTCCAATAAACTTTAGACCTATTGAAAAAGACAAAAAATATGCCAGGAGAACACAATATGAAGTGGAGGATGATGCTCGTTTGAATTTCTGCAGTTGCTGAAGATCTCTTAGCTAAATTTCCCCTAGACTGTAACCACAAAGGAGGGAGAAAACAGTGTTGTTATTCCAGACACAGTGTGTGGCGTGTCAGAAGACACATCACTCAGACACATGAGAGATTCAAATATTGATGGGAATGCCCATGCTACACCCAGCTATATAGATGTTTTTGTCTATAAACAATCTCAGAGGAAATGGGAGAGAATCATATTAGACTCAACAGGGAGATAACTATCAGCTAACTACGAGAAACTCTGAGCAGGGCTCTGCCTCTGTCTACCAAACAGCTATTTGCTACATCTGGCCATTGCTCCAAGACAGGAATTAATTGCGGGCACCAATTGCAAATGCTCCAGGAAGGAAGCACAATGGTGTTATTATATCTATTGAAGAGGTGCCTGATTTTCTCACTGCCCACTCAGCTACTTGCAGGATAGAAAGCTGGGCAGCTCTGTAGGCTTAGCCTACAGGCCTGTATTCATAAGGTGACGTGGAATGTTTATACGGCAATGGGTGTAGAGTCATACCTCTGTCCCAAGGTGCTGCTCCAACTGTAAGTTTTGGGAGGAGCTGATATTGCAGCAGGCTTCCAGCAGCATCCTTGTACTTTCTGCTTTATATGCCTCTCTTGTGTATATGACACAGATAAAGCTGTTTTTGCACAGTCATTGTAACAAAACAGAGTTTTTCTTATGTGGCATGACTTGAAGCTTGCTTACATCCCTGTACTGAGTGCTGTGTTGTTTTTATTCTTTTTATCCATGATTACGTGCTTTCTTTATTAATAGACAGAAGAACATGCATTCTTATTCACATAATGTGTAAAGGCACTTTGCAGCTTAACAATTATCTTTTAGTCCAATGTGTTCACAGTAATATTGTTATCTTGCATATGAACCAAATGTTGATCATTCAGATTTAGGATTCTCCTTTGGCAGGCAATTTTGGAACTTTCTGTGTTGCTTTGTTGTCTTTTGCAAAGTCAAGACTGGAGGTTTTCTAAGTCTCTAACTAGGTTTGATACAAGTCATAGGAAGTGATTTTTTGGATGCAAATGCAACTTGTTTAAGACCACAATTAGAATTCAAAAATCCTCCTGATATTCCATATGTCCCTGTTAGGAATAGAACAGGAATGAGCCATTGTGTATCAGTCAAGCAATATGTGTGAACAGTCATAAATGCAGACTTAAAGGTGTAGTTCTTCAGAAGTCACTTTTTTAAAACTGAGGTTTCTCCCTGCCTTGTGATTGTCAAAATAGTAATTATTCGGGAAGTGTAATAGTTGAGTAATATTTGGAACAATTTTCCATTTCTGAAGTCTGGGACTGTCACTGAAGAAGTAACTGAATTCACAATGGAATGGTTTTTTTATTTAAAGAAAAAAATCAACGGTCTTCTTACCATTTGCTGAATAATTTTTCATGGATATAAAGGAGAACAAAAAATTTGAAAAAACATATCCCTCTTTTGCAGCTTATTAATTTCACTTTGCATACAAATTTCTTATGTTTGCTTGTCACAAAAAAAAAAAAAAAAGATAATAAAAAGTTAATATAGAAATTGAGGACTTTTGAAAGAGGTAAAACTTGAATATCTGGCCAAATAAGGGAGTAAGTAGTGTGTCTGTAGAGCTTAAAGGTGATGTAGTTATGAGTTACTGCAAGGAGAGACAAGTGGATAGGAGTGAAAAAACAAAATCCACTTTGAAAAATGCAGGGTAATACAATGAGGAATTTCAAGAGGAAAGAGGTGAAAGCTCTACTTTATCATATGAGATTAAGGCATTTTCTCCTGAACACATCCACGAATATATTGCATTAGTCAGAACATGCCTGAAGCTTTTATGACCTCTTAAGACAAGGAAAGTATTAAGAATATTTTTCTAGATTACAAGTATTTTGATGTTTTATGAGGAAATTATTGCCACAGTATTTTCTTAAATATGTGTAAGTGATAATATGACTGCAGACACACTGGTAAGTAGCAGAGTTAAATCACCAGATTCTTCCAGTTTTTCTTGCCTGGGATTCAGTCTGGAGTAAGTCAGAACTGAAGAGAGTTTGGTGCTCTCGTATTAGCATTCCCTAAACCACTGCACGTGTTGCAAAGGCAGTACAGGCTGCCGTACGTTTATGCAGTGTTTGTGGCCATCATCTGGAAAGCTCCAAGAACAAAACTAGACTTTAGGTTGACTGTTCGACCATTCCGGATAGTGCTGTGAAGAAGCTGGGGGTTATGGTTCCTGTATGAAACCTCTGTTTACGCAGCACCCCTCCCACGCTGGGTCTAACTCTTCTCTCGTACCTTTGTTCATAAACATCCCTGCTCACAAGATTCTCCAACAAAAAAATTTTTAAAAAGTAGCAGACATATATTGTGCATATAATCTCAGCCTCCAGTGAAAATTCCATTTAGTGTAAATATCAGGCAAGTATTACAGCCTTCTTCCTGTGAAGAGAATGATGAATTCTGACTTCAGAGGCAAATACAGCTCAGTTACAGTAAATGGCAAAACTCCAGCTGACTTGAGCGGAACTAGGATTTGGCCCTTGGTGTTCATTGCATCTCTAGCTAGCTAAGGATGGAATAAAGCCTGGAAATCCACATGTTTATACTTTGCATTTGTTCCTTGGATAACTTTCTGTCAGCTCCTTAAAGCTGTCTGTGGTTTTTTTCAACTCAGGAACTTGAATTGCTGCCACATTCATGCTTGGAAAAACCCAGTGCAGTCCTACATGGAAAAATGAGTATGTGACTCAGATTGGTATATCCATGGGTCTTTGTTTTAGAAGTTAAAGCCTTGCTTTTCTTAATTTTTTTTACTCTTGCTTCCCTTGCGGAGTGTACGCACAATAGAGCAGGTATGCATTCTGTCCATTGTTGCCATCAATCTTTCCTTCTCATTTTCTTCTATAAAATGTCCCTCAGAACTCCAGTTGATGGATCTCAAACACCTTTGAACCCCATGAGGTAATGACAGGGAAATTGTACCATTTCAGTATAGGCTCAGACTTTGCCAGCAGAATCTTGTAAGGGAGAGAGAGAGAGACATGGAATGCTCCCTGCCACCACTCTCTTCATTTCAGGTCTACAAAAGTGTGTCTGAGCAAGGATGCGAAGAGGTCATGTACACATCTTGGAACTCATTTCTTGCACTGTGCATCTTCATGTGCCTCACAGCAAATCATGCCATGTATCTGCTCAGATAAAAACAGAATTTCAAAGGAGAATTGGAGATTTCAGTTTTATCTCAGGAGTTCAGAAATTAGGGCACTAAACATGCCTTATGGAATTAGAGACACAATTATTTTGGTCCGGGTTTAGCTTTGAATGCTAGCAGCTGGAAATTGCTTTTCACTGGCAAAGCAAGTAGCCTTCATTCTATCTGCATAGGACAGCAATTTGTTAGCTTTAACTTTTAAAAAATACTTAAACATTTTTGCTAAATTATTTTCATGAAAAACTTTGAATAGAAACCCATACAGGAATGGGTTACGTGACTGACCAGATTTATCTTTAAATGCTCTTAGAGATTCTTGCCATTTTATTCTGATTGCTTGGATATATGTAGTAAGAAAATAAGATTTTTTTTTTCCTTCAGAGTGTGTATTTGGTTGGAATATCAAGGCAGATACTTTACATAATCCAACTTGAAAACAAGTTAAGAATTTCCCATTTAATCCTGGTTGGCTTCAGTGATGTAGGTCTTTTGACTTACAGTCTGAGAGAATGGTGGATTATGTTTTGCTTTTCTATGTTTTTCTCAAATTAACATCCCCAATTTGGAAGCACAACTTGGTAAAAAAACAGACAAACAAAACCCCTCCAAACAAGGAAATAAACACCAAACAAAACTCAAACAAAACAAACAAACAAAATCCAAAATATTTGTCCCATCTTGGTGTGGTCCGTTTATCTCTGACTTGAATAAAGTGTTTATAACCTGCTTTTTCCAACATTGAAGCATGTGGACATCATTGTGACCTCTGCTAGAAAGACTGAAGAGAGGAAGGAGGAAGAATGTGGCAGCAAGTGATTGTTTAGAATGTTGAACTATTGCAAGTAGAAGAAATCCCATTTTTCTAAACTGACTCTGTGGGTAAAAAAGTGTTTTAAGAGAAGCTTGAGAGGAAGTGGCCTTAAAGAGACCTTGACAGTAATTGCCATAACGTACCCATTAACAGAAACACTTTCTGCTTTGGGTACATTGTTTCCAAATCTTCGTGTCTCTTCCTCTTTCAAGTGAGTCCATTAAACTACCAGCCATGCTAAGTCTTTCTGGCCAATTACTGAAAAGTATGCATGATGGATTTCCATGTACGTTACTGTGCTTGTTACAGGATGAACTTGTGGGATGGTAAAAGGAGTTGAATGAAAGCATAAGCAGGTCATTTTAGTGAGAGGTACAACAGGTGAAAGCATATATGAATAGAAATTTGTGGTTAAAAGTGAACACTAAGGGGAAATTAGAGGATAAGAACTAGATAGGTAGTGCAACAGAAAGGCTGTTGAGTTGAAAATGCAGTAAAGGGATCTTGTTTACTTAAATTCTTGTTGGATAGCAGTGTGGCTGAGAATAGATAAATTTTCTTCCAACTATTCCTCTTTCTAGCCCCATATTGTCTTTCTTGTTTTCAGTCTCTGTGATAGCATCAGAACCTGTATCTTTGTGGAAATGTGGTAGGAGCTGAGCCCAGAAAATATATTGGAAATGCAGCTCCCACTCTGACCATCTAGGTATAATTTTTCGAAAGCTTTGAGGTTAAGAAAGATTAAATTGTTCAGTTCAGTGGAAGCTGTAGAATCAGTGGAGGAATTAATTGGAAATTAAGAGAGACGTGTACAGGAAAAGTTATTTGAATGCAGGTCATGCATTAATCTATCCGCACTTCAGTTTTGGATGATAGTTTGAAATAAATGAGGAAGGAGCAGGATGATGGACTTCAAAGTAAGAGTTTGACATACAGCACCAGAAATGCAGAAGCTTTGTAAATTGTTAACCAAGACATGGTAGACTTACAGATTAAGGGCTGAGTCACTGATCTTTGGGAAGTTCACAGGTGAAGTAAACATATCTCAGTTTATTCCTTGCTAGTTTAGTGATTTAAAGCATTATATTTCAATCAGCTGTCATTGGCAGACATCAAGTTGGATGAGTACTCTTACTTTTGATGGGCACACCAGAGATGAACAGGTTTTCTATCTCTCTTTATCCATGTGTTCCCATACAGAGAAGCTATCCAGACTGCGTGAACAGGCAGTACAAAATTGTCAGCAGTGGGAAGTGCACCAGTTGGGGTGCAGCAGGTGTACATTCCAGGGTAACTTGAGCGCAGGACAGACATGCCTGGGAGTCTCCTGCTGTCCCTAAAACGCTACCAGAAGCACAAGGCCTGGATGTTCTGGCTTAGGTGAATAGTTGTAGTGCTTGAGAAAATGCCATCACTTAGTGATTGAGGACAGCAACAGAAAGTGACAGGGAGGCAAAGTCTCAGTCTTCCATGAATGACCTCAAGGGTCTTAATGAGCTCTGTATTCTCTGATAGATGGGGTAAAATGTCTCAGAGGTTAATTCAGATGAGACCTTTGACAGAATTCTTTTGGATGTGATTTATTAATTAGGGCAAATAATATTTTATCTCCTAGACAATGATGTTCGATACCTGTCTGAACGCTTATTTCTCCTCCATCTCCATGAAGTGCCATAGACTTTTCTCAGTGAGTAATGTGTCTGTAAAGGTCTAATACATGTCAGGAATGATGTGTTAGTATAACTTTTAATTGACAGTTGCCACAGAGCTTAAGGAGATGTCAGTTCTCCCAAGTTAACCTCATGTTTTAAAAGTAAATCCGCTATGCAAAGGATAGAAATTAATAAACACAAACTATGTTAAAATTAAATGAAAGAAGATGTCTCTCACTTCAGGCAAATTTCCATGTTTATGACTGGTGGCTGCATATATTCTAAAAAAATGATTTTGGCATACTCCACTTAAATTCCATGGAAAACAAGTTTTTATATTATATTTATGATTGCAGTTAGACTGACTTGTGTGATGGCCATTAATGCACTGATGTTTCAGAGATTTTGTAATATACTCTAGGATAACTTAAAGGGCCAGAAATCTCTGAATTTGTTTTAGTGTGGTTTTAGTGAACTCTTCTGCAAGGGGAAACAACCTTCTCTATGCAGTTTCAGTCTACTTTTAAGTTTTATTTAACAGGTAAAAAAATTGTTCATAGATTAAGGGGGGCTGGGGGTGGTGGTGTTTGATGTGTATTTTAATGTTTGGTATGATAATTGATTTTATTTTAAAATTCTGCTGAGATGTTAAGGTGTTGGAATGAAAAATACTATTTGTTTGAATAACTGAATGTTTCTAGCATGGTGTTATGGATTACTTCAGTCTTTTTTGTATAATACTGTATGTAATTATTCAGTTTGTGGATAAGTCTAAGTAAGTAAGTTCCTTTCAAGACCTGACAGTGATAGATATGCATAATTGTGAGCATAGACAAATGATAAATTAGTGAAGACCAAACTATTTTTCAGTCAAGATCTGGCTTCTTCCTGAGAGTATTTCTGAAGTATCTATATAAAATTTTCAGTCCTCCTCAAGCTCTGGAATCATCTTGTGTATATGATGTCTTTTGAGTGCTCTTTTTTTAAAAAAACCCTGACCTCTTAGGATGCTTTGGCTATCTTTGTTTAGCTGTTTGCCATAACTCTGAAATTACGTCTCTGAAGCAATATGGGGCGGGGGGGGGGGAAGGGAAGTTGTAGTTTGTGCAAAGCTGTGAACTGTTTTCTGACCCAGTGTATGAACATTGTAGAAAATTACAGATCACAGATCCATCTAAGAAGATGTGTTGTTTCTCAGAGTGGCAATGATCAGATATTTTGAGAACAATGTTAAGAACAAGACACATGGAGTTTTCCTGGTAGGGAGCAACTTCCTTGTTCTTGGAATTCATTTGTTTAGGGTTCTTGGCATTTTACAGTGAAGAAGGGTACACCAGTACCTCATATCACATACATGGGGAAGGGGAAGCAGCCTGACTGTCTGAAAAGGGAGAAATGGCTCTGGAAGGCAGCTGCTGCATAAAGTGTTGTGATGGCTGAACCTCTTTGAGTATGAGTCAGTCCCGCAGACTGTAGAGTGCTGAGGCTCTTCCCCTGCTGGGAGACCTTCTGTGCCTGAGGTGGTTCACAGATGAGGCTTAGCAGCTGTGCTAGCACAGGTAGTAACATGATAAAGCCAACTTGAGCACAAACTAACATTGCTGCCCTTGGAAGGTACTGCACGTGCCCTAATACATTTTAGTCACGTTTTCCTTTTCTTTATGAACCTACCTGCACATAAAGCACAATTACATTTCAGTAATGGTAGGCAGTGCCCCATCTACATGATAGAGACAGTATTTTTTATAACTCTCTGGGGATTTTTGGTTGGGTTTTTTCCCATTGCTTGAAATGACTCCTTAGAAACTTCCAAGTGATATTCTTCACCCTGTCGCATTTTTCTTGGTAGTGATTTGTTCCCATGCTTCCAGTGGAGGCAAAATTTCAGCCAATTTTGTAGTTCTTTCTTTCCTAAAGCCTCCACCTAATAATTGATGCTGCCAACAATGTCCACACAGCTCTGAGAGTATGGTTTAACTTATGTTTCCTCTCTGACTGCAAAGATCTTCAGAAATGGAAGTACACATATTGCAGCTGTAAATTAAAGGCTGTTTGTTTCAGATCTTATTTTACTGTTTCCTGGCAACAGTGGTCAATGCTTTTTGCCTTCCTATCTCTTTAGTAGCCTTAGTTTTGAGAATACATTTCTAATTATTAAATAGGTCAACTTTAGTGCAAAAAATGCCTATGCATTTTTTTAGAACATTATATTCTTAAATTAATTTGTTCTCTTTCTTGTGTAACTTCTCATGGTGACTGCTTCTTATGTGCTGTAGCTTCCATATATT
Organism: Hafferia zeledoni; assembly: GCA_035583235.1. Taxonomy (NCBI): domain Eukaryota; kingdom Metazoa; phylum Chordata; class Aves; order Passeriformes; family Thamnophilidae; genus Hafferia; species Hafferia zeledoni. The sequence continues at coordinate 44,412,012 of JAWWEV010000115.1, forward strand.
TAGCCAGAGGCAAAAGCCTAACTGATGCCGAGTCATGCTTCCCATTGGTCGAGGGAAGGACTGAAAAATGGACCAGTGGGGAGTGGGGGTGGAACTTCATAACAACCAATAACTGAACGGGGATAACAACCAATCATTGAACAGAGATAAAGGTCAATGCAGATACAGAACTGTAACCAATCAGGAAAAGTGGCGGGAAAGAAGCCCTAGGGGATTATGGGAAGAAGAAACTTGGACAGGAATTACTAAGGGAAAATACAATAGGGAAGACATATTTGTGATGCAGTTTCATACTGCTGAAGTGTCCATATACCTTGCATTCAAGCCTAAACCACCGTAGATCTTGTGCACAACATTACTATTTGGAATATTAGGATTTGTGACCTCCACATCTTCATCAATCCATTGCTTATAATACCTTTGCCATCTAATGAAATTAGAGTCTTCTCCCACACAGAACAAGTCCATACCAACACCTCTTTGTAATGGCATAGTTGCATCCAGTGTCTGTATCTCCATGAGTTACTGGGCAAGATGTTATTTATTATACCTAATAACCTTCAGTGAAAGCTTTTCTATGAGCTTGCCCAGTTTCTCTGTGAGTTCTCATAAGTACATTCTACAATATCCTTTGGCAAGGATTTACACAAATATTTTGTGACAAACCATGTTGGGGGTGGGGTTTTTTTTGGTTTTTTTTTTTTGTGAACCTGGTTTCTACTAGCTTTGTTTTATTCCTTCTAGTTCTTACACAGAAAGAGACAGTGGACACCAATCCCTGTCCAGCCTTTTCATGACATTTATGATTGAATCATAGAGTATTCTGAATTGGATGGGATCCACAAGGATCATCTAAATCCAGCTCACAACTAAGCTCAGGAATCACATCATGGGCCAGAAAGCATTATCCAAATGTTTGAACTCTGCCAGGCTTGGTGCTGTGACCACTTCCCTGGGAAGCCTCTGCCAGTGCCCAGCCTCCTTTTGGATAAAGAATCTTTTCCCACTATCCAACCTAAAACCTCCCTTAACACAACTTCAGCCCATTCCCTCATTTTCTATTGCTGGTCACCCCAAAGAAGAGATCAGTGCCTGCCCTTCCTCTTCCCCTCACAAGGAAGTTGTAACTGCAATGAGGTCTCCCCTCAGTCTCCTCTTCTCCGGGCTGAACAGACCAAGTGCCCTCAGCTGCTCCTCATACGGCTTCCCCTCTAGACCCTTCACCATCTTCGTTGCCCTCCTTTGGACACTCTCCAACAGCTTAATATCTTTCTTATATTGCAGTGCCCAAAACTGCCCACAATATCCAAGGTGAGGCCACCCCAGTGCAGAGCAGAGCGGGACAATCCCCTCCCTCGCCCAGCTGGTGATGCTGTGCCTGATGCCCCCCAGGACATGGTTGGCTGACTCACATTCAACTTACCATCATTCAGGACCCCCAGGTCCCTTTCCTGGAGCTGCTCTCCAGCCTCTCATTCCTCAGTATGTATGAACATCCAGGGGTGCCCTGTCCCACGTGCAGAATCCCATGCTTGTCTTTGTTAAACTTCATACAGTTGGTCATTGCCCAACCCTCTAATTTATTTACGCCCTTTTTGTATTACCTGAAGTAATCTCTGTTTCTGTCTGAAGAGGTGTAGTTTAGACATTTATTCCTTCTATGTATGCCTTCCTATGCCATTTATCCCTTCCTAGAAGCCATTCCATAGTGTCGATGTCCCTCTTGGCCTTCACTGAACCATTTTCAGCTCTACCATTTTCTTTCTCAGATGCAGGGGTGAAAACTGCATGCAGTATTCAAGGTGAAGCAGCCACAAATTTGCATAGTGGCACAGCAATGTGTTAATTTATTCCTTTGCTAATAATTTCAAATATTTGATTGCTTTTTGTGCCTGTTGCTGAACATTGAGCTGTTTTAATGATTTATCACAGCTTCAGGATCTCACATCTGCCTGATAATGATCAGCACAGAGCCTTTCATTTCATTTGGGAAGTCAGGATTGTTTTTTGACGTATTCATCACTTATAAACACGGATATACGTGAACCGTTGAAAGTGGAGTCCCCTGTACACATCCTGTGGATTTTTCTACACTACCAAAATAAGTCAAGATGTGTTTGGAGTTGGCTAGTACATTTTATCTCATTTTACCCATAACCTTAGGATAGTGAAAAATGAATACTTTTAATTAAGTAGTTAGGATCCACTGAGAATTTCCAAAATACATGGCTCAGGTGGCTAGAAGAAAGGTATCTGTATCAGCATGAGTAAGAAGATCAGGATCAGGTCATCTCTGCTGGGGAAAATGAGGCAGGTAACACTGACCTGTTCTGAGCCGCTTGTCGTCTTCTTGACAGTTCTTTTTGTGTAAGTATCTTTTTTGTCAGCATATCTTTTTTAAGTCTCCATTGGTTGCTATGGAGTACCTTGGATTAGGTATTTCTTTGTAATAACTTCAGAATAATTTAAGAAAAAGAATTACCTCTTGTTTTTTTCTTTTTTAAAAATCAAATTTGACCTTGATTCTCATTTATACAAAATCCATTTTGTACCATGCAGACAACATAATGAAGGCTTAAAATAAACATAGATGTAATTTGAGGCCCATTTTCCACCATTACTGTTTAAAATACATTTGGTATAAGGGATAATCAGAGTCCTTATTTTGAACATAAAAATAAAGAATTTTATTTTATCCATGGCTAGAAAACAAAAAGCACAAACTATAATTCTCTTGTTAACCATAACCTGAGGCTATTTCAAAATGAAGTTTGCACTACCATAAAAGAAAAGAAGTACTGGTATTCATTTGGCTGGGATATATTCTTATGTTGAATGTCTCTTTAGAAATTAGGCAAGCTGAGCATAAAGATCTTCCCCGTAGAATATATTTGAGCACAGACTGTTTCACATTCCCAGTCTTTGTCTTGTTGTATCTACAGATACAAGTGTCCTATTACAATTAAGTACCTGGACACATCTGCAAGTAATTTTGAAGCTTTTGAACTCTCTCAGGTTTTTCATTTATCAGTTGCATTCAGATTTGCCATACTGATTTTATTTTTGTTATATTGGTGCATGACATCCATTCAAACAAACAAAAACCCCTCAAACCATGATGGTGTTCTTTGATGAATTGCTGTGTTGTCTTGTATAATGACGTTTGCTGTGAAAAGAGGATGAAAAACATTTATTAACCCTTCCCAATGTTATAAATGATCACCCAAATAACCAATCATTTTGGTATAAAGGGTAGTTTAATTTTATAAGTAATGAAAGCTATAGAGTGAACAGCACAGCGCTGGGTGCACTGGGAGTCTCCGCTCCACCAGTGACACCCATTTGAGCTCGCAGGCTCCTTTTTTATACAGTCAAAGCAGGTTTATTTTTAACCAGTTCCAATAAATTATTTTCTTCTTTCTCTGTCTTGACATCCTTTCATCTGATTCTTCTTGTTGCTTCTTCATGGTCATGGGGGCTGGCATCTTCTTTGGTGTGATTCTTAACTTAAAATTTAACTAGAGACAATCTTGTTAGTTAAGCCTTATCTGTTGTTTTGAGGTGTTTCTTCCTTATCTTGATTGGGTTTACTTCTCCATTGTATTTAGGTATTCTCGGATTATCTTTGGTCTGCACTGTATTTATTTTACTTCAAAAGGCTGCTTGGTTATTAACTGGCTTTCTTCTTTTACTCCCTTTTTGTATGTTAAACTAAGTTCATGTCTGGCTTATAGTTGTTCTGTTGCTAAATCTTTACAGCATATTCTGCAACACCCAGATTCAGTGCTTCCAGAATCCCACTGAATGATTTGGCAAGCCATACAGTATACTTTATTATATTTTTGACACGAATTAGGCCTACATTTCTCACACCAATGAAACAGAAACAGGGACTATAGAGTATTACTCCTCTTACACCCAAGTGTCTAGTAGGCACGTAAGTATGCCCTTGCATCCTCCCTGCTTCCTTAGGACTAAGCATCAATATAAAGTTACTCTCCTCTGCTCCCAAGACTGCTTACATTTTTTAATATTAAATAATCCAACTTTGGTTGAAATTTTTTATGCATTTGGGAAGAAGAATAAAAAAGTGAATCTCAGTAGTCTCTGGAATCCATGTATCTGTCCTCCTATATGAATGCACTGGCTTCCCTAGCCATCTCTTTTTCTGTGTTTCAAGAGCTCTGTTTTCCACAACATGGTAATTTTTTACAAGTAGGAATGAAAAATCCACACCTCAATTCCAGATCAGTCTGTGAGTCAAGGTCAGGGCACTCCGCTGGGCTGTGCCCTGGGAAGCCTTATCTCACTCTGGCAGTGCTAAGTGCAGCAACGACAGAGCCACAGGGAGACAACTCCAGCTCCTGATGTCTCCTCTGCTCCCTTTCAGTTGTTTAACTGACCAATTTCAGGGCCGGTGCTAACCTGTGTGCCCCATTCTGTCGTTTCTCCCTCTCTCTATGGACAGGGGCTGGATTCTACTCTGAAAGTCCAACATCATCTTATCTATCATGCTTTTCTGAAGCAAACACATTTTAAAATCTGAAAGCAAAGAAATGCAAGTTAAAGACATTTTAAAGCCTCCTTGCAATGTCAAACGTTGCTGTGATTAAGAAAGAATATTTGTGCCAACTTATGTTATCTCATGAATCATTCAAATAGCTAATAATGGACAATCTGTATTCTGTAGATTGATCACAGATTTATTTTTTTGTAATTCTTAGGGATGAGACGTGAACTCTGCTGGTACATCTTCGTACATAATAAAAGAGCTAAAAAAGCTTCAGACAAGTCATTAATTCACATTTTCAGGAATCAAAATTAAGGTGAGGTCTTTCCATTATGCATGAAGAAAACTTAGTAAGCACCCATTTCTCACCCACTTGACTGCTTTTTCTGTTGCACTGTTTTTGTGGTGCATTGACCTTGTCTGCACGCTGGGAACCCACCAAAGCTGCTCTATTACTCCCCCTCCTGAGCTAGACCACAGGGAGAAAATAGATAGAAAACAACTCCTATGTTGAGACAAGGCAGTTTAGTAAAGCAAAAGTGAAAGGTTGCGCGTGCACAAGCAAAGGGCAAAAACCCCAAAGATTTTATTGGCTAATTCCCATCATCAGATGATATCTGGCTACTTCTCAAAAGGAGGGCTTCAATACATGTAGTGGTTGCTCTGGAAGGCAAATGTAAATAGCAAATGCCCCTGATTCCTCCTTTTCTTAGCTTTTATTTCTGAGCAGATATCCTATGGAGTATTCTTTTGGTCAGTTTGAGTCAGCTGCCCTAGCTGTGTCTCTTAGATCTTTCCCACATACAGCCTACTGATGGTGAAATGTTGGAGAGACAGTGCTGATGCCATGCCAGCACTGTTCAGCAGTAGCCAAAACACGGGGGTGTTATCAACACCTTTCTAGCTAGCAGTGCAAAGCACAGCACTGTGAGGGCTGCTATGGGGAAAGTTAGCTCCACCTCAGCCAAACCTAATTATTCTTGAAGAAGTGCTGCTACTCTAGGGGTGAAGTGGTTGTGTTTATTTTTGAAACAATTCATAGTGTGGACCTCCAAGTCATGACCTCTGTGTCAGCTGCACAAGCAGCAAAGTGGACAAATACTTGCTTGCACCAAGGTGTTTTCCAGTTGTGGTGAGAATACAGTGTGATCTTCAAAGAACAAACTAAGGCTGGGTTATGGTACTGTGTACGGATGTGAGCTGAGCTTCTGATCTCTAGTATGCTTGTGTCTGGTGAGAGGTTTTTGAGGACATCATTTTCAGGGCAGAGAGCAGCATGGAGCCCTGTTGAGATATTCTGGTGATGACATCCCTGGCTCTAGTTCTAAGTTTCCACCCCTATCAATTATTTCAGCAGTGCTTTGTGGCCCCGTGGCAGCAACAGGAGACACCAAAGGACATGTAAGCCACTTAGTTCACAATTTCTGAGTGTGCCGTTCTGTGTCTCTGAGAGCATAGCAACAAAGGGTATTCTTACAGATAGCTGTTTCGTGTGAAGCATGGTCGTACTTAAGAGTTCTTCAGTGCTTCCTCTATTTATGTCTACAGAGCAGTCTGTCTTGTACCTCACTGGGCAGTCATCCTGAGGGAAAGAAGGTGGTGAAACATGATTCACTTTTGATATTGCCATAGAACTTAAACAATTGTTCTATACACACAGAGGCTATCTGATTTACTTTGTGTTTCTAGATTCCCAACTCAGGAATCTCTAAAATTTGCTTCTAAATGTTACACGTAGATCAATCTACTTTAGGTATTTTGTGACAGTACATCCAAGACTGTATTGTTTGCAGATATCTCTTCATTCTAAATGCCATTATGAATAGAGGTTTCATCATTTTAACTACACTTGAAATTATATAATCATATATTACTGCAAGTTTCAATGTCAGTTTACTATACAAAACTACCTTCTACACATAGCTGAATTTTAATCACTGAAAATAATAATTAAAAAATACACCTTTCATTAGACTTGCCTGAATAATTATGATTTATACCAAGGGGTAACTATCTCTCATTAACCATGTAAGTTAAGTCATGGTACACATTAGACTCATTCCCTTTTTTAGAGCAAGTCACTCATGGCATTGTAATTCAGAAGATCCTTTGTGCTGTTTATAAAGCTATTCCTAAGCATGTTCCAAATAGTTAGCTAGATGATGCAGGTTTCAGGATCATTTTTGCAGAGAAACTTCTGCACTGGATTATCATCTGTGTTTCCCCTGCAGTGCTGTAGAGGAGCACAGAAAACATCTGACAGGCTTCCTCTTGAGTGTGATCTTTCAAATTGAAGCAGTTACAACAACAGCTGTATAGTAGTTGGTGTAGGCTCTGTATATCCTCTTAGTATTGACCTTTGTGCTAATGCTGGAATTTTTTACTTTTAAAAGTAAAAATCTGAGGATTAAAAAAATGTATGCCCAGCTAGAACTTGTTGGAGTCTACCTCTGAGTGATATCCATCTTGAGATATGCTTTCTTGCTAAAGATCAAGACCATGTCTTCATGTTTCTGCAGTTGTTTCAGCTGCCAGTAATAGCGTAATCCATTGACCTTCTTCATCTTTATTCTCAGCCCTTGAGTTCAGAATGAAGCATGACTGGAAATTTTAAAAAAAATATTCTTGTTTTTTTCTTTTCTCTCCTCATTTTTGTTGTATAGTTCAAAGTGATTTCCTTGCATGCTGTATCAGCTTTCTTTGTGCCAACGGTGTCTCTGTCTGAGGATACACTGATACTAACCTTTCTCTTATCACAGGGAGAAGGTCCAAGCAGTAGTTCTTTGCTGATCTAAGTACTAGTTCTTAGTTTAATTTTAGATTCCTTTATTATTGTAAATGCATTATGGTAATATTTTTTGTCTTTGTCTGGTATTTTGGCATTTTAAATGTTGATTTAAACATACAGAGGGGCAAAACACCTGGCATTTTGTGAGTTGACTCTTCATAGCATGATTTTTTACAAAAAAAAATCTGCACACTCCTTTTTTTCCTTTGGAAGGAATCAGTAGGTTTTATTTGTGCAGGAGAAATGTCCAAGTGCCCTTAGCACAAGATTAAGCACCCTTCTACCTAGGAGTGCATTCTCGAGGTCAAGAGAAGTTTGCTTCAGCTATTGCTGACTAAATTTGAACTTTGAGAAAGGGAGGCATTACTGAATTGGGTGTGATAAGGAGATTTATCCTGTGTCCATTTCATACCTGAACAAAGACAAGGAAAGTTTCTTAGCAAAGTTAATTTGGTCTAAGAATTTCACATTCAGACCGATAGCCTGAGCTATAATGAGATGAAGTAGCGAACAGCCATCTCTAGATTTATATTGTCATTCAACACGTATTAATTTCAAGGCTACATTAAAGTGAATTTATTAGTGAAATTAGTGTTCTGAAATGTGAGTCCGGGAGGTGCAGTGTTCAAGTGAGTTGGCTTAATATCAAGGAGAGTAATTTTTCTAAGCTATGTGAATAGTTAAGCTGTCAGCATCCAAACTGATCCATGTAATTAGCCACTTTGAGCCTGTAGGAACTCTGTGAGCATAAATCATATGTCTTAGAATAAGCAGTTGCATAACTGGACTTTTAATTTTTACTGAACAATGGGATACCAGCAGCTGCAGGAAATGCTCCTCACTTTGATAATTTGATTTGTTCTTGGGCCATCAGGAAAGTTATTCTGTGTCTAAATGTAGTACCGGAGTGTTCAGCTTCTCAAAGCTGTAAGAAAATGCTGAATACTTCACCATGTTTTAAACCTTCTTTAAAAATACTTCCTTTGCACATACACACTTTATTGCCTGTTAATACAAAATATTTGGAAACTAGCTTAAAAATACTGAAATATTTTGCTGGAGATTATTGAATTATTAATAATAGTTGCTAGTATGCTGATCGGTAATTTTACTTGGAAGTTAACATCATTGTTCCAATTTGCATAGTAAGATGACTTTGTAATGGTGAAAGTTAATTTTTTATTCTGCTTTATCTCTAGACTTCACTTCCTGATATTTAGAAAATAACCCATTAAGGTGCCTGAAGGTCTTCTACTCAGGTACATAATATAAATTAATTTATTTCAAGTGACAGTGAATTAAAGGAAAAAGTAATTTAAGTAATTTTTTTAGAGAAACTGTGTACTTTATAAGCTCTTCTGTAAAAATTGGCCTGTTCTAGATGAAATTAAAAACCCTGAAGTAAAACAAGACGTCACATGATAATTTTAGTTTCATCTGTCCATATTTTGGAGAAATTTTGTTAGCTTAAAACCTGTATTTCTGGCTAAAGTACAAGTAGTGATTTTATTCTTGTTTTAATCAAAATGAGACCTAGAAGTAGATACACAGTTTTGCGGCTTGCCATGTTTTTTCAATTTGCTAATGTTACAAGTTTAACTAACAATGAAGGTCACTTGTAATGAAAGATAATGAAGGAGAAAATAGACTTATCTTTTATTCAAAATATGCTCACTTTGCATATATGGCTTATAAGAAGATTATCCTGTGCATTCAATAATTTTCTATTCTGATTTGTGGTAGATTTTTACAAAAGAAATGGGGAAGAGGGAGAAAATGAGAAAATAAATAGTACAACTGCAGATACTACCTGGAGGAATTAGACTTATATTGTAGCTAGTGGGCATTTCTTGTGTTTCTTCTTCTTTCTAGAAATATTAGTAAGATTTAAAATTCACTTTTCCTTTAAAAGTAGTCTATATTTCAGTAGTTTTCTCTCTTCTTCCAAAAGAGTTTTCTTTTTGTATAGTTTTTAATTCATAAGCTGGCCACAGTATGCTCATTTTGCAGTTGTTGAACATTTTGCAATATTAGGGGATTGGGAGTCTGATCAACCTAGATACATATTTCCATGTATGTCCCAGCCTTTATCCAGTTGTTATGAAAACAAGGAAGATGTCTTTCTAATGCATAGCACAGCTACATTTTGCTTAACTATGCTGTTTGGGTAGTTTGTCCAACAAGACTTTGGTTGAAGAGGATCTGGCTACATCCTAACCTGAAAGATACTGAGGTGATACTTCTAAGCTGTGGGTAACAAGCCAAAAGCAGTAGAAGTGGCACTGTACCTTTTGAATGAAAAACTGAAGTCATTCTTTTCTCAGGATGCCGATTGAGTAGGTTTCTTAATCTCTGTGAGCTCATAAATACGGTTTCTGTAGTTGCCATGTGGCACAGGAGCATCTGGTCTTTGCAACAGCGATAATATTTGTGGTGTCCGAGTCTGTGGCTGTTGTTTCAGCTTCAGCAATACGCTTGTTTGCTTTTGAAGCAAGCACAGGGAAGGGGAGGGCTCAGTTAATCTTCTGGATCTGCCCTGCTATGGATGTAGCATTACTGAGACCTCGGTGGTTTGGCTTACCTAGGCAGTGGCCCTATGAGCTCCTGTGAAACTTTCTGATGTGTTTGGATTTTAAGACTACACTTTGAAAACCGAAACAAGGTTATGCCTTAGTTTACTTGGTTTTGTTTTTTAGCTGTCCATCCACTGCATCAGACTGGTTTACTGGTTAGCAGATAGAAATAAAATTTTAGAATGTGGTCTCTTTTCCAACATTTGCAGTGGTAAAACCAGCCGGTGCTGGGAAAAGGAATGTTTCCCTGACTTAAAATATCTTTTAAAAATGTCTGCTTTGAAGTTTGAAGTGTTCGAACAAGTCCTTGTCAGAATGGATTAGTGAGCATGGAACATATCAAGCTGTCAACAGGGCATTAGGACATGAGAATGGTTGTGCCAGTTCAGATCAGAGGTTTGTCCAGCCTGGTATCTTATCTGAAACAGTGCCAGCAGCAGGCTTTGAGGACAGAGTCACAGACAGGGCAGGCATGCAGCTGTAGCTCCCCAGAATATTTTCCCCGGCTCCCATGGTTTGTGGCTCAGGGGCTTTTTGAAACATAGTGTATCCTTGTTTTTGACTGCATTTGATAGGCACCATAAATGTGTCACAAAGTCCTGCCAGGGCATCTGCCCTTCAAGAAAGCTTGCATGTGTATTAGGACACAGCTGGTTCCTGAACCTAGTATGCCCTACAAGGAGACATGCATATGTATGTGGGTTAGGGGACAGCAGGCCACTGAACCTAGTCAATCACCATGAGGCATGGTCTGCACATCCAGGTGTGTTTATTGACACTGGTGTGAAGGTTCATGTGTGTGTTGCGTTTTTCAAGATTTTTAAGAAAAAAGCTAAAAAACCGTCCCCAGAAATCATAGGCATAAATGTCACACCCTTGTTTCCAGGATTTGAATCCTGGACTTTATATACTTTATTCTGATCACTGGAACTTCGAGTGCCTCCAGAATGGCTTGCTGTCTTTAGTTCACAATATTGGACCCACCAGTGGGACAAAGCACCGTGGGGACACTTGGCTCCGTAACTTGCTGCAGACTTACTGAAAAGCAAAGCCCTATAGAAGCTGAGTCATACCATGGTTAGAGCCAGTTGGCTGCCTACACTTCATTGTCTAATTAGCTCACAGGAGCTACTGCACCTGCACTGCCTGCAAAGATGACCCATCTGAGTAGGCAAGTTGATAGCTGGCTTTCTCATTCCCTGGTAGGGAGGCTGTGAGAGGGGGAGGATTTGCTTCAGGCCTTTAAATGTAAGCAACAACAAAATTTGATTGATTCTGTGAGATACTTGGGAGCTACTGATCTTGCTTTCCTTTTTTCAGCCAAATATCTGAAGTCCATTTTGTGCTCCATGAATTGGTGGGAAACATATTTTGAATCTAGTAGGCAATGTGAGTAGGAAGATTCTGCCTTGCTTTTTCTTCTCTTTGTACCTTCTCTCTTAAACATAAAGGATGTTACCATCTTTCTACACTGTGTGCACAGACAGAAAGGAACTGCACCTTACGTACTTTACACATCTGTGCAGAAGGAATGCACAGAATGGAGAATATGACATAAATTACATAAAATGACATAAATGTCATATTCAAGATGGTTTTTGTGGTATTTACACAAAGGCATCAGAAATCAGAACTTAAAAATCTGAAAACTAGAGTGGAAACAATTAGCCAAGTATGCATTTAGATACAGGCAATTCCATGTTGAAAGAGACTCCCTCTCAGAAGTAAGGATGGATCCAGAAATATATTTAAGAACAGAAAGTCTTCTCTAATTGTAGCCATGCTGCATTTACTTAACTCTCTGTGACATGTCTTTGTCTTCGGGGCTTACTTGAAAACTAGCCCTTACACTATGCATTCATTTCTTGTTAATTGGGGTCTGGTTGTTACTGTTCCACATTCTTTTGATCGAAAGGTCTTTCACACTGTGACTTATGATGTCACACCTATAAAGTGCATTATTTTATTGATGTCCTCCCCTAGTGTTTTGGTGCTTATCTCTGCAGTATCTGAAGCATAGCAGATTAATACATTGACAGGAAACCTTCAAGGCTGTGTTTCATACAAGGTCGTTCTGGCAGTAATTTTAAAAGGAGAAAAGCAGCTTTGGCGGCATGATGAAGAGCATTCAGGAGGAAGAATGAAAGGAAACAAGAAAGCAGTTGTTGATTACATGAGGAAACAAAAAAATCAGTTCTTAGGAGAGCTAGCACAAGTAATAATTACTGTGGGAATTTTTTATATAGGCTTAAATTAGGAGAGTCTAAGATGTGAAATGGGAACAGTAAATGAATTTTAAAGAACAGTGTCCAAAGCCATACGTTGGAAAATACTAGATTTAGGTAGTTGTTTTGTTGTGGGTTTGTTTTTTAAAGAAAAGGCATAATGATAACTTGTTTCCTTCTTGACATTGCCCTGATTTGTGGGTTTATTTTCTCTATTTTTATAGCTCTCTCTTATCTTTTTATTTTCTATTTTTTTTTCAACTATCTGTAGACAACTGTAGATGATTGTCTAAAATACGAGGATAAATGTTGCATAATGTGCAATGTGTTTTTTTCACACACACACATATAATCCTGGATGTGAGCAAGAAGCAACTCTTCAGCAGTACAAAATACCAGGCTTTGGGCAGCTCCATGGCTAAAGCAGAATTGCAGGTTGCCTGGGAGCAGGAGGCCAGACAACAGAGAGATGTGACCACAAACCCAAGGACATGATCTGTGACACCTCCATAAAAGTGTTTTGTATGATATGTGCTGTGCTTTAACACCATGTTGCTTGCTAAAACTGTTTGCTAGATAAAAGGATCCTGCCACTTCTGTCAGATAATGCCCCAAGCATTTTTCAGTTAAACATGAGGGATACACAGTTTCAATCTTTTGTGAAAATTGGGCTGTATTTGAAAAGGTTCTCAAACTCATTTAGGGCCACAGAAACACCACTGTGATCTGAAAACATTTAAGGAGAGAAAGCACCACCTCTTTGAAGCCAAGCTGTTTTGTAAGTCGCCCTGCATTTATCTTTCCTTTTTTTCATCTGCCAGTTCCTTCTGCAGATCTCATCTTCCAGTTGCCTCAAAAGACCATGAGTCTGTAAATCACAGTCCTTTACAAGGTCTCCTGTGTTCTCTGAGAGTTTGAGTCTACTGTGGGAGCAGTAAAAACAGCAGGTTGCCTCACTTGCAGGCCCCTATTTGGAAAATTGCATTGCTATATGTTGGGTAGAACTATCAATCTTCATCTGGAGCTTTCAGTGTGAATAACTGAGAAAACAAAGAAATTTTGTTATTTGAGCCTTTGAGTGCTCAAGTATGAAAAATCATTATGTAAAAGTTGCAATATACTGATGTGATCTGCATTTGATGAATATCCTGACGCGTGTAGTTCATGTGTACTTTTGCACTTGAGCGCTCACACCTTATGCATATTCCATCATGTGTACCAAATTCTCCAGAATAAAGGGACTAAAAGGTACAGGAAGAATGTCGTCCATTAAATTTGAAAAATGTCCCACTCTTAAGATTCATGAAATCACTGTATGTGAGGCAGAATTATAGAACAGCCCAGACTGAAAGGGGCCAACCTTTGACAGGAAATGGAACCTAGGTGAGATTAACTAGCACCCTGTCCAGTTGCATCTTGAACACCTCCAGTGACAGGGACTTCTCTCACCATGGCCCCGTAGAGATTGTTCTGGGTAGCTGAATGACATCCTAGTACCAAGTAACAAGTAGCCTAAAGAGGAAGCATTCAAGAAGAAATGCTAAAAATTGCCTAAAGCAGGAAGTGAAAGTGCCTTTTCCTTGTTCAGTTTATGTGTGACAAGCACCTTGTTACCTTGTGTTTGCTTTTTTAGTACAGAAAGAACATTTTACAGCTTATAAATCACATACGAGATTTCACATCAGGCAATCTAGGGTAGTGAAAGCTGGTAAAATGCCATCACAGTAGACCAGCAGAATAGAAGTCAAATGGCTGCAGGTAACTTCAAGGAGGTTATAAACCATAAGGCTGCATTGTAAGTTTCCTTTTTAATGCAATAACTTAAATGCAAAGAGGAAACTAATTGTACGTGTTCGTGATTTTAGCAGGATTCCACTGAGAAAACATCCTGCTGTAGGCTTAAAATTAGGCTGGTTTGACTTGCTAGAATCTGTCTTTTCAGATTACATGGAGATGCTTCTGAGACACAAGAAGTCTTGCTAAGGCAAAAAACCATTAAGAATTACATTCACTGCTTCAGGCCAGTGAATGGACATTTTTTACCATTAGAATTTACTTAGTAGTCTGCATTTTTCACACATTGCACTCAACTCCCAGGGGGAGCTGGTGGTGGAGAAAATGGCCAGGTTTAAGTAAAGTCTTGGTCTCCAACTGAAGAGTTGATCTTCCTGAAATATGGAGATTAGTTTCTCATCATTTGAAAGGCGAACCTGTGCTGAATCTTATAATGTTAAAGGTCTATTGTGAAAAGAAATTTATACCTTCTATTGACAGTCTCAGTTTGGTCATAATAGCTTCAAGTTTATCAGCCAGATTTCAGAACAGCTTCTCTGGAGTTGAAATCATGGACATTTTTTTTCTAGAAACCACATTTCTAGATTATATCTGTCAGTAAAGAAAAACTTGTACCAGGGCTTAGGAACCTCCTTGATGACTGTATGATGTTGAAGCTTACCCAAGAGGAGAAGGCTTCAAAAGATTTATTATATTTCATCTTAGCAGATTTCAAGGTTCTTGGTAAGGTGAAGGACCTCTCTAGACAGAGAACTTCTCTGACTGGAATACATCTCTTCCTATGCCTGGAGGGCTCAATTGTGACATTTGAGATCTAATTTTGTACTGAAGCCCAGCTGCTTCATATGTTGGAATGGGCTTTTTTTAAGAAGAATAATTGCCTTAGGCTGTCTTCCTTAAAATATGACTCTTCCAGATGCCAGTTTTCCTTAAAGGAAACAAAAGCTGGTTCTGGCTATGTTTAGGAAATGTCTCTTCCAAGAATTCCTGCAAAACCTGTTACTGCAGAACTGCCCAGCTTCAGCCAAAGACTTGTGGGAGATTTCCTCAGCACCTGAATGGAGATTTGAGCTATTTATTAGCTCAGTTTAGTTTTCTATTGTGAAAATGCAAGTAAAAATACAAATGTAATTAGTGTAATATCCACAGTCAAAACATTAGCTGTACTATCTTGACAACAGAACATCTCTGTAATGTTGTATATTAGGTAAGAATGGTAATAGTGGTGAAACAGAATCCCAAGTGCTTCTTGGTATTGAGTGGTTGTTTCTGCCTCTGGTCAGCTGCAGAGACCAGCCATCCACCCACTGCTTATATCATTCAGATAAGCACATTGTTCTTCCCATCCTCTAGAAGTGCAAATTGTGCCAAACAAGTGAAGATTCAGGTCAAGTTTTGGATTCTGTGAACTCTTTTTGGACTAACTTCAGATTTTCAGCAATGTTGTTTCTGGTTGCTCTCAGGGAGAAGAGAGTACATTCCCTTTCCTAGTATGATTCATCAACCTTGTGTCTTTCTTTAAGCACTTCTAACAAAAATTGTCTCTCTGCTTGTGTTTCAGGAGAAGTATGTATGGATAAACCTTGCAGCCACTATCAGTCTTGAGGCAAATAGGTTGTGTCTAATGCATGGATCAGCAAATTTTGAAAAAAATAAATGCATAACATGAAATGTCCTGCAATTCTTCTTCCCTTGTGCATTTCAAGTACTTTGTCTTCTCTTAAGAATATCCCGAGTCTCCATCCTTTGACAAAATATATAGATTGTTCCACTGAGAACAGTGTTTATGTGCTTTGAAAATTTCCTGGTCTTCCAAGCCCAGTGTGTAGACCAAATGGTGTAGAGCTGGGTTCTGTAGCAGTGACAACTCACAAGCAGAACTGTCAGTTTCCACATGAAAAGCAGCAATATCATTAGAAAACATGTAAATTTTTCCTGCATTCATAACATGAACAGGTGAAAACACATTTGTCTGTTTATAGAAATCTGTACATCCAGTGGATGTAAATGCCTCTGCTGGAACCTTTTAGCATCTAGTCAGAAAGAGCAGCAGGAAAACCTCTTCCTAACAGAGCAAAGCCTTAGAGAGTTTAATCTTTGCTGCCTTGTCTTGGGTGGCAAGATTTTTGTAGTCGTGTACATACCCTGAGTTCACTGGTTTTGTATGAACAATTGAGGACCTCGTCAAATACTTTTTCAAGAATCATCCCAGCACACATTAAAAAACCCTCAAACTCGATAAACTTGGGACTTTGGGCAAACAGGTCAGTGTTGACTATCAAAGTCTTCCACATCTAACTTCTTTGCATTTCTACAGAACACCTGCCGTTAAGGAAATACGATGTTCTGTGCTGTATAAACATTCAGCCATGGAAAGATTTTTATACAAGGCTCTGCTTATCTCTGAGAATCCCTTGGGAGCCCATTTCACAGAAACCCATCAAGGAGTTCTAGATGGTTTCAAATTGCCTCAGGTGTCATCATTGTTAGAGTCTTCTGGCAAACCTGAATTATTGCCTCTATCAATTGCAAGTGAAAAAGGATTTTTCATCTTCTCAACCAATTTAGCTAACAAGTGTAGCTTGACAGCTCCATTCATGATGCTGATGGCTTTTATTCTGGGCCTCAGAATAGGGTGCCCCAGGGAACACTTAGTGAACTAGAGCAATTACAACTTTTAGCTCTTCTTTCTTCACTGCTTAGTTTCAAGCAGAGGGTAAGTTTTTTCCCTGTCATCAGGTGACATATTTGTTTTCCAGGGTCTTAGGTTGCTGCTGTTGGCACAGTGGTGCACACATCAGATTTTTTGGTGTACGTGAGTCAGATTTAGCTTTAATCAAGTATAAGCACTACAGTTTAATGTAGGCTCTTGCAAACCTACAGCTGTGTTTACATAGTGTCCTATCTAGGCTAATTTACCCTGCCTCTCAGACAGGCTGTTTGGCTTAGGTACCATATTAAAGTGCCAATACCATGCCCAAGACCCAGTTTAGCAATTAAGAATTAGTTTGTATGTCTCTGCTAAACTTCCATCATGCTGAGTAAAAATTAGCTTGACTCTTGTGTAGGTTTTGTGAGACAAAACTGGTTAGTATTTCTTATTAAGATGATATTAGAATTATTCTTTTCTTCCTGTTCTTCCTGTTCCTGTAGAATTATTCTTTTCATCTGCAAGCCAATGAGTGCTTCTGAGTTGAAAGTTTTCTGTCATGATGAATTATCACATGAGTCGTGAGGTAATGTATTATGTTCATATTTTTCCTTTCACTCAAGAGTATTGGAGAGTTTTGACTTTTGTGTTCCTTCCTGACAGTGAATGGATTTAGTAATGGCATCTGCATGAGAAGGATGTTGTTCAGATTTGTTGGTAGCTGCTTCTTTCTGAGGCCCACAGATTACATGTTATGTTTAACCACTACATCTTATATTAAATCTCTCAAGCCTGCCTTTTGATGTCAGCTAAACGGTAACCATTTTTCCACTATGACCCAGTTCTGAATTGCTTTTCCTGCTGCCTTCACAGAAATTTCTGATGCTGGGAGTTTTCCTAGAAGTCAGGTTTTCATTTTCTTCCCTTTTTCTTTTGTCAATTGACACTTACTGATGTCTTAAGTTAGGAATATTACATTCAATCTGAAAATAAACCAACTTTAGTATATCTTGGTCTTGATAACGTATGCTTGATCATTCAGAGAGCAAATGGTTAAAAGTTTGTGAAAGGGTACTCCATACCTTGGAGCACACAGGGGGCATCATACAAGACAATCCTGTACTATATGGAGAGCTGCACATTTTCCCTGGAAGACCCTGCTCCACTCGGAAATGATTTCAGCAGGGTGCCAGGCTTGGGCTGTGTGATGCCATCGAAGTGTGAAATGATGATTAGCCTATTGATACAGTACTCCTTGATCTCACCAGATAGCTGTTTGTACAGAAATCTCTGTCACTTGTGTAAAGTTGCAGGCCCAACTTTACATCGCCAAAAGAGTGCTCATCAAGCTGTTGAAACCCACCCGCAGAGAGCTTTACCACCCACACAGCAAAGCAGTGCATAAAGGGTGGTCTGTTACCGTGTGTGATGTCCCACATTAAGTTCACCGAAGTCCCTCCTTTGACTTTCCATGCAGTGTTCACAGGGAAGTAGTAGCACACACAGTCTACTAGTAGATAACTTGGAAGATGAGCAGGGGGCAGGTGACAAGAGCACAGGGTTACAACAGTTTGAAAACTATGCTGAAATCATAGGATTTGTCGCATATCTCTTTGATCTTTAATTTCTGTTTACTGTTTAATCTCACAGTAGTGTGCTCAAAGTCAGTGGTGATAGTGGTATGAAAAATCAGAATGAAGAACAAAGTATATTATGTCCTAACACAAGGCACATATCACTTATTTTAGGCAGGCTGAATGTTGTTCTCATTTGCATTGAAACCTCTTTCTGTAATTCTACCACTGTGAAGAGACATTAGAAGATATTTTTACATGAAGTTGATACCCAGAGAAATATAAAGGGGTGAAGGCAGCTGGCATGAATGTATTTAAGACTTTCAGTGGAGAAGTGGTTTAAGCTCGTATGAGCAGAAGGCTTCATAGACCAATGTAGTGCACTGATACCAACTTACTAGATTTTCCCATCCTGAAGATAAGCTGGGACCTCAAGCTGTATGCTCCAGAGAGGTGACAGCAGCAGTGCTGAGGAAAACTTTCTTCTCTTTTCAAGCCTTCCACTTGAAGTTAGCTGCAGGGATTGGAAAAAGCCACTGCTGCAGACCACTTGCCAGGCTGCTGGGGCAAAGCTGTGAGAGGTGGTGGCAGAAAGGATGGAGAGGTAGCGGCAGTAGGGAAGGGTTAATTGGGAGGAGCCAATGAGAAGAGGCTTGAAGGAGTTAACGTTAAATATTTTAGCACGTTCCTATAGCTCAGTATTGCATTTGTTGCAGCAACATTCAAAGGTGGACAAATAAGATTCAGCAGTCCCAGGAAAAGTAGTTTGATGTAGCCCACTGAGATTTATACTGAGATGACTTTAGAGCATCCTAACAGTTTCAAGAACCTTAAAATTGATGGAAACATTGCTCTCTTCATTGTTATACTTTTTCACCTAGCGATGCACTTGGAAATGAACTCAGTGTGACTCAGGAGCAAGTATGTTTCTCCATACCTAAAGTTGGCAGCCAAATGGGTCATGTGTAACCTAACATGGACTATGCAGGTGCCCTGTTTCTATTCCTGGGCACAAGCTGGTAAGAAGAGAAGCTTTTTCTCTCTTCTGAGGATAGCAGCACTGAATATGGGTAAGCATTACAGTGCAATTGAGGAGTAAAAAAAAAGTCAATTTTTCTGGAGCCAAATATTATGCCCTTTCAAACTCCAACTCCTTTCTTTCATTCTGAGAAAACTGGCTTTGGGTGCTGTTTTGTGACAAGATGCTCACTGTGTCCCCGACAATCCTTGCAATGAGACTGTTGCACAGTTTCTGTTAATAATCACCTTCCCAGTCAAAGTAAGTGAAGAAATGGACTAGTACATATGTTTTGAGTCTTATGCACCTGGTGATGCAGAATTTGCTATTATTTTCCAGCCAACTTATAGCTGTAAGACTGAATGAGTAAGATGAGAGATTAAAAGTTAATGGGGGACTGAGAAGGAGTGTGATCTGTTACTGTCAGCTTGAAGCCTGAGACCTAGTGAGCAGCTTGCTATTATCCTGCTGTTGGCATTTCTTAGTACTTACTAGTTTGAATGCTGGGAATGCCACTAATGAGGAAGTCTGTTTGCTGCTTGGAGGGTCTGCATTTCATTTCATTTTCTGGCTAACTGGTTCTCTCAGGAACTCAAAGCTCTCACACCTTTTGGCTTGTGGTGAAACAGGAGATGTATATTGTTGTTTCCTTTATTCCTGCTCTCTGTTGGAGGGCAGAAGCCTTTATAGTCAGCTGTTTCTTCAGGCCCAGATTATTGGGACTATATACTCAGACCTCCATTTTTTATGCTGCTCTAGTAAATTCAGTAGCTGCATCTGTTAGTTTCTTAGATACTCAGTATTTTAATTACTAAACTTTCTGGAACTGCCAGTCAGAAATCCTGTGAGGGAGGGCTTGAAAAGCAGTAAATATAATTATAAAGTAACATGTTATTGCTCTTTTTTCATTTTGTCATCTTCTGACTGAATCCCAGAGTGCACAAGCATCGAGTTTTTGACCTTTACCCCTAGCCAGCAGTACTAGGAATGGTTTTAAAGGTATTTCACATTCTCACAGGGACACATCAGCCATTGTGGTGGAAGCAGAATAGCAGATGTCTTGAGAATCTCCATGAAATTGGGAGATTTGACAATGTTGTAGATCTCCCTCAAAGTCTGAGCTTAATGAAACTGATAAAATTCTTTGAACAAAAATGTCATTGTTTTTATTGCTGCACTGGGATTTTTTGAAGCCAAAAGCATATGCTTCTTTTTGGTAGTGTGTTACAATACTCATTGATGCTTCCCTCTCTTTTGTAAACTAGCTACTGGGTAATTATTTTCTTTTTATTTCAAAAATCTATGATTTCCAAAGGTGCACCTCACAGACATCCACATATTGTAAGCAAGAGCATTCCCATAGGATGCTCTTCTTGCTGTAATATGCCCTGCATATCCACTTTCTTACCAGACATGACAGTTTGATGCCTTCTCATTGCTGAGACAATATGGTTTTGAGGCTATGACAACAGAGTGGGAGTCAAGCCTACCAGCTTAGAGCAGCCTAGAGAAACAGGCATGTAGCTGCTCTGCCTTGGGTCATAGCCTAGCAAATGGAAGAGGGTTCAGTCTGTAAACTGTAACCATATTCAGCTCAGCTGAGCCCCTCAGCAGATGCACAGCAGTCTGCACCCAGCCTTGAGTGTAAGCCTCAAGATTCTCTTGCCAGCCCTGTCATTAGTGCCATCTGGCTGAAATTACTCCTGTGTCTTTATTGTTTGCCCCCACCTGTAAAAGGGAGACTTTCTTCCTTCTTTTGTAAGGGGGTAGAAATGTTAGCTTTCATTTTAGATGTGGTAAAACACACTTATGAATACATGCATACATACATACATGTCTATGCAATACATGCATACATACATATATCTACACACAAAGTGTCTAGTATTCCAGGATTTGTTTTGCTCAAGGATTGAAAGTCGTAACTCCAGATTTG
>JAWWEV010000115.1:44433179-44478306 GCA_035583235.1 Hafferia zeledoni
CCCCCCCCCCCCCCCCCCCCCCCCCCCCCCCCCCCCCCCCCCCCCCCCCCCCCCCCCCCGTGTTCCTGAAGTAACCATAAATCCTGCCTGATTTTGAACTCTTATTTCTCAGGCCCTGAATCACCATCCATTTATCTTCAGATTTCATGCATTGTGTGATGAGGAGTGTTCTGAATTTCCAGACAGCTTCCATAAATTATTTAGAACTGAAAATGCCATGTTAAAAAAAGGTAAAAGCAAATAATCTGAGCATCTCTGCTGGTGAAGGAGCACTGAGAATAAGAGCAGAGGGGCTTGTGCTCCCTCTTTCGACCATGGTCTGATCAGAACATGCCAAAGCTCCGAATAGCGAAATCTTTGGCATGACAGAATGTTGAGAGGGTTCTCATGTCAAGAGACTTTTCATACTTCAGGAATAAAGCTTTTTTTTACAGCCACAGTCTAAGGTCAGTGAGAGAAAAGAAGGCAGCTTTCTTGCAAAGAGTTTGGTGGCATTTGGATTAATCTGCCAAAAGAGTAGTCAGTGCGTATGCATATTTAGTTCAGCATATCCAGGTAGGCACATAATAATAGAATTCCACCAGTTGCAACAGGAGTCTGCAGAGCACAAGCTCAAATTAGCTGAAGCCTCTGAATCTTTCATCTTACATCTGATCTCCTTCCTATCTTTTTGAACTGCATTTTTTCTAATCTCATGGTTCTTTAAAATAGCTGTGGTGTTCAGTGAAGGAAAGGCTCACACATTAACATTTCAAATACTTAAAAATCCTCTTAAAAATGGTAAATTGCACAGTGGACTGAGCAAGGAGCAAGGACTGCCAAGTGCTGTGTTACCTCAGCTGCTTGAACTGAATGCTCCTACACCTCTGGCAGAAGTGGCAAAAGTCCTGGAGAGCCACACTGGGGCTTTATGTTGGACATTGGCACAGGTTGCCCAGAAAGGTTGTGGGGACTCCATTCCTGAAGATATTCAGAAGAATAGGGATATGGTCCTAGGAAACTGGCTCTGGCTGCCCCTGTTTGAGCAGGGGTCAGACTACATGATCTCCAGATCTCCCATCCTACCTCAGCCCTTGTGTCAGTCTCTGATTAAAGTGGCCTTTCACATCTTGGAATTAATGACCTAACTCAAGTCCTCCTATCTGGAAATGGTACCCAACAGATTTGTCACCAGAGTGAGGACAGTGTGTGGGCCCAGAAGTGCTGAAACACAGCAGGTCAGTGCTTAGCAGTGGCCAGCAACCTTGTTCATGCACTGCTTACAACCAAGGTATGGCTGGTGATGCTGCTGCTCACGATCCTGCATCATGCTGCCATCTCCTGGGATAGCCATTCTGTGACTTCTCCTGCTTCAAGCTACCTGGAATCTCCTGCTCACTCTCCTGTTCTTCTTCATCCTCACTAAATCATAGCATGCCACAGTAGGTGAGATCAGTAATCACAGAGGATGCTACCAGGCCATGAGATATTCTGGTGTTTGCTATCTTGCAAGGTCAGTGGCAGGGAGGGTGCTTGTGAGTTGGATAAAATATAAGCTTTAGATATCTCTGCATCGTGGTCCATAGTTGTTCCCCAGGACAATGCCTGTATGACTTTGACACCCTGGAAGGGATAGTTGTTAAGTCCCTTCTCTGAAACAGCTTCAGAAGCCTCTGCAGGAACGAGCACTGCCTACTGACACTCCATAGGAAGGAATAGAGTGACAGTGAAATTAACTGAACCAGTCAAGCTTTTCCAACCCTAGGGTAGCACTAAGTGGTGCTGCATGTTTGATATCCATACTACAAGAGAGGAAATGGAGCCCTCTGCTCAGCTACATTCCTGTGTGCACCCTGAACTCCCCAAGTCTGCACAGTGCCTTGTAGATGTATCTCCTATCCATAACCTCCAGTTTAGATGCACCATTTGTGTCTCTGCTGTCTGTGGAAACCATAAACGTCCAGGAAATCCTTGGGCTGTAGTCATTAAACTTCTTTGAAAGTGTAAGTAACATGAATTTATAAATAAATAATTCTGCTGCTTTGGGGGGTTGAGAACAGCATCTAGGCCTTGTGATGTTGATGAAATGACCACAATATGCTGAACTTCAGTGGAATTCTTTCACCTGTGTTACTAGTTTTGGGAGATATTTTAGGGGGTTTTTTGTTTGTTTTTTTTTTACCTATATCTTTCTCACTGGGCTACCCTGGAATTCTGTAAGTGTTCTATTCTGGAATAGAAGTGACCTACTTTGGTGTTATACTGTATATAAGTGGCTGCTTGTGTGTTCTCACCAGATTTTTTTGCAGTTAGAAGTGCGTTGCTTGTAAATTTCAAAACTCTTCTATGTGAAGAGAGATTAAATATGGATCTATATTTGTATATAGATCTTTGTGATCTATTGTAGTCAGGTTAATGTAGTTTGCTTGAATGTTTTTTTGCAACATCCTTTCCTTGAAAGTTCCAAAATCCACCAAGATCACTCATTCTCCAGGGAGTTTCCCTGTTTCCCAGTTTATCATGCAGAGTTCTAACTGCCAGGTGCTGCTGTGGCCTGAGGAATTTCACAGCTCTAGAGGAATCTGGCCTCTGAACTGAGCTCCCCGAGACTCCAGGAAGGAATTTACTGCTAAAATGTGTGAGAATGAGCTTATCCAATGTCCAAAAAGATACTCAGTTTTTAAACTAACCTTAGGGCAAATCAGTTTCCAGGGCTGGAAGGCTTCATTGCCACAAATACAAGTTGAGGGGTTGATGGGATTAGAAATTGTATTTGAACACAAGGTGGCACTGCAGGAATTAATATTATAAAGTTTAATTCATTTTCTGAGTTAATGCTTTTTTTGTGCTGCTCTTAATAGGCACACAGAGAGTATTTTTGCTTTCACATCTATGTTTTCAGGAATTGGTATGGGCATATTTACTGTAAAATTAATAGGAATGAACCTCAGCAGTGTGGCTTAGATAATCACACGCTCTGCAATTTTTGCTCTGAAAAAACTGAGAACAGTGCAAATACTAACCCTTTCCCCACCCTGCAGAGTTGCTTTCTTTGTTTACAAAGATCTGAAAATGTAGACACTGAGGATCATTTAGGGTGTTGACTAACTTATTGACTTGCTAGGATGGACTTAACTTTATTGTACTTTATCATCCTTCTCCTTTTCCTCTCTGTATTGCTTTGCCTTATGCATACAGTGTAATATCATTGGGCCAGTGGCATTATTTTCATTCTATTTTTTATAGTGCCTCACAGGGCTATCCAGTATGTGATTCGGCTTCCAGCATCTATTAAAATATATATCAGTTTTAAGTGAAAAACCATAGTTTTAGCTATTGCCAGTCTCAACAAGTTTATCTCAAGGTCAGTATTTATGCAAGTTGTGATAGCCAGTTAAAAAATCTGTAAGTTGAAGTCAAACTTACTTAATTGGTAACTTGGGTCTGCTGATTTCACATCTCTCTGGTTAGAAATGTAGTGGAACAAGATGGTCCATTGACATTGCAGTAGATTTTCTGTAGAGTTTCCCATTCTTTCATTGCTCTTTCATTTTCATAAGCTTGAAAACATTTATGAAAACACATCTGGTCACTGTTTACATTGTTGGATGTCGTGAAATGTAACCATGCACATGCAGCATTTGGACTGGGGAGGTTTCCGGTATTTTTTCTCAATGTTTTCACAAATGCCACTCTGATTAATAGAATTTGGAATCCTGTCACAGCCACAAGCACTCAAAAGTCATGAATTGCCCTTCACAGTCAAGGCATTATCTCACAAGGCACAATATGCTTATTTCTTCTTATGGTCCTGAGTGCAAATGTTGTCACTCTGTTTTTTGAGCCTGGTTTCTAAGGACACAAATTATGCTTAGATGGTTGGTTCAAGCCTTCTTTTCACAGGCTCATGGTCTCTAATATTTTTTGTTGAAAAATCTTAAAATACTAATGTGATCAGTTATTGAAGAGCTGGAACTTTAGTAGAAGAAAATACGTGATAAAGTAATAACTGTTGGAAACATGTTCAGGATTTTGTTCACACAACTCTCATTACCATTAAATTGTAGAGTTGTGAGTTTCTCTGTGTCTTTTTAGCAAGATGTTTTCGCTATGAGTGATTGCCTTGAGACAATTAGAGGGTACTTTAATTCTCCCTATTTTTTTTAGTCCCACAACTTTCTGTGCTGCCTGGCAATCATGGTATCACACAACACTGATATCTGCAGAATGGCAACACTCCTTGTCATGTGGTGCTACTGGGGAAGATCAGGGTCCAGCTACTAACCTAAGCTGAAGACTTTCTTCTTCCATTTAGTCTGTGGTTTCAAAGTATGTCACTGAGTACATGTCAGATAACTATATCAGTCAAGTTTTATATGATTTTTAAATAAAAGTTGACATAAAAAATTATGTGTGCTACTCCCCAAGGAAGTTTGAAGATGACCATTGATCCGGGAGGCTTGTGATCATCTTGTCTTTAATGCTCTTCCTTTAAAGCATCTCTAGTTTTAACAATGTTTCATAATCCGGAAAGAGAGATATTGTATAAGGAGCTGCTGAAACCACCCAACTCAGTCCTAGCGCCCTGCTTAACCAAGTCTCTGTCAGAACCCACCATACAAGACTCTCAAAACCATTCTCAGCCATGGCTGATCACAAAGCCAGAACTTGTAGATGTCTCCATGCCTTGCCATGCCCATGTGTAAAGCCACCGGCATGCTGAGAGTGTCTCACAACTGGAAAGCAGCAGAGAGACTTCTGCCAGTAAATAATCTTGGGTCCCTGGGAAGCTGTAATGTGAATAAACTGAGAGAAGTTTTCTCCTTGACTCTGATGGGCTTGGGAGATCTGAATGTAGAAAGCTGCTTTGGAGCAAAGGCTTGAGTGTGATACTCCCTATCTCTGATGAGTCTTCTGATCCTTAAAGAAACACACATCCTTACATCACTGGTTGAGTTCTGCAACTCGTCTGGCAACCACAAAATTCTGGCTCACTGGCAAGGCTGGAGACAGACCACTTCACAGGGCAAGTCCTGCTTTGGCATTTTAGCTCATGCTGGATATCTGAGCTGCTAATTTGCTCTCAGGTGGCACTAATCCTGAGGACACCTTGTGCTCAGCTCAAGATTGTGACAGTGAAGCAGCAGTTTTGAAGGTGGTAGGGGTACCAAATAGATGTATAAACACCTTCTGTGTTCTTTTTATTTTTATGGTCTGGGCTTCAGTCCCTAGGAAATCATTTATCCTGCAGATGTCAGCTTTGCGACACATGCTGGGAAAGCTTGGATGAACTATACTTTATAAAAAGGATATGGATTTTTGAGTGATTCATAACTGAATAGCTGCAAACCTTTTTTCTCAAACTCCTTTGAAATATGATAGCAGCAGAACTAAAAAGAAACATAAAAACTATGTTTCTGGTTTTAATTTATTTTATTTTACTATCTTCTAATAAGTGAAAACGAAATCTGGGGAAATTTGTGTATATTTATTAAAACACTTAACTAGGAAAGCCCTAGTGACCAGGTGACTTGATTGGTGGATGATGGGAAGGTGGTGGATGCTGTCTACCTGGACTTGAACAAAGTCTTTGGCACCATCTCCCATGGCATACTCCAGGAAAAGCTGGCAGCCACAGCCTGGATAGGTGCATTCTCTGCTGGGTTAAGAACTGGATGGATGGCTGGGCCCAGAGAGTAGTGGTGAGTGATACTGCATCCAGTTGTGGCCAGTGACCAGTGGCATCCTCCAGGGATCAGTGTTGGGTTTAGTCCTGTTTAATGTTGTAGTGGTTTTAGCTAGGCTTCAAATTAGCAGGCTCAGAGAATCTACATGGATTGAGAGAGACAACTATCACCTGACTGGGTTAGCAAGGAAATATTTCATACCAGTGACACAAACCTAAGATATGAGTGCAGCAGTGGGAGGTGTTTGGGCAGTTCCATCATGGCTGAAGTACAGAGAAGACGTGGGGCAGCTGTACTGCTCTGTTGGGCCCTGCTCCTGCTGCCGCTGCCTCGTATTTTGTTTTAGTTTCAAGGAAGTAGAAATATTTTGTTGTTATACTTTCTTGCTGGATGTCTTTTAGGGTTCTTATAGACCTAGAGTGATGGAATCTGCTTGTGGTGGGAGGTAGAAAAGTGTTGTTACACTTGACTTGTGTAAGTATGTGCTATATTGTAATTTTCTCTTAATTTTCTTTTTTCTGTATAAATATATAGTTAGTTTAAGCATAAACGTAGTTTGAGAGGTTTTTTTCCCTTTCTCCCTTTTGTCAGTAAAGGGAGAGAGGCTCTGACTTGGTATTGAGCAGTTGGCATTTTGCCAGCTTAAAGGAACACAAATAAATGGTGGAGAATGCGGGCAGAAGCACTTTCAAATTTGCAGATGGCACTAAGCTGGGGAGTAATGTTAATCTGCTGGAGGGTAGGAGAGCTCACCAGAGGGATCTGGAGAGACAGAAGAGATGGGCCAGATCCAGTGGTATGAGGTTCAACCAGACCAAGTGCCAGGTCCTGCACTTTGGCCACAGCAACTGCATGGAGGGGACAGAATGGTTGGAGAGTGGCCAGGCAGAAAGGAACTTGGGGCTTCTCATTGACGGGAGGCTGAACATGAGGCAGCAGTGTGCCCATGTGGCCAAGAAGGCCAATGGCATCCTGGCCTGTATCAAGAATAGTGTGGGCAGCAGGACCAGAGAGGTGATTCTGTCCCTGTACTCGGCACTGGTGAGGCCATACCTCGAGCGCTGTGTCCAGTTCTGGCCTCCTCAGTTTAGGAAGATCATTGAAGGTGCTGGAGTGGGTCCAAGGAAGAGCAACAAGGATGGTGAAGGGACTGCAACACAAGTCCTGTGAGGAGTGGCTGAGGGAGCTGGGGTTATTCAGCCTGGAGAAAAGGAGGCTCAGGGGAGACCTTATTGCTCTCTAGAACTACCAGGTTGTAGCCAGGTGGGGGTCAGTCTCTTCTCCCAGGCAACCAGCAGTAAAACAACAGGGCACAGTCTTAAGCTGTGACAAGGGAGGTTTAGGTTGGACATTAGGAAGACATTCTTTACAGAGGGAGTTATGGGGCATTGGAGTGGGCTGGCTAGGGAGGTGGTAGTCATTGTCCCTGGGAGTTTTTAAGAAACTGGGTACGGCACTGAGTGCCCTGGTCTAGTAGACAAGCTGGTGTTTGGCCAAAGGTTGGACTCGATGATCTCAGGGACCTTTTCCAAGCTAGTTGATTCTGTGAAATGAATCATCTTGACTCTCGGCAGGGGGAGTTGTAACTAGATGATCTTGAAGGTCCTTTTCAACTGAAACCATATGATTCTATGATTCTGTGCTATCAGGAGTTGAAAGTGTCTGAGACAGTATCATATTGAGAATGGAACAAAAAAACTTAAAAAATACGTACTAAGTTTTTTTCTTATTTACCTAACAAATTAGGGATGTATTCCAATTATTTACACTTTATGCTGTAGAAAATTGTCTAATTTTACTGTTGGTCATAGTAACCATCAAATTAAATTAATATGCCATACATGCTAATTGCAGCAATCATCAGTTTAAGACAATTTGAGAGATATTATGTTCAGTTTACTATTTGATACTACCTAAAGCAGGTAAGAGTTTCACGTAGCATTCATTTCAACCTACAGCCTCTTCTCTACAAGGAGACACCTGGTTAGTAAATAATAAAACTGAAAAAGTAATAGTGGTAGGCTTAATTTTCAGGATTTTTTAAAAATTGTAGATAAAATGCCAGCAATCAGAACTTCAGGAAATGAGAGTGCCTGTAAAACAACAGAAAAGATTGTCAGTACAAAGTGGTGAATTCCCTTTTTTCCGGGTTTGGACTAGCAGGTATAGTAGGTGGTGGGCAACAAGAGAGGCATATTATTGTGGCTTAATGAATCAGCAGTAAGCACCATGTGCACAACTGCATATTAAAGCAGCTTGACTGATGTCTAAGCTAATGCATTTTGTCTTCCATTTGGAATGCATAGTGAAGTCCAGTGCCATGACTGTTGTGGGAAGCACAGGACCTCCACGGGCTCAACTGGTCACCATTATCCTTGAGTATCCCTTGCGCTTAGGTGAAACCCAGGCCTCGTACCTGTGATTGCACTGGAGTGATTCTTGCCTGGAGCATTTCTAGTTGTCAGTAACAGAAAAATGTCATAATGAAGATCAAAAGTGTTTGAAGGTTGCTAATGATAACTCAGTGGATCTCAGCCTTTTTTCACAGAAGTACAGAACAGTAGCATAAATAGTATGAATACATTTCACAGGAACAAAGGCTTTTAAAAATAAATATTTACAGTTACTTCTTGAAAGCTTGTATTAAGTAGCTGAGGGAGAACATCAGTCTGAATTTGTAGATAGAAAAAAGTCCACTGATGCCTCTGTTGATTTACACAAGTAGATACTGTCAGCTCTTATCTGAAATGCTCAATGATATAAAAGTTTCTTTATTTTAGTCTATCTTTGTGAAGGGAAGATGATCAAATATAAGCCCAAATCTCATTCCTCCATGACAGATTTTCTCTGCTTTGTTCATAGCAAACTAAAAAGATATTTGAAAGCAGGAAGGTTTGAGCTGATTTGGAAAAAGTGCAACTCCAGCCTATAAATAGTAATTTCAATTGATCTGTACTAGTTATCTGCTCTTGGTACATTATTTCAAAAGATGAAAACTGAAGTGTAAGTTAGGAAAAGCTCTGTGTTTCAGGAAATAAGCCAGTTGCCTTTTGATGAGTGAAGACAAAATTTTTCTTGTAGTCAGGAACTTCTGCAGATGTCCTAAGTGACTCTGGTGAGGCATCTTTCTGTGACCTGTTGTAGTGCCACTATACTACACCTGTGCTCCTTTCTGGGGGCAGATGATAGCCCAAATGTCAGCCACTATGTAGTGCTCCCAACCAAAGGAATTGGAGCTGGACCCATGTCCTGTCTTCTTCCAAGTCCTCCCTTGTGTCTGAACACATGCTTCTATAGTGTGTTTAAGTAAAGCAGTTGATGCTTTTCAGGATCTTGACATTGAAAATTGAAGTATAGCAGCACTATCCTTGTGTTTCAAGGATACTGTTTCTTGCTCTTTTTCCTTTGGGCATTTCTGCACTGACCTCTCCACCCAAGGTTTCTGTACCCTAGAAGGGTGAAGCAAGATTTGCTTTGTGTAACACTCTTTCCATATTATTTGGGCACAGTACAGCTTAAAAAAAAAAACAAAACAAACAACAAAATAAATTAGTAAAATGATTACTTTCTTAAAACAATGTAAAGCCTTGTCTAGAAAGACTGAGAAGTTCCCATCAAGGCAATATGGTCATGGTTCACTCCGAATTTTTCCCTTTAGAAGTCAAAGGACCTATCTGGTATCACATATTTAGATAATTTCAAGCACCATCATCTGATGACACTCTTAGTCATATTTTTTTAGTTTTAGGTAGTTCTGCAAGGAGCAGGGAGTTGGAATTGATGATCCTTATAAGTCACTTCCAACTTGAGATATTCTATGATTCTCTATTTAACAGCAAACATTACAAATTTATAGCTGGAAAGGAACTGCTAAACAAAGGGAGGAAGAAAGTGGCTCTTTCACTTAGCTCTTAGGCTGCAAACTGCTGGAAGGTGGAAGGATATAACCAAAGATATCATTTTATGTTTGCTCTCTCTCTCTCCCAGAGCTCCTGTGCACAAATTTTGTCCCCCAACATGCATACAGATGGGAACACACATGCACAATACACACTGAACAGTTTTTTTGGTGTCCTTGTTTCTGTTTTTCATGTGTGTAGCACAACCACAGACCCCCATTTCCCTAAAAGCTGTTCTACCTCACAGCAATGTCAATGTACTAGTAATATGTGTAATGTTTTTTAAACAATGTTTTGTCAAGCAGCTTCTTAAGGTCACAGCACATTCCTATTCTGACTTTCAAGTGGAAAAACTTTAAATGAAACCTAAAATCAAAATGAATACGATTCCTACTTTAAAGAGTTACATTATTTCAAAATTTGCTCAAGAGGTTTTATTTCAGTTACCATTAAAAAACCCTGATAATTTCTAGGAATAGCATTGCAGTTGTGATTTCATATTAGCACTGTGCCTATGGTGAGCGGTATACAGTGATGCTGTTTCTTGTAGCATGAGAGAGAAGGTCTTAATACTTTGTGTTTCTTAATAAAGAAAATACTATAGGTTGGTTTTTGTATTGGAAGAATTTTTATTCAGTGGAATGATCACAACCTGTTAATGTATTCCCATCATTTATTGATCTTATTAGTGAAGTCTCTTGGCATTTACAATCTTACTTTACCATGAGAAAAGGGATGGAGCATTCAAGGTATTTCTAAAAAGTCTCATAGGAGATTATCTTCCAGGAACCTAATACAAGG
This sequence comes from Hafferia zeledoni, assembly GCA_035583235.1. Lineage (NCBI taxonomy): Eukaryota > Metazoa > Chordata > Aves > Passeriformes > Thamnophilidae > Hafferia > Hafferia zeledoni. Next base: position 44,443,546 of record JAWWEV010000115.1, read on the forward strand.
CAATTTGGCATGTGCAGGCACTGACAGAACTCCCAATCCTGAAAAACTGATTCACATTAGTAGGAGCTCTTCTGATTATCTTCACTGACACTGTTGAGTTCCATCAATGTTTGTGTAACTTTTGCCCCTTGCAAACCAAAGGGAGAACAAATATGAATTTGCAGAGGAGAGAGGCTAGACACTCCGTAGACTTCTTGCCACATCAGCATCATCTGGACACTGTGCATGCATTGGGACACAGGAGATAGAGCAGGAGGTGGTTCTAGGGGCCTGCACTTACACTTTTTCAGGTAAATTGCTGCCAGAGACTTTAAAATGTTTTGGATTAATAAGACCTACATGTATTTTTTGACTGTACCAATTTGAAACAATGAGGCCAGTTCCGAGGCAGTATGATTTGCAGCCACTATACCACCTTTTCCCTGTATTGAAACAAAATGTTTCAAACCTTGTTGGCTGTAGCTGTCACGTTAGAGCTGTATTCAGTCATCTTAACTCCTTACGGACTTTTTGCTCTAAAGTGGAAGAAAAGAGTATCAGAATTCCAGCCAAGAACTTTGTTACAGTCAGCACTGCTGAAAATGTGATAGCTTACTGAGGAGTGATGGTAGAGAGCAAGGACTCTACCTTGCCTTGTAGTGTGTGTGGCTCAGTATCCAAGTCTCAGGTTGCCTGTCAGTGCAGCTCCCTGGTGCTGCAGCAGAGTGAAGCACAGCGTCTGCAGTGTAAAACAGGATCAGCTACCAAATGAACTTAGCCAAGTGCTTGTTGGGCTTTAAGAGGGGAACAGAGCAGAATGAGTGACCCAGAGCTGCACTTTTTTATCCCTGGGAGAGCAGACCAAGATAAATTACCTGGAGGAATCTCACAACATAAGCTGGAACTATCTAGCAAAACTAGAAAGTATTCAGACCGGACTCCTAGAGCAATAGCCATTAGCCCATTTTTGCTGAGATGTCTACTGAATCTGTACATCTTGAATTGGCAATCAATCTGGGGAGACTTTGAATCATAGGAAGTAATTAGATGTGTTTGGGTAGTCTGTAGACCCTAACAGCACATTTGTATCATCCACGAAGATGAACAGCATGAAAACGGCTTCATCTAAAGAGCTGTAATGATGTTACAGCTGATTTGGTTTAGAATCAATCAGACACTCTACAGATTATGAAAAGTGAGGAGAACGTTCTTCCTATTCCTTTCAGATAGTCACTCACTTCTCAGGAAAGCAAGGGTAGATTTCTTTCAGACAAAGAGTATAAAGCTTCCATTCAGTGCCATGCATTCCTTAGGATATTGCAGACCTCTTCCTTTCACCTCTAAGATCTTAGTAACTTAGTTTTCTGCCTTGTAGAAAGTAGATTTTGACTTTGCTGGTTTGACAGTGTCTGCAGTTTTCACTGCCTCTTCAACAACTTTCAAAACAACTATAAGATTATAATGTAATCATCCAATTCTTTTTTGCTCCCAAGACATTGACATCCTATTTCGTTTTCAATTTCAAGTATAAATGTTTTTCCACCATTCACACAGGCATAAGTGCACAGATTGATGTGTTTGTAAACTAGTTGTCTAGACCCAATGAAATTGTAATGAAAGAGGAGCGTGTACATGGATCTGATTATTCCATCTCAGTTGGCAGGTAGGAAGAATAGCTCTTAAAATCTGCTTGTCATATAAGTCCATTCAGCAGGTTTTCTGAAGTACATAAAGAGCAATACTGCAGTATCTTTACTGTTATTGGCAATGAAGATTTATTTTGAGGAACTGGCCCATAATAGGCAACTGAGAGGGTAAAACAGTAAAGAAAAGTGAAAAAGCTAAAAATATCAGTGGCGAAAAACTCTACAGTTTCAGGAGCTAGAGTGCAAAGTACACTTTTGGTTGATGACTTTAAAAAGCAAGATCTTGTTGGCACTTGTAGTATATTTGCTTTAATCTTCAAAGTACTGAGTTGAGAGGAGGTGCGGCAGAATAAAAGAATGTGAATTAGAAACTCTTAAGAAGCCCTTTAAAGAGGTTTACAAGATACATTTGAATTTCCCTACCTTAGAACTCTCATTTTGAGTGTCATGGATTTGTTTTCTTTTCTTTCACAATATTACCTAGAAGCTATTCTGTTAATTAGGTAAAATGTTAACCCTTTTAGCACTGTACTGCTCTTGTTCTTATGAGTCGTTATGTTTTCCATATCACTTAATTTGCACTATTTAAATATTTTTGTTAATACAGATTCTCCTGTATAGATAGTCCCTTGCCACATCACATAAAATTAAGAAGTCTTGTCTTCGGTTGAACTATCATCATGATTGGTTTACATCTGACTCCAGTGGAGCTGTCTTTCACAACTCTGAAGGAGCTCATTCTCCAGGGATCATGATATCTGAGCGATAAGCCACCTGGATGTATTCACAAAGCAGACTCAATAGGTAAATGCTGTGGGAGCCAATCATCTTCCTCCTGAGAGCTGCCATCCTGTGCACCTGCTCTGTCCTGCCCACAGCTGGGTGTGTTTGTGTGTTTGCATGGCCTAAGACAGGTTTCATACCCCACTGCACACTTTGCAACAAGTTTGTGTTGTTGACAGCCTAAGTAAAAAGGAGGTATAGAAGTGGAGGGCCTCTGAAGCATCTCAAATAACAAGCCAACATCTGTGCTTGTTTCTGCAGTCTCCAGGCATGTGAAGGGCTGCCAGATGTGCAGGAAGTGTTAGGCAGCCAGTGAAGCTTCCAGATCAAGTGCTGTTCTTGAAAAGCACCATTGGGGTGGATGGCTTCACTCAAAGTAAAGGATGGCTGATGTAAAAATAAAATCACATATGAATGTAAAGTAACTCTTTGAAATTTAGATTGTGATTTCTTACTTCCACAAATTAATTGCTTTAAATAAAGCCCTTCCCTTATAGTTTAAGTTTTAAAAGTTTACCAGCAGTAGGAGTTTTTTTCAGTGATGCAATTTATGCCATATTTAAATGTTTCATCTGTCTTTATGAGATAACTAGCAAATACTTTATGTGTTTGAATATTACGCCTTGGAGAAGTTACTGTCAAAAGTAGTAAGTCTTAATAATATGTATTTCAGAAAGGACAGCAGGAATTAATTTATTTCCCAGAATACACGTTAATTTCTGGTGAGTAATGCTTCATGCTCACAGAGAAATTAGTTGTATTCTTCTATCTCCCACAATTTATCATCATTAAACTCACAGCCAAGTGCCAAGCATATTAAGATGTATTCATATCATGGCAGCTTGTTTGACAAAACTATCCACAAAGCACTGTAAGCTTCTGATTGAATCTAATCAATTGTTATTAATGATACTTTCAAATACTTCTTTCCATTGCTTTGGAAGACATTTCAGCACTCCATTCCTTCATTTTATTTGAAATCCTAACTTTTTAATAATACAAGACAGAAATACCAATCCTACCATTTAGTAGGTTTTTCTAAAAGATGTGTAGACCTTCTTTATGTAACCCCATGAGCATAAATTCAGTGTGTTTAGCATAACATCTAAGAAAAATGGGAATGTGTGGGAATTGCAACCTCTTGTGACTTATGCAGTGTGTTAGAACAGTGGTGTGAGGAGCCTTTGAAGAACAAGGGCTAGCTGGGATGTAGCAGGGATCTGGACAGCAATGTGGACATCTGCTGTCATCTTAATAGCAGCTGGCCAGCTGAGAACATCTAATAAAATCATTTTGTGTCACAAAACCAAAACACCTTATGCAACAGAATATAGATACTTCTATATTGAAAAAAAAAAAAGAAAAAAATTTATTTGTTTTACTAATAGTGAAGCGTTTCCTTTGATTTTGCTTTTAATGTATTTTTTACTGCAGGCATGAGTGATGAGGCTATTTCATCCAAATTTGTATCATTCAGTTACTTTGCAACTTAAGTTCAGAATTCTTGTTTTAGAATTGTTTTATTCTCTTCCTCTGACCTTCAGAGTGTGCACTCCTTCATTCATTTGGGCATTCATACTTCTGAAGCTCCTTTTACTCTATGTAGCTGCAGGATGAAGTCACCTCATTACTTTGATTGCGCTGACCCAAAAACATCTCTGAGTTCCGGTCTCCAAAACTTTTCATATTGAGCTGGTTTTCAGGTTGACAGCAATGTGCAGTAATTTTCTTTACCTACTTAAATTCTTAATATTTAATAAATCATATAGAAATGCTAAAAATAGTTCAGGATTTTAATGGCCATTTGAAGGCAGAAAGACCATTGGGAGAGACATTTCACTTAAGGCCATCTGACTTTCATAAAATGTTAATCATGTGGGACAAGATCCAGTCTGCCTACCCAGCTTGCATCTAGGTATTGCAACTCTCCATCTGACTGTCTAGACTGGATCTGAATTTTAGATGTCTAGTGAACAAAGTCTCCTAAAATAAGCACCTGCGTTCCATATCAGATGAATGGAAATCTCTAAAGTGCTCCAGAGGGGGAACCTGTCTGCTTGAATTTAAACATCTAAGTATGTGTTTATATCTCAGCTCAGCAATTGAATTGAAAAGGTAAATTTTGCTTTAGTAACTCGATAGATAATCTCTCACCAAGTGCAAGAGTGAAATGAGCAAATGCTTATGCAGTAGACACACCACTGGCATGCGCAGAGAGAAGATAGCATTTGATCTGTCCAAAATTCCACTTAGAAACATTACCAAGGGCATTTTATCCTATGCTGGTTTTGGCATAGACAGTTAAAAAACTGTTATTTTTGAAAACTTGCTTTAGCTGGAAACTAGATAAACCAGGATAATTTCTTCTTAGAGAACACATTTGCCTCTCTTTAAAGGTATCTTTAAAGTATTATTTATAACAAATGAATTATGGGATAGTTCAGCAGGAATACCTATGCATGTGACCTTCACCTTAAAGATGTGGAGGGGTTTTTGTAGTGGACCAAAGAGAGCACTGTCAGCAATCAGAGCTTCATTCGTACAATAGTTTCTGATTGACAAAACCGATGTAAGAGTCTTGTTTGTGTTACAAAATTGTAATTTAAAAGTAACTTTTCAGAAATATTTTCCGATAAGAGATACAAGAATCCATTCTCAAGAAATGACAAGACAAAAATAGATAAACTTCTAAAGTACAAACAAAAATCTTACAAGAATTTCGCATCTTGAGGGTATGAGGCAAACCTAGTTTTCGAAAGGTGAACAGCATGGCTTTCTGAGCCAATTATTTTGAATAGATTTCAGTTTGACATGGGGTAATACTACTGACTTCAGTCTGAAGTGACCTGAAAAAGGTTGAGTCCAAAGAACAAACTTGAGTTTTAGAACAAATAATAGTAGAATACCCACGATCAGAATTTGACTGTTGTGTTCCTGTTGCTTTGAACAGGTTTTGATACACAAGTTAATTCTTAAGTTTAAAATGGGTGCCATTATAATAAAGTCTTTGAACAAAACAGAAGATGAAAGGCTGTGTTGTGACCACTGCTGCACCAGCAAAGTCCATAGTGAGAGAAAAGCACTCTCCTTGGCCATGTCCAGCTGGCTGCCCAGCACTGTAAGCTCTCTGAACTACTTTGGTAGATCCCAGTGTGTTCTTTTCCCCACTTGCCTCTTCCCCACACTGGCAGGGGCATCTGTGTTGATAAGCAGTGGTGAGGCTGAAAAATGCATGGGCATATGGACCACAGTATTATGGAGAATATTGTAAGGAATTATACTGGTTTTACTATTCTTGCTTTGCTGAGGAACAGAGAATGTTGTCTGTATTGCAATTTCATGTGGCTTTCATGTAAAAAGTAATTAACTTTTAATCTACTGGCAAGGTGAAATCAGTATTTCTTTCACCTTAGTAATTCTTTATTTATTTTAAATTTTCCATGTTTGGAACTTTTTTCATGAGTAAAATATGATTTTGCAATAGGCATATTACGTCTATGGAAATGTGCATCAGATCTATAGCAAGTCAGTTAAGATGATACATATGAAGCATAAAATTGATTTGAAATGTTCATTGGGAAAGAAGCTGAGAAACTATGTGGATATTTATAAATTATGGATATTTCACATACCTAAATATTGCCAGTAAGCTTAATGTTTCCTCTTTTACATTTGATTTCAATTTTTATGTCTGTTGTAACACATCCTAAGATTTAAATAACCCATATAATTTCTAAACAGGGTAGCAATCAGAGCAATCGGTGTACTCTGTTCCTAGCTAAATGTCAATTCAAGTGAAAAAAGCAGCAACTGTTAAAGGGGATTACAAAATTCAATATTTAGACTATTTTCAGTGTCTAAGAAAGCTGCTTCTGGAACACATTTAATGGGTATATCAAGGGTATTGAAACAACAGGCTATTTGTCTACAATACACTTCAAATAATAACACTGCTGGTAAACATTATTAGAATAACTAGCCCTATGGCAGTCCCTCCTGCTTGAGGAGTGTGTGCTTATATGAAATTAATCAAAATGTGTTGATATTCTTCTTTATAGTAGTATTAAAATGAAGTCTATGAATTTTTCAATAAGCATCCGTCTCTCCCTTATGTAGCCTTGAAAACCTTACCCTTTCGTTATCATAAATTTAAAATTGTAATTTTTGGATTATTTTTGTAAAAATATTTTTTAAAGCTTTCCATCTAACACATGGAACTAACTGCTGAAAGCTGGGTTTTAGGCCTGGCATTTAAAGTTAGTGAAGCAACTGAAGCTGCAGAGAATATTCTATTGTCATAGATAGAATTTGGGAGAACTAAGTCTCTTGGAGTTCCATTAATTCCAGTGGAAATCGGGCATATTATCAGCTTCTGAAGTTCCTCATCTATACATACCAGTACCTTCAGGTTTCTGACTTTTAAATATCTGGCCCTCAAGGTGCCTTGTGTTAAGTAAACGTACCTTTGTACTTTTCTCCTTGAACTCAGGTACTGTAAATTCTTTTGGGGATGATCAGCATTACGGTTGCAATTACTTGATATTACAGCATTTCTCGATGGGAAGGAGTAACACTAAGACAACAATACTAAGATTTTCCTCTGTGTGTCCTTCTTGCTCGTGCATGGTACAGTACTGACTTTTGTCCAACAAGGATGCTGTGCCCCAAACAAGAAGCTCTTGAGTGTGAAGGGTTTGCAAGAGCACAGGTTGGTACTGCAGCGTAGGCAGCTCCTGTCCTCGGGAGGCACTCTGTGCCTGCTGGGGCAGGGTGGGGTCGGTGATTGGGGATGACAGCCTAGAACTCCTACAGTGAGAGGAAAAGAAGATGACATAAGTGGTGTAGAAATTAATAAAAGGGTGAAATACATTTTCCTTCTCAAGGCCATTTGTATTCTACACAGAGCACATACTGGCATGGCTCAGCTCAGTGCCAACCATGCAGAGGCAATTTCAGTAGCCTGCAATCTCTTCTTCACTGCAGTTGCAGAGCATCCCTATTTACACTGTGTCATACTCATATGCTGAGAACTAAAGCAATTTTATATGTTTTCTACTGTAAAACAGAATTTCATTCAGTGACCCATTTCTGTTGAATTATCCCCAAAACTGTCCCTGCTGTCACTTTGGAAGCCTCATCTAGTGATAGCTTGGTTAGACTTTCTACCTATATATTTGGGATTTGATAATTTTCTATTAGTAACGTAACAGGAAGCTGCTTTCAGCAGTTCCATAGAGTAGAACCCATGTATGTGATCTCCCCCAACTCCAAAAAAAAAAAAAAAAAAAAAGGGAAAATAAAAGAGAGGAGAAAAAAGAAAAAAAAAAGGCAAGGCAAGAGGAATTTGATTTATTCCTTTCACACTATTTTCTGAAATCAGGAAAAAATAACTTGGAGCAAAAGGGAATTTTAAATAATAGATTTCAAGGCTCAAAATAGTCTTCTCATAACATCTAGGAAGTGCTGCTGCATCTCAGTTCTTGAGTGTCTGTAAACTGCAGGGAAAGAAAAAACAGCAAGGGGAGGGAGAATCATTCCTTCAGCAGACTGCGCTAAAAGAAAAACCCAAGAGACTTTGATTATTGCCTTTTAAGATTAGTACCAAAAGTAGTTAAGTGAATAGGATTCTGTCAACTCAGAAGTTGCAGTAAATAGTAGTACCTAAATTATTTGTGGCAATAAAATGATCCTGAGGCAACGTGTTTTATGTCTCATGTATAGTACTGGAATTCACAGTATATACTTTAAGATCTCCGCAGATACACATTGCACCTCATTGATCATATTTTTGTCTAAAAGTGACCTGATATGACATCAGACACAAAGATAATGTGTATGTCACCACCAGTAGATCACAATTGTAATGCTGAGTTTGGAGAATCTGGTTATGGATTTCTATCAGGAACTTCAGAAATAAATGTAACCAGTAGGTTCAGGTAGTGCAACTTCTCAGCACATTTTCTGAGAGGAAGGAGCACACTGTTGTGGTTTAAGCACAGGTCTAGGAGCCAGGAGGTCTGGATCTATTCATGGCCATGTGCTCTGACATTGAATAAGTAAGGTTAACCTCTCTGGGCTTCTGCACATCCGGTATTATATCTGTGCTTAGATAAACACATTGCAAAGTATTGCTATTGTGGTCACTGTACTGCTCTTCTGAGGGCATCTTTGCTTTCAAGGCAATAGGAGTGGTAGGAGCAGGAGCAAGTTTCAGGTTTTTTCCATGTGGAGTCAGTAACTTCTCCAAGTCCACGTGTGCTTAACTTCAGTATTATGTATGTCTTTCCTTCAGAAACTGTCACCCTGCATGCAGATGGGTCAGGGCTCCCTTCCCTCCACATCTCCACAAAGCTTAGGGTCTATGAAGAAATAAGACTCCTACTCCTTTATGGGGCATCTTTTTGCTCCTGCATCCAAACCCTAGTCAGTCAGGACACATCACCTAACGGCTCCTGCTTGAGCCTGATGTTTTCCCTGGGCATCTATGTGCAGGAGGCTCGTAACCTGTTTCTGATTTCAAGACACACAAGCAATGTTGCCTATGGGGCTCTGTGGCTTTATATCGGACATTCATCATGGACTGACTGCTCTGAGGCAGATGTTGCACGTTCTCACAACCACTTGTAGACCCCATGAGATAACCAGACATGCCTAGACTCCTAAGGTACCTTGCTGCAAAGGCCCAGATCTCAGCAACCTTCATGCCCCTGTCACCTTTGGTGGGACTTGGCTTTTGTCCCCATGTAGGGAAACAGATGGAAATAACCAGCACTTGTCTGATGTTTAATGATCTGATTCCCTTGCATGCTCTTCATCAGCATGTAAGGCTGTAAACTTCCCTGACGAAAGAGAGGTGCTGAGATGAAGTAGTAGCAAAATATTCTTATTTGTGGACACTAGAGGGCATTATAGTAATATTTTACTAATACATATTACGTACCAAAAAAAAAAAAAAGGAAAAAGAGCAAAATAGTACCCTAAATCTCAATAGTAGTGCTTGCAGCTTTTGCAGCTTGAGGATTGTACTAGGGACTGGCATTTTTAGGTGCTTACCTGAATGCTAGCAATCCACCATTACTAATCATACAACTTAGGTGTTAGCTACAAAGGACGCTCACTCTTGGTCCTGTATTACAAGATGTGTGACTAAGTAACATTATTGTGTCTTGAACAAGGCAAACAGAAGGGATCACAAATTTGTTCGTTCATGTTGTGGCTGATTCTAGCCCCATCCCCTTTTGCACTGTGCTTCCAGAGCAAGTGGTGAAGGACAATTTACACAGAAGGACATAGTGCAGGTGGAAGCTGATATTTTGCTCTGTTTCTAGCCATGCACTGGATACTGATAGAGATGGAGAAAGGAACAAACTCAAATAAACAAAAAAAGTGGTCAGGAAAACTGGATCACTGAAGCCACTGGAAGATAAGAGTGTTCTGTCTGCAGCTCTGAGGGGTGGCTTTTATGCAGGAGATGGTGGGTGGTTTTGATTTTTTGCTACCCTGTGACAATGGGAAAATAATAGTTGGAACATGAAAAAGAAGACCTGTTTTCTTTACTGTCTGAGACGGGGAGCTGTGAAATGCTGCCAGTATTAATATCACAAAAGGTAGAGCAATGTTTTCATTAGTCTGTTCTGCTGCAGTTTTTCTTCCTTGCAGCAGCTCTGACAGAACGGCAGCAGGAAGGAGTAAAGTAAAAGGAATTAACCTGATTTTTTACTTTAGGCTTTGCATTACAGAACAAGAGTGGGAGGCAAAAATAATAGGAGCACACTGCCATCAGGTAGAAAATTAATAATGTAGAAAACTGCGTAAGATCTCAAACATTTGATGTCAAATGCTGTTTAATGGGGTTTAGCTGTCACTGGCGCTCATGATTCTCAAAGAACAGCTGGGAAGAGGCCCTAATGCCTGAGATCATTGCAAACTCTGATTATTCAACTTGAAGCAAGTTCTGCACCTGCTATATGAGTTGCAGATTTTGAGTGTGTTTAGTTTGTGGTTGCATGAAACACCTGTACGGAGGTACAGAAAACATTTCATCTCAGAAAGCTTTTGTCTGCTTGTCTTGACATCACCTTCAACATATTTGCTCCCATCTCACTGTCATGGCAGACTGATTTTAGCTGGAGTTGTTACTATAATCTAAAGACTAAATCCTGCCTTCCAGCAGCGATGCCTGCTACTGTCTCTGCTTTAGGAGATTTACATCTTTGGCAGTTGACAATTCTGTGACCAGTAGGCTGAACGGACTTCTCTTACTTGGAATTTAAAAGCAGCTCTTGATCATTCTTTATTTTTCAAGTGTTGACAAACTCATCCTGTGTTTCTGCTAAAGAAAGTTTTGCAGATGTGGCTGCACTAGCAGAGTGCAGCCCTCCTAAATTTACCTCTTACCAGGAGGGGGTTTTTGCCTTTATAACTTAATCCAGAAACAAAGTCAGGTAGGTTAGCAAAACTGTTTCCTGCCAGTATGACAGCTATACTGGTCCGTTTTCTGGTGAAGTTACATGCTTTATGGACTAGATCTATTGTTTCCCCAGTCCTGACTGGTGCAATCATTCTAGTGAAGCTGCTGGTGTGTAGGTGAGGTCTCGCTGATGCCAGTGGCTGTACTGAGAAGTAGCAGCTTCCTCACTTCACTGGGGCCTGAAGAGGAGAGGCAGGCAGTGCCTACTGTTCCTTTTGGAAGTCAAGGAAAGGAACAAGCTCCAGATTTTTCTAATACTACAGTCTCTGCTGAAGAAACAGGGGACATGTCCATGCTTCAAGTGAAGGGGCAACCAGCAGTAGAACAAGAGTGCACTGGCTTAAGCTCTGCTAGGGGAGGTTTAGGTTGGATAATATTAGAAAGAAATTCTTTACAGAGAGAGTAATCAGGCATGCGAATGGCCTGCCCAGGGAGGTGGTAGATTCTCCATCCCTGGAGGTTTTTAAGATGAGACTGGATGTGCCACCAAGTTCCATGATCTAGTAATCAAAGTGGCGTTGGATCAAGGGTTGGACTTGATGATCTCAGAGATCTCTTCCAACCCAGCTGATTCTATGATTCTGTGATATTAGCTCCTTTTTGGCAAATAGCTTCAGCTGGCTGTGAGGACACTGATTTTAGCAACCTGCCTGCCTACCAGGCTCCCCAGAGGCTCCTGCTCCCATCTGTGGCTCATGCAGAAGTACTCCCTGCTGCCATCCCTTCCCTGTCATGGTTACCCCTGCTAGCATGGGTGACCTGTCCCCCGAACTGGCCAAGCCTGCCCTTGCTCTGAGGAGCCAACAAGCCCTCAGTACCCTGCCCAGAGGGAAAACAGCTTTCTGCTCCACCTGTGCAGTGCTGGGATTTGTAACTTCTGGATATGTGTGTTTAAAGGTTTGAGAGCTCATGCTGTCACGCCGGATAGCTAAATTTTGCCTTATGTTACCTTGCATTTCACTGTAGCCAGGCAGGGCTGTTCTAGCTTGCTTTTTCATTTCTCAAACAGAAGGTCAAATGGTGATAAGTTTCTTCTCCACTGCCTTGCCATCAAAGTCTGCTACATATTTACCTACTTCACAAATTATAGTTTAAGTGTTTTGTTTCATCCTTAGGTTGTTAATAAGTTTCAAGCCAAAACCTTTTCTCAGATAGCATTGCAAATGTTATTTCAATTATACACTAATGTGTTAGTGGCACTTTCGGTGGAATGAGATTGCCTGCCAGAGAAAACAAGTTATTTACAGTAAAGACACTTAATGGATGTTGGCACATGTGGTTTCGTAATGTCAGATCTATATGACTGCCAGCAAATGCCAAAGACAACAGCAAAGGTTTCTTCCTATCTTTGATTCTCCCACTATTTGGTGGAGGGAAGCAGACAGCCTAGTTCTCAGAAATACTAAGCTGGTCACCCTTTGTGCTGCACAGAAGCAAAGGAATGAGGCTTTCAGCTGACATGTGTACTTGATGCCCATTTTTTATCCGCTTGAACCTATGCAGTAAAAACCCACTTGGTGACAGAAGCTAGTTATGGATGAAATGTCCTGGTGAACATTTTCTGAAAGCAGTATCAAAGTATTTTCCATGAACTGTCTGAATGACTTCAATCCCCCCCCTCTGTGGCACTTTGATGAGATCATGCTCTGCAGTGTGGTTTTCCTACCGTGTGCTATGCATTACTGTTTTAATTCCTACCACAAAGGAGGTGTAAGGCATGAATTTAGGCAGGAAAAACTGAGGTGACAAACCCCAACTAAGCAATATAATCACTCACAGAATTATAAATCCACTGTGTTATAAGTGTTGTCCAGACATGCATGATATTCTGATAACTTCATGTGCATGGAATTTATTCTGGTCACTATCTCAAATTAATTTACCTCTAAAAATTAACTGGAAATAGGATGTATCTACACTAATACTGAGAGAGTGTTTCACTCTGTGGATCGTTGTTAAAGACCAAAAGTTGGAATTCATATTGGAAGAAATTGGAACTGGAAGTAATTGGAAGTAAAACAGTATAGTAGTGGGCCATAAGGAAGCAGTTGTGAGTGTTATGAACAACTGATAGGATATAAATGTCTATTTTTGTCTCTTCCTCTAGTAAACACTTACAGAAATAATCCAGCTTCAAATCATAGACTTGCTTTGTGTTAGCAATAAACAGCCATTTGTTAACAATGATCTGTTTTGATAACTCTTTTCTCTGACATTTCAGGGTTTCTATCTTTGAAAATGTTCCTCTGTGCTACCCAAACTGCAGTTAACTCTTCTCAAGTCACTTACAGAACACCTAGAAGCTCATGTCTTCAAATTCATTCATGTTTACTTGTATCCAGAATATTTAATAATCTCAGTTTTAACATCTGCTACCCGAGGGTGTACAGCACAGTCAGTAGAGCCTCTTTATGGCTCAGGTGTAAGGAAATGGAGGTTTTCAGCCCCATATAATGGAGGAAGTACTGGAGGAAGAGGGTCAAGCTGAAAAATCATTGACTTGAAATTAAAGGACAGAAATGGGGTAGAAGAATGGGACAGGAATGAAGGGGAATCATGTTAGTTTATTTGGCTGAGGCAGAAAGGGGTCACCCAGCTAACACATAGCACAGATCATGACTTGCCATGGGACAAAGGAAACTTTCCAGAGTAAAATTTAAGTAGGAGCCTGCTTGACTTGTTGACTCTGTGAAAAAGCAGGCATGAAGGCCAGAAGGGGCAGGCAAAAGGACGGACACAGGGAGCTGTAATACATAAATCCATCAGTGTGACACAGTTACATGTTGTGGACAGTCCTACAGACGCTTCCTTGTCTCTCTCATGACCCATTCTGATTACTGGAAGGTAGGCTAGGCTGACTATAACTGAAGGCAGCAGCTAATGGTAGAAGACTGTTCAGGATTTGCAGCCTCCAGTATTAAGTACTTGTGTAGTAATACTATAATAAAAATACAGAGTTGCATTGGAGAACTTTTTTATACCTTTCCCATACTTAAAAGGTGACCCAAGATGGCAAAGCCACCCAAGCACTCTGTGTTTTCATGCTGAAGATCACACCACTGTTGTAACTTTTAACAGTGCTTTGTAATTTCATGAACCTGATTCACAGCTTCATGAAATAGTTAAGGAATAAGGGATTTATATTTATTTCTGGTTGAAGGGTGAAGTCATGAACAGAACAACAGTTACTTCCTCTGTTTAAATTTCAGTTGCTTTGTTTGAAACTGAAGCTCAAGGCAGAAGGCTTTGAAGCTTACCTTTGGTTAGTTATTTTAAGCATCTTGTGGGCTGCGACAGAGTAGGAGGGTATCATTGGCAAATAAGCTTTGTATTTTTGACAGGGAGACTTGTGGCATTTCAGTAAGTTGGATCTTTATGCAGCAGAAAGACTGATATGTGTGGCAGCATTTCTCATGTGTGAGATTCTTCATCTGGAAAAGAAACCCCTTCCTTTTGTATTAAGGCATCTTTTGCATAATCCTTGCAGGATGTGAGAGAGATTCTCACTGGTTCAGATCCTGTACAGGCTAACATCACATAACATGTCCAAGAAACATACCATTGATTCTGTCTGAGGATTTGTTGGCAGTCTTTATAAATCTAGGTCGGTATAAGTGAATTGTTCAAGGACATTTTAAAATAGGAGCAGACTTGACACTGCTGGGCAAAGTTTTAATGTAAGATAATCAGGTTTTAGGGTTTCCATGAACTTTAACATGTCAGGACAAATTGTTCACTTTCTCATTGAAAGTTTCCTCTTCTGCCTTCTCTCCAAAATACAGAAAGCCTAAAAGTGAGCCAGCTTCTGTTAGTCTCTCCATGCAGCTTCACCACAAGGTCTGCAGAGGTTTTAGCCCAAAACACACATGAGAGAATATGAATACTCAGTAAGTTTACAAGAAACATATGTTGTTGTTTTCTTCCTGAACTATAAAGTCGCTAGGGATCTTAGGCAGGAAAGATTTTAACACAATTACATGTAACACAGTTACCCATACTAAGGATTTGTAAGGGGAACTTAACTTATCTGGAAAGGATTGTTGATGATGTGCAAGGCAGAAGACAATCTCAAATGTCCACCCTTTAAACTATAGATCTATAACAAATAAAACTTCAGATTGTTGTTTTCATTTGAAACGGATGAATAATAGGACAAAAATGTGTATTTTATTAATCACTTTGCTATGACTCAGTAAAACTGGATAAGGAAAATGAGAGAGGCACTTGAATTCTGGACTCAGCAGTGTACCATGGTCTGGAGATGTGGAACAAGGTGAAGGACACTTACTAAATATGGAGGGTTTGAGATTTGCAATCAAGTGCCACAAAAATTGAAAGTCAAGTGCACTCATTCCTTAAAGCAAAACTAGTTTTATGAACACATTCATTCTGGGGTCTGACTAGAATTAAACAAATGATGACAGAAAAGGATACCATAATGCATTTCAAATACCACAAATGTAACCCAAGGCACTATTTGATAGCTTTTATCCTACAGACTTCATAGCCCAGTTGAAATTCTTTCTTCTTGAAATCTTTCTTGTTTTCTTAGGCGTTGAATAGTCTGGTCAAAATATGTTATTAGCTGGACATTAGGCAGTTTGGGGGGTTTATTCCTGTCCCATGTATTTATTTCATGTTACATATTTTTCCTACCTTATCAAAGTGTGAAACTTGTGAATGGTGCTGCTAAAATTACTTTTTCTTCATATTGCTTCTAAAAATGCCTTATTTTATATATAAAGACAGATAACTAGTCCTTAGTTTAAGGAGTGGAAGGAGGGGCTGCACATTTCAGACTGTTTTCTCACATACTTTTCTTAGTGTAACCATACTGAAGGTGTGCAACTCCGGTCCCTCTGAAGAAAACTCCTTATTCACAAGATCCTCAGGAGAAACTCCTGATCATGTCTGAGAGACAACGGAGAGGAAGAGGTGAGGAAGAGAAGGGAGATACGTTATTCCTGTCTGAAGTCCCCACTGGGTGCAACCCATTCACTGGTTGTGCATTGGATGATATCCTTTCCCCCACAACTAAAGCATCTGATCTTCACTTCAGTGCAGACACAAATTTCACTCATGAGTTTTTTTCCAGTGATGCTAATTACCTTTGGATCATTCTCACCGCATGAAAAGATTGTCCTGGGAGTCAGTAGGGAGGTAATTTCCGCAGCTAATAGCTCTTTAGAACAACTAAAACTCAAATCCCAATTTACTGTGTTTGTCTTTTGATCTGTTTTTAATACTGTCAGTAATGTTTCTACCCTGTGCTCCCATGTAGCCTACTTTCAAACTAATTCATGTGCCTTGTAACAGCTGAAAAAACCA
This sequence comes from Hafferia zeledoni, assembly GCA_035583235.1. Taxonomy (NCBI): domain Eukaryota; kingdom Metazoa; phylum Chordata; class Aves; order Passeriformes; family Thamnophilidae; genus Hafferia; species Hafferia zeledoni. The sequence continues at coordinate 44,459,752 of JAWWEV010000115.1, forward strand.
AAACTCTGTTTCTCTCTACTCTTGTAAGGAGAGATTATTCATCTTCCAGCCTAACAAGTTTGTCCCCTTTTCTAGGTTTCCGGAATGCACGTATCTTTCCATGTAAAGATAGTTTTGTTAACCAGAGGGTCACCCAAGCTGGTAAATGAACATTTCCTTGCATACCTTTGCCTGTGAGGCAAGGCTGATTTTTCCCTAACACTTGGCCATAAGCACCTCCAGGGCCTGTGGGTCACTTCGTAGATACTGACTGCAGACATGGTGGAGTTCTGCGCACCCTTTTATGTCTGGATTCCTGACTAGCCAGGAAGTAGGAAAACCAGGGGACATTAGGTTCTCTCAAATCTGTTTCAAATATTAGCCTAAAGTACAAAACCCCCAAGTTTTATTCGAGTGAAGGGTGGTGCTCAATAATGTAAAACAAAACCAAAAAAAGAAGTGGAAAAGAGCAGCCTGCAGTGTCAGAGTAGCCCATCTGTATAGCAGCCAGGGCTCTGAGTGTGGACATGGCAGTGATAGCTAAGGTATCCTTTTGGCAGCAAGCCCCTGCCCGTAGAGTGGCTCTCCAAAACTGCCTAGCAGAAAAGCAACTAAGTTTGCCACTCTGATTTGCTTTGGGAGCTCTCCTACGGTTTGAATGTACCCTTTTCCTCTTTTTAGGATGGATTCTCCTCTTCTGTCATCTCAGTCTTGCCACTCACCATCAGGTAAATTTTGTGCTTGTGAGCAAATGACTGTGATGAAGCAGTCTTTTACCCTCCTCTGGCACAAGCTCTGAAATAAAAATATGTACATGTAGCAAGTGGGACCTTTCTTCCTCCCCAGTGTTTCTTAATTTGCACGTTCTTTCACATTTTAATGGTTACTGCATTTTGTGAAATAATAACTGTGCTATTTACTGATGGTAACTACATTTCAAGGACGTATCATATTTATAAATCATGTATCTGAAATACTCACAGTGCATGTACTAACAAACTCTCAGCTTTCTGTTTGCTTTGGGTTATTCAAAGACTGCACACACAATGTATGGTAATACAGAAGATGCTCTTTCCAGTCCTCTTGCCATGCACCATCCTTTCTGCACTTTCCGTCAGGGGTTTGTTCCCATCACAGCATCGTAGCTCTTTCTGTGATGAGTCTCTGCTTATGTGGCTCCATGCTGACAACAGCCACACATGACTGCACTAAATGCCAAATACTCTTAGTAATACTGCAAGCAGAATGTCCTGTCTCAGCTCTAAAAGGCATAACATAGAGAGCCAAATCAGAACAATCTCCAAGTGATTGTAACAACCAGCTAAAATGGCTGAGTGATGAGGAAAAGCCCTATCACGCTTTGTGCGAAAATCTAAAGCATTTTGGTGACTTAGAATCCAATTCTAGTGCGTTGACAAAGATGTTTTATAAAAAGCAGAGCAGCAGTTTCTGTTGCCTTTGTAGTAAAGCTCAAACTGAAGAGAAGTATTTGAGATAGGCCCTATCTGAAATGCAAAATAAGTCACTATGCAGCACATTATTGGTTCTAATAACAATTTTCTCTTATTCGTTTATTATCACACACCAGTTCTGTATGAATGCAAGGGAATCATGAGGAAGCAAATAAAACTACATGTTGTATCATTAGAATTACTTGAACAAATTTCTCATTATTTTTTCCCTCTTGCTTTTTAGTTTTTCAAAATGACAGTGAGTTTTCTATAAATAGAGTGGCTATGTGAAGATTATTTTCCAAAACATTTTAAGATGTCCTATGCACAGGTTATAAATATGGTATTCTGAATACCTACATAATTTTCATACACTTCCCATAATGTTATTTTATCTGGAGCCCACATGTCAGTTAGTTTTTCACAGGTAAGGTATGCCTGGGCTAAATCCTTTGCTCTGGGTTTTTCAGTTCCACTGAAAACCTTCTGTACTTTCCTGATGTTCCAATTAATTACTGAAAAAGTAGTGATTTATTGAATGCTTCCTGCTCTGTGAGTTTCTCTCTTCTACAATTCCATGGACTTCAGCAGAATAGACCAATTGAGCACTTGATGAGTTACCCAAAGTTGCCTAAGCCAGGAGTGATTTTTCCACAAATATCAGCAGTAGCCTTTCTGTTGACTGCTGTGGAATTTGGATCTTGTCTTTAAGACCAGGCTACAGATTCCTTTCTCATGGAGGGTCAATAGACATAGTTCACACAGTAGGCTTGTGCAGATATTCTCAGGAAAGTCAGGACATCTCCTCATGCAAGTAACAAACTGAGCTTCCAAAGGGGAAAACAGAGCTTTTCTTCTTTACTGAAATTCTTTGAACATACCTTTATATGACCTGAAGAGAAAGCAGGGTATACATCCGCAGAAGCAGCAGAAAGAGAAGTACTCACAAATTCTGCCTAAAAGCACTGTCAAATGCTGTGGGAGTCTTGAGGTCTTCACCCAGGATGGCTGAGCAAGACCTAGTGCTTGCAGAGCTCCCAGCTATCTGAGTGCACTCATCTCCTCTCCTCTCTGGCCACATGCCTCCAAGAGGCTTGTGCCTGTGCAGATGCTCATGCTTGGTCTGTGGAGCTGGGAAGCACCTCTACTCCATCACAAATGGGTTTTCTAAACACAGTGTAAGGTGCCCATGCACTCTTTTTGTATTTGATGCCCACATGGTTTTACACACATAGCAGTTCACCCACAGCAGTGCACACTTTCCTCATCTGCTGTTTGGAATTCCAAGCTGTGTCATAGTTTTCAGGCACCCAGGGCTTGATTGTAGTACTGCTTTATTTCATCCTTTTGCTTCTGAGAAAATAATTTATCTATCTCACAAGACTTAAATGGTGGACATGCATAAACTGAATGAAAACAAGTGTTGTCTAGCAAAACAATAGGCCACATTCTTGATCATAAACATGAAAATACAGTTATAAATAAAAATGTTAAAAAAGGGAGACATAAGTAAAATCAAATATGTATGTGAAATAGTCTAGCTATCTTCGAAACCCTTTCTGAGACATCTCTTAGCTGTCATAGTCGAGGCCTAATTAACAGATCCAGCATTATGTAAAATGTAATAAATTTTGGGCTCTCAGTACACAGTCTCTATCTTAGATTTTCTCTAATCCTTAAGAGTCATCAGTATTACAATGTGTTTAAGTGATATGTCAAAGTAATTCTAGGACCTCTGCTTTCTTATTAATCCATTTAGGGAAATGTATTTCCAGCCTGGGTAGGCCACAAATGTGCTTGAGACATTATAATGGATATAATGAATGTTCTTGTATTACTGTTCAAGCCTGTCTAGGCTGGACTGTGCAAAGTCTCTCTTCATAGGAGAGGTGACTTTCTACTACAGCCATATCCTCCTGCTAATTACATTGCAGTCTCTTTCTGTCCCAGTCAAAATGATTTGTATTGTGAACATTTCCTTCTTTCTATAGGAAAATGTGATTTACGTATTATGGAAGGCAATACCTGTCCAGCATTTTAGTCTCACAAATATGCTTACAAGAAAGACAGACACATAGCCAGTTTTCTGTCACCCTTAACATTCAGAATATTAAAACATGACTCTATTTTTCGGTTCCTTCTTTTCTTTCTCTGACTTCTGTTAAGAGTTGTTGGGAGGACTAATCACATTGAGTCAGACCATTAGATTTAAAGAAACACTTCTCTCATAGAGTCTTTCTGGGTTCCCCACTGAAGAAGCATGATTCCCTATAGCTATAAATCCATAACTTATTACATAAAATTTATCTGTTGTGGCCAATTTTGACCAACCATTCATAGACCAACTTCAGCAGGAATAAGACAAACATGAGGTGGGGAAAGATCAGAGTCACAGGGAAGTTCCAGAACAAAGAGAGGATGGAAAGATGGAGTTATTTTCTTTAGAGAAAGCTTAAAAAGGAGAGAGCAAAGTGAATGCAGGGAATATAAAAAATGGTTGAAGTATCATGTTTCAGACTTCTCCTGTTTGAATTTTCTCATAAAACAAGAAAAAAATAATTGTTCTTGATTACTTACCCGGTAAAAGATAGACAGCAGCTGTGAAACAGAGCAGTGTTTTTCACATGGGGCAGAACTGACCTGTGGGATTCTTGCAATGAAAAATATACTGAGATCGTAAGTGCAATAGGACTCAGGAGAGGATGGGACTTTTTGGGTGGAGTTACACTGTACTCACAACAACATCAAATGAAAGAATGAGAAATGTGTGTCCTCAAGGGTTAAATCAAATACATGACTTGGAGGGAGGGAGGCAAATCAGCATCAGTAAAGCACTGATGCACATTTTTAGCTTTAAATATCTACTTGAACCCACTTAGCAAATCACTTTGTAAGCAGATAGATATCTCTAAAGATGTGCTCAAGTTGGCTGAAGTTGAGGCTTCATTATTTAGTGTTTTTATTATATGCCCAGGCACTTTTCCATAGTATAAGGCCTGACATTGAAATATGCTGAGGAGTAATGTCAGCAGCAAGCATGCTATCCAGGAAATTGTGAATCGTGATATAGAAGAAAAACACAGAATGCATATGTATTAAACAATAACTGAAAGCAGTCCTCCTATTGCCATTGCTCTGGCTTCAGCGAATGAGACATACAGCCTCCTAATATACAGGACTATTTTCAGGAATCAGAGCTTATTATTGACATGAGAGATAAAAGTGGATGGCTTACAATATGCTGGTGTATGTGATTATAGTAGAAATTACTTGGTGCTATGCTCCCTTTCCTTTGTTCTTGTGAGTCTGAGGCTCAGTTCAAGTCATTCTTGGGATCCATGGCAAATCCCTAAGGCCCCTTCACATTGAAATATATGCTATGTAGTGAAAGTCTGAAAAGAAAAATGAGAACACAATAAAATAGGCCCTTGGTTGAGATTAATAATAAACCATTCTGACACACTCTTGTATATTATGTATTATCCATTCTTGGTTTGCCTTTCACATCCAGGTGTATTTGACTCCTCTTTCTGATTATTCTACTTCTCCCTTACGTAGGCTTTGGATTCTCATAATCTTCCTCAGTGCTGAACAGCAAAAATTGTCCTGCAAGCCTGGAGGAGCTTCTCAGTTCCCTTTCATCCATCTGTATTATCTGCAACCGAAGTAGCAGTGATTCTAATTATGGAATTGCTGTAATCATTAACATTTTATAAATTATCTGTTTCTTCTTTGAGATGGTACTATTCCAGCAGCAGATAGTCTCATATTCCTCTCTATTACTGAAATTGTTGAGGATTTGGCATCTTCACCCTGCAAAGAACATCTCTTCTCCCATTTGGTACATTCATGGATACCACTTTTCTTTTAATCTTCTTTTAAAATTAGGTTTGTTAATGCTTATGTGTGGTATACAAGCAGGCAGGAGAGTATCAGAATGCTAATATATTAGTGACAAAAGAAGAAGTGATGATTTCTGTTTGTTCTCCAGTGCCTTTCACCTCATAGTTGTGCAACTATTAAGAAGAAAAAAAAATCCAAACAAACCAGAAACCCCAAACTCTCAACACGGATCAGGCAATCATTGGCAGTTCCTTGGGGCAGAAATTTCATTATACCAGATGCATTGTACTAATTTTGAGTTGGAAATAGAAAAGAAAAAAATAATTTCTTCAGGTGAAACACAGGAAAAATAGAGCTAAGAACTTTCCCAAACCTCATGCTGGTAGGGTAAAAGGAATGAAAAATAGGTAAGAAAGGCAGAAAATAATGGCCCTGGTTGTTGCCAGTATATAGTTCCACTGTACTAACATTTACAACAAGGTCTTCAGTGACTTTGAGTGACTTCTTTCGAAGCAGATAAAGCAATTTGGCAACTACAAACTACCTGGAAGTGAAACCAGGCTGGCCGAACTTGTTATACAGCTCTGCACATTAAAACTTAGTCATTTTTCTGGGAATGCAGTAGGATGTGATGTCTCCAGTTAATGACTTTTTCTGTTAAAAAAAAATCAACAAACTCAAAAAACTAATTTATAGTTGGAGAGGTAAAAGTCACTGTGAAATAAAATATACAAGGGGTTTTATTCACTTTGCATGCAGTAACCTAGGAAGGGAGTAATAGGAGGAAATGGAATATCCACACCTTATGTAAAGGCTTTTTCAGTGAATGCAAGCTACTCATCACTAATTCTGATAGTGTTCAATGATTACAGCACATGATAAACAGATAACACTACTATTTAAAGGTGAATTGTTTAAGATTCTCCCTGATTAGCAAGAAAATACAGCAAAGTTATGTTTGATAAGATAGAGGGGAGATAAGGATGTAGTAAGATAAAAATGTATAGCTTGGGTCAATGCTAAAGTACTTAAAATGATCACACAGAATGTCAATATCTAGGTGTTGGCTTCATTGAAAATATATATGTTGAAGCAGCTGTATGATCCTATACAAGATAAAGAAGACTCCTTTTTAAGTAAAAGGACTTGAACCAATCCTGCTCCTTAGCAATTTAGACAGTTTGTACTAAGACAGTAACTAGCACTTAAATTCGGTGAAGCATGTTGTAGGTAGTATAGCTTGACTAAGACATAAACATCTTATTTTCTTATCTTTATGTATATTATTCACTGACAGGAGGAAGAGCAGGGTCAGAACTCTTTTAAATATATAGCATTAACATAGATGAAGCAGTGATAGTGATGATGATTACTGTTTTATATATACTGAAACATAGAAATTCAGGCAAGTTATCATCTAAATGTATTCCTCTAAAATCTAGATTTGTTGTTTGGAGGATTTCTTTGTACTGCCTCTTAAGTTAATGGAAAGAGATTGGCCTAAGGGATCCACATCTGGATCTTGTCCAGAGAACAAAAACATTCTTATGTTTGAAAGTAATTTTCAAGAAAATCTATACACTCCTGAAATAATGAAATGGATGCAGGCTATCCGTGACTATCTGTTTGGGTGCTGTTTTGGACCGAGCTCTGTTGCTCTTCTTTTCAGCAAAGGCAGCTTGGACTACCAGTATTTGCCTTGTTAGTATTTCATATCAATCCTTGCTACAGCCTTAATTGCCCTAATAAGTTTTGTAAGCTTCTTCTTTTTTCTGCCTTTGGATTGTTATCTCCAGCTGATGCTCTTTGCTTTGTCAGACATAAAACTGTAATTCAAAAAAAAAATCTTTCCTACAAATACGCCTTCTGTGACCTTATTTTACACAGTGATTATATGAGTAGCATTTAAATATTGGGATGAAAATAAACTATTCTGAGTTCCTGGTTAAGAAGTCCAAGTGTGTTTTCTCCCATTTGACTGGCTGGAACGTATCTCAAGCTTAGTCATGCAGTGGTCTTAACTCCTTGTAGATTTAAAGCTGTGTTTTGACTCTTTCATCTATCTCACACAAGCCTTCCAGGCATAGTTTTCCTTCTCTACTTGCAACATCCCTTGTTCATCCAAACAATCAGGAAAAGAGCACAAGATAAGCTTTTCTGATGGGGAAAAGAAACCAAGAAAAAGCTTGTCAATTCCCATATATAATCTTACACCTGGGGAGTATATAAGCTTTTTCAATTAGTGTTTCTGAAGTTCCTTTAAATGCACTATCTATGCCTTATAGAGTGATTAAAGGCTTCAGCAAATAGGGCCTGAGAGGCCTTATAACCTTCTAGTCTCCCATAAATGCATTTGCTTACTGATTTTTCCCTGCTTTTCTCTATGTGTCTGCTGTTGCTGTCGTTGTAATCCTCTCTAGAAAGTCAATCCTAGAGAAATGCAATTATTGAGGGAAAGACTGAACGAACAGCAAGTCTTATGCTTACTTCTGATGAAGGGCTGGCTTATTTTTAGAGGCATCTGAAAGAGTCAGAGAGGCTGGACTGAGTCTAAAGCTGTTTTGGGGTTTTTTTTAGATCTCCCTGAGCAATACTCAGTTTGTCATTACATTTTGCTTTGGAAATGCTAATATCTAAGCCAGGTTTAATTTGACACTGAAGAGTTACTTCTTTTCAGTGAGTTACCACATGAAGCAGCTATAAGTTATTTGCAAGGTGTTTTATACATAGTTGATCAGGAAAAAATTGCTTGGCATTTGTGCTATTTATCTCCATCAGGTGGTATGGGACCTAGATTTATGTTTTGAAGCTTTGAGGAAAAGTGTATTGCATTGCTGGAGGCTTTAGACTGTTCTGTGAAAGAAAAGCAGTTGAAGAAATGAATGCTGCTGCCTGAATTATTACACATATCTAAATAATAAAGCCCCAGCCATGTTTGCCTCCTGCTTGTAACGGTAATAAAAGGTACTTGTGATTTTAATTACTTAGAGCAAAATTCAAGTGGTTTATTAACATCAACATAACCCTAGGACAGAATTATAGTCATGTTTTATATGCAATTGGGGAGATGCTTGTGGAAACAACATGCAAGGTATAAATCTGCTTTCCTGCTGCTTCATTGCTCAGTGTAAATTTAACCTGAGATCTACACCTTCATCTGCTGGGAGTGGAAGAGGGAAGAACAGCAGAAACAGTAACCTCAGGGGGAAAGTTTCCTTGTCCCAGCTCTCAGGAGATTGTTTCTGCCATCAGTGCAGAGGCTGCAGCCTGTCTAAAGGAGTTTCAGAACAGCTGGGAGGAAGATGGATAGACTGTCTCTTGCTCTCAGGTCCCTTATCCTACCCTACCATCATCCAGCCATCTGTCCAGTTCCTAGCAAAGATCACAGCATGCCTCATCCTGCTGTAAATGACACCAGAAGCTGATGTTCCCTCAGGGTTATGCTAAGACCCTTGGGTACCAGCCAAGGGAGCCTCAGATGAGGGGACAGTTTTCTCCTCGTTACTCCTACTTCATATCCCTGTGCCAAACAGTGAACTCTCCTATGGCCATATCTTACAAGTTTGCTTCTGGTGATGGGAAGGATGATACAAATCACCTGCATTCTCCAAAGGATTTGTCTTGGTGGCCGAAGTGAAAGGATCTAACTGCAGCTAAAGAACAAGTTGGAAGTCTCTGCACAAGGACACGTGTTAACCCCACACAACACATTATAGAACAAGGAACATCCTTTAATGGAAAACTCTGCTTTTAGTAGCCTATTTTTTGTTCTACTTGAAAGGAACAGGATCTTCTGAATTCCCCTGCTTTATCCAAAGCACACGTGGACTTTCCTCACAATAGGCAGGTGATTCCACTTTTCTGAATTAACTCAATATTCTTACTATTTCTGATTCCATTTATGTTTTGTGTTCATGTTCTGATGCTTGCCTGAAGTATTGTCCACCTGTCTTGGCTTATCCTCTCTAGTGATCTTCACTTTCCTTCTTCATTTTGGATATTTCTGCTTAATATTTTGCCCTCTTTTAGCTTTCCTATAGATTCAGAGCTTAATGTGACCTTCCCTCCTACTACTCTGTAAGCTAATATTTTATATTTGTCTACATCTTAAATTTAGTTTCCTTTCAGCTTTTTTATTATTTCTGTTTTATCAGCAATCACAGTTGCAATGTTGAGTACACTGAGTGCAATAACAAAGTTCCCATTAGTTCAAAAGAAAATCAACTGAGTCATGGAAATGTAAAACCCTGTGCGTAATCTTATTACAGATATCCTTGGTTCTGTTAATTAATCATCCAGATTCATTCCCCCAAAGCATTAACCAAATCCAGTCTAGAAGTTGAGGGATTAATGATAAGCAGCAGGAAGCCTTTATTATAAAGAGCTGTCCTGTTATTGTGTAAAAGACAGGGCTTACAGTATAGAATGACATCTTCAGTGCTCACAGCCATTGTCACATAATCATGGAGAGCTTCTCCTCCAGCATTTTAAAAAATCTTCATGCCTATTTTAACAAGCTCTGTAGAGATTTAGTAGTTACTGGCTAGCAAAGAGCAGGAACCCACTATAACCTCTTGCTTCTTACACTGCAAGAAAAAACTACACAAGATCCACCAATGGACATTAGGAAGGTTGTAGAAATCACTGCTTTTTAAACAATATGTAAATTTCAAACTCCTAAAAGCTGGCAGGAATCAAGCTGACAAAGGATAAAAGTTGTGTATCATACAGAGCCTCCATAAACAGCACACATACCTTGTGTCCTGCTAGGTGGGGGGAAAAATAAGGTATCTGTAGTAAATTTATGTGCCATAGTATAGTCCCAGCTAAAATTAGAGAGAAGCATGAAAGTGATTAAGAGAAACCATCAGTTTCTCCCTATTTCTTTCTTGACCTCTTCCACAAACCTTAATGCAGTGGTTCCCCCTCTATATCTGCTGAAATCAGACAATCTGTTAGACCATCTCACCAATATCCGGTCAGTATATGTGAAATATTTTAGAGCTAAGCTGAATTTCTAATCTGAAGAATTAAAAAAACCCACAACGTTTTTACTTATTTTAGTTTAAATAAATTCATCAAATAGGAAACATAGTGTTACAATCCTGCCTTGTTTATTCAAAGCATTTTTGTTGAAAAAAACTTCCCATTTTCCTCAGTCTCAGCCCTCTCTTGAAGGCTGCTACAAGCACAGTGTTACAGTCTGAGTAAAAGACTGAATTCAGCGCAAGGTATTTGGGGTAGACTATACTCTTCATTGCCTGTGCATTTGTCTGATATTGCTACACCTAGATCTGTGGAATTATTCTAGTTTTACATTGTTATGAATGTCCTGACTGTATCCATGGTCCTTTGTATAAAGTACCTTCTTTCCAAAGGCACAGAGCAGCCCTCCTAATTTTCCAGCCAGAACTTCAAACTAGCTTCCTGTCTTTAACCCTGCCCTTTAATTAAAACTTCCATGGCCTTGAAGCAGCATGAAGTCTTTAATCTTTCTCTGTGGTGTTTCCCATGAATGACAATCAATATAACTGCTGTAGGTACACATCTGACATTGCATTGTTCAGCAATGCACTTTTGAAGTTAAAATAATTCACTCTGTAAAGATACATAAGATTATGAATCAAATTATGAACACGTAGAATATTAAGAGATGTACTTCTTGGTCTACAAAGGACTGTTTCACTCTCATTTCAAAAACTCATTTCACATGTGTCCCAAAGATTTTTATTATTCTTGCAGTAGTGATAAACAGCAGTAATGACACATCCATCCTCTGCACTAGTAATAAAGGCATCCTCTTCATTAAGAAAGAGTAATAGATTATAAATATCAAACCTGTTAGATCTACTCCGAGTGTTTAATAACAATAATTCTTGGATGTTCTCAGGGCTGAAAAGCATAGGATCTCAAAAGAACATTAAGGAAGTGGCTAAGTTATGTCTCAGGGTACTTATTGTGAGTAACTGGTGGCAGCAGTTTGACTCAGGCCGCGTGTCCCAATGATGGCAGAGCCTGAAATGGAGTGGGGGAATTGCACTGCCACTGCTCATAGCACACACTATTAAGTACTTTTAAATTTTTAATAGGCATTTCCACCTCAGCATTCTCTCCCTTTTGCTTCTCCCAGTGTCTGAAGGCAGATACTCTTCTAGGAAGAAGGCTTATATTCCTATCTCATAATAAAATAGCTGGGGCCCAACTGTATTAACATCTGCTTTAATGGCAGTTGAAAGAAGCTGGAGGAGAAGCACCCCTCCAAAAAGAGAAATAGCCAGTGGGCTCAAGAAGAAGCAATTAGCCTCTCAGAGTGGGGGACTGGAGGGATCACGATAACAGGATACGGAGGATATAATTACAAAGCATGTGGTGCTAAAAGGCTCATCCTATATAATTCCTTTTAAAATAAAATATGTCCTTGAAGAAGGAATTCAGTATGCCAAACTGAATGGTCTCTCTGAAGGCAATCAGCACAGCTACTTGTTTTAAGCATCTTGGTGAGAGGTTCCAGGAGAATTAACCTGTTTGCTTCCAGGGATCTGACTTGCTGCTTCCTGAGAATTAGCCCAGAGGCCCACTCAGCTGAACTTCACTTGGAGCTCCTGTGAGGAAGCAGGACAGACTTGAAAAATTTGAGGAGAGGCTGTGCCTAGAACTTCATTTTTCATCCTCATCTTGAATTCTTCTAGACATAGTGCTGATACTGTGCACAGGCAGAAATTTAAATCACAGAGCAAAGGGTAGGAGAGCTTGAGAGGCACAGCTTCTGGACAGCTACAGCAAATTTACTTTGAAGCTGTAAATTGGGAGGTCTGAGACACTTCCAAAAATCCCAGTACTAACTACTAAGGATTGTGATGGACATGAACAATTAAAAAAGAAGGCAGAGTTAAATGGGGGTTTTTTTCAGTTTCTCTGTGTAACTTTGTAAGTGGATGTGGCATTCAGTTCATATTGTAAGCTTTTTAGTATTGGCACTGGGAGAAATTTGACAAAGGAAAGACATGAAAGAGAAAAGACAATGCAAAGGAAAGAAGAAAAAAAGAAATACTGACATAAAAAATAAGAAGAAAGACAAAGTGCAGAGTATACACAGGAGAACAGGAAAGAATGTACTTATTTAAAGTGTTTAAAATCAGTCTTCCTGGTAAAAGGGCAACACAGGAATCTGCCTGCATCTGCTGGCTCTTAGCCTTTTTTGTGTTTTAAATTTTCTTCCTGGCAAATATCTAGCAAGGTATTTATGTAGGCTGAAACTCTCTCCAGTCCATGGGCCACTGGGAGTGCCTAAATCCTACCTAATCTTTGGTTCAGGCAGCAGGCAGTAAAACTTAAATTGGACAGACTTTTTAAGTTTCATCCCAGAGCACCGTCCATAGAAAGGGTGACTTGAAATACGGAATATATTTGCTTGGAAGTCTATTTGCTGTTATTTTCTGAAACATCTTTGATGTCCCTTTTTCATCTCGTCTCTTGTTCTTATCCTGCCTAGTGCTATTTGGGAGGGCAGGGAAGAGTTCTGCAAATGTTCGGATGAGAAAAAGAAAGTGATTCTGTCTTCAGTTCTCATGGTCTCTGCTTGTGTGTCCAAGTCCAGGAGCATATACTTATTTCCTCAGTCAATTCTGAAAGAACCTTTCCTTTGAGGACAAAAGGTCACCTTACAGATTGAATTTACTTCTTTTCTTTCTGAGTCAGAGTCTGAACAATACATCTTTTTTTAATTCCGTTTTTAGGTCTTAGATATTTTAATTCTCTTTTCATATGTTCCAACTTCAGATTTTTTTCACCTATTTCTTAAAATGCTTTAAGTGTGACTACTGTCAAACATGGTCTCCTGGCCTTTGCGTCTTTACTACAAGTGCTGCAGCAGTAGAGGTTTAAAACAGTTTACACACTGTTTTTGATGGCAGAAAACATACACAACTGCACTGGAATGCACTTCACATTCAGTGCTTCACAAAGACAACTGGCCAGGAATGGGCTTGTTGTGAGGAATGTGGAGGTGATCCCCACTTATTTTCAATACTATATGTATTCTAGATGACGAGAGGGTTAAGAAGTAGTTGTTACTGAATTGTTGATATTGATGACATAATGATGGGGGGGTTTTATGATTTGAGGTGATCTAGGTCTTGTAGATGGACAGCGCCCCACACGCAAATATGCAAGGAAAAGCAATTGCGAGATAAACCCAGAAGAGTATTGAAACTCTGAAACTCTGAAGCTTTTTTCTTCCATTTTGTGGAATTCACCAGTATTATATGAAATGCAGCTTTTTTTTTATGCACAAAAACAGGAGAGCTTCTCAGAAAATATTTGAAACAGTTAATATTTGATGAGATTTGGGAATAAAATCCATCAGTGCCATCTCCTCCAGTAATACTTACAGCAGCTAAAAACAGGTGGTTAAAAAAAAACCCCAAAAGGTGAGGAAGATATTCTCACCAGGACTTTGCATCCTTGTCTAGGAACTACTGGATAAATTATTGTATACACAATCTGCAGCCTTTATGGACATCTCAGATTTGACTGTTACTTGTAGCACTCTATTCTGATCAAATTTGAAGAGAAGACATTCAGGTATAGTAGTAACTCTACAGCGTCATGTCTGTGTGGTGCAGTCTGGTGAAAACCTCCAGCCAGAGAAGTTTGAATCCTTCTTCTTCCTTTCTTTTCCCCTTCACTGTCTTGTTCTGTGAATTGAAGATGTGATACTAAAAGTAACTGAACTATTTCAGAAGAGGGAAAATGGGAAAGACACTGTCCTTACAGCTAGGCTAATATTGCAGAGAAAGGCTGAATGTAAATTTGACAAAAATGTGAATTTGTTCCGAGTGGAGGTTGGGAATGTAGGAGGCGTGCAAACAGGGTAGTGGTGGTTGGTCATGAGACAGTGCATCTAAATGCAGATTACAGAATGATTGCAGGACAGCAACCATCACTTCCAAAATAGCTAATACTTGTGTTAGAAATGTGCATTTGACGTCTGTGGTTTTTGAGTTAGGAAATAGAAACAGATTATAAAGTTATTAGACAGTAACCAAACAAAATTAACAAAGCATACAAGTAGAACAAGGTCCTCACAAAGAGACTAATAATTATTTGTGGAGAATATTTACCAAATAACTTTAAATATACTAGAGGAAAGGATGATCTGTTCCTGACAGGTCGTAGCCAGTGTAGGTTTCACATATGCATTTGACTCCTGGCAGATGAATTCATTCTGATATGAGATAGAGCCTATTAAGAAATGGGCTACACAAGTAAAAGTCCACACTCCATTTCCTTTAAGGTTGCTAAGCACAACAGTTATTGCCCTCAGTGGTAAGGCAAACACATAAATTAATAAATGTCTTATTAATGAGTACACTAAACATGAAAATGTCCAAACGGGAGAAATACCAACTATGCGTGTTACCAACTGGGCATATTTCATGTTGGTTAAACAAATGAGCTAATAGGATAAGAGTCAAAGGTTGTAGCACATGTAACTGTAAGAATTTAGTTCTGTCTTGAATATACCTTTCTACATCAATAAGAAATCTTTCAGAAAAGTGGTGATGATACATACGGTTAAAAGCAGTGATGCTGAGTGTTGTAGGTTTGTATGTATGTAGCTTTATATGTACAAACCCAACTCAATTACTGTAATTTCTTAACCTAAAATGAAGGGTAACCAAATGTAACAAACCCAGTTCCATCAAACTACAAATTCTAAAAATGATTATGGGAAGATTTTGACTGTTTTGTCCTGAATTTTTAACCCAACCTTGCTTTTTTCACATGAAGCATCCTTGTTCTTGATTGGAAATGAAAATCTGCTTCCTTCAGTTTCTAAGGTTTGAGAGTTTCTCTCCACATTTGTGAGCTGTCTGCAACCCAGACATCCACCAATTTCTCCTCCGTTGCCTCTTGAATATGGGAGTGGTGTTGTAAAGGTAAAAGCCAAAAATTTGACTTGAAATTTCCCCCTGCATGCATCAATTTTGCATTGCTTATACTGTAAGATGCTTACTGTAGATTAAATGTAGTCCAGCAGCAAATGTGTTAAAGCTTAGGGAGGTGGGGATGTTGCAGCAGAATACACATTACAGAAAGTAACATGCCTGCTGCCAAATGCAGCTCTCACTGCAGAGTCCCTGGAACACAGTCCTCAGGCACCCTAGTCTTCCTTAAATAAACACAACTTTTTGTTACTGTGATGTGTGACTGGTATTTTTATGCACAGTGTTAGACAGAGCCTAGTGTGGGTCTCTGGTGTAAGTATGTGTGCCTGCAAGGGCAGCAAGACAAATCAGAGACTGGTGGAGTTAAAATGCTCTGGGATCAGAGTTAAGCAGAGTTGTATCTGACTGCATCATGCCCAGACAGCTATACTTCACACACACATTGGGATGAAGATTTCCAGAAGCTCACAAGTGGTTGGATGTTCTCTCCCCAGTTTGAAACCAGTCTTAGTTGGATGCTGATTGCTCTTGATGGCTTTGCTTCGAAAGCTACTCTGGAGTGACTAAACTGAACACTGAGGAGAGGAAGGCTTGAGTGCTGTGGTCGTGCAAGGCATCATCAGAGGAGGAAGACGGACAGGCTAACTTGAAAACTTGAGATGCCTCTTAGCTCTCCCAGCCTCTGCAGAGCAAGGCACTTGGACATCACCCTCACTGGGACAAGCAGAGGGCCAGCCAGCCACAGGAGAGACTTACTGCATACAGGTCTTTGATATTTGGAATTCTACGCTTAAATAAAACATTGTGGGCCTTAAATATGTTAACAGTTCTACAAACCCTGCAATATTGCACATATGCAGAGTTAAAATAACGTCATCCAAAAAAACATGGGGTTTTTTTTCTAGGTGAGCAGCACCATCCTCCAAGTAATATAATGTGCTTACTGTGTCTTCCCTTTTAAAAATAAGACAGCATAAACTTTTTAGAAAGAAAGAATATAAGTGCTCAGCAACAAAGACTTTTTAGTACATATTCTAGTATAACCAGAAGAGGAGTCTGATTGTCCTGCCTTTCATAGCCACTTACCTCTAGGAAAAACAGGTGAAATTTTGATATAAAAAGCTGATTTAGTGTTTTCCTGCTTATATAGCAGAGGCTCAGATGATCCAGGAAGATCCGCTCCAAGCAGAAGCCAGAGTTCTCCAGGTTCTGATATTATTGGTCATCTGAATCCGAGGGAGTCTATTAAATTCTGTGCCTGTATTTTACCCATCAGTGAGCCTAAAGTTTCTTCACAGAGGCAGTGTAAAATGAATTAATATTTCATAATGTGCTTTGAAATCCTCAGATAAAAGACACTGCGAAATATTTCATGGACAGAACCATCCGAGGTGAGATCTGCCTCCTTTTATGTAACTTCCTCAAAAAATCAGAGACTAATTGAACTCCAAGAGGAAATAGTGCCATGAAACAAGATGGACCCACAATTCTCAAACATGCCAATGATCTGTACCATCCAAGGAAGATGAATTGGTAAGCTATGTCTATTAAGAAGACTTGAAAATAATCATGAAAGCCAGGGTTGTCTTTATTTCATTTGACCAAGCAGACATTTTGTGGTCTTAGCACTGAGCACATGAATATTCTTTTCAGAAGGATCACTTTGAAAGGAACCTAATGATTTTTTGTATAAAGCTCATCACCCTATTTGTACATGAAAGCACAGTGTACTTTGAGGACTGACTTCCCTTCCTTGGGAAGGTAAATATTTCCATTCTTGCTCTGCATCTCAGGATCTTCCAGAGATAGGTAACATTAACTGTGATGAAGAGCTGCAGAACAATCACCTCACCAGAGAAAACACGTCCTTCACTTAGTTAGCCCCGACTTAAAGCTACTACTGCACAGAAGAGGCATAGGAAATGCAAAAACATCCTGGAGCTTCATCAGACTGCAGACCACCGAGAAAGCTTGCCTCTTAAATATGAAGAACTCTCCAGACAGCAGAAGTAAGGTGGTGCTTTCCCACGGTTTCCTGAACAGTCTTTCAGGACTGCTTTTCAGTAGCTACTATTTATATAATTAACAAATACTTTGGAATGTTTGTGAAGTATTGATAGCTGCCCAGTCTTGTTTGCAAAGTACACTCATTTTAATTTGACCAAATCTTAAGAAATGTTGAGTATTTGCGTCTTTGTCTGCTGACACATCTCATTTTGGAACCTGGTAAATGTGCTGAGTATTTTCATACCCACAGAAAAAAATCACAGGGAGCAAAGGGTGCTGAGGTCACTGTCCTCAGCATCTTGTGAAACCTAATTCTTTGCTTATAGCTATGTGTATCCTTTTTTATATTCATTGTGATGTGTTCTCTCCTGCATCCACTTTTCAGTGTCTTGTTAATTAATACCAGTTAGACTTTTGTGCTTTGACAGAACAGTAACGCTACCACATGTTGTGGGTATGTCATGACTGGGGATCTTAAAATTATTGCTGAAAAAACACCACCATAAAAGTTGCTATAGGCAAGCAGCATCCAGTTGTGACATAGTACATTTTATTTAACATGTGTAGTTATGGATGTATTTTGTTTCATGCCTCAAAAAGAAGTTGTTAAACTGTGTTAAGAAAGCTGTAGAGTATGTGACTGCAGGTATTGGAATATTATTGTTAAATCCATGGGGTATCCTTATCTCGGCTGTTGTGTCGAATTTTGTTCTCCCTCTTGGAAAGGACACGGCAGGAACAGAAAGGCTGTGGAAAGGATGGTAGAAATTACTAAAGGCATGGATGAAAATAAGACCCGGAATAGTGGCTGGACCCGAAGGAAAATAAGGGAGCGATAATGCGGAGCAAATAAAGAACTGATTCGGAGAGTGAAAATTCTCCTTTCCCCTCAGACAGTGTGAAGAGAACTGAGCAGCCCGTGATAGAAGCAGGAGCCCCTTCCGTGCGGGTGCAGTAGCCCAGGGCCAGCAGTCACCACCGGGGCCAGGAGCCCGGCTTGCTCCGGGGAGCCCTGGCGCACCGGCGGCAGCGGGAGCGGTGTCCGCAGCCGCATTACGGTCCCTGCTCCCTGCGTGCTCCGCCGGAGCCCGAGCCGGACCGCGGGGCCGGCGCCGTCCGGGGGCTCCGCAGCGCCCCGAGCCGCGGCGTCCGGGCGCCTCCCCCCGGCCCCGACCCGGGGGGCGGCCCCGGGAGCCCTGGGGGCGGGCGGGGGGGGCCTTGCCGGTGACGTCGGGTTTGCAGCAGCCCCGAGCGGCAGCGGGCGGGCGGGCGAGCCCCAGCCCCCGCCGCCCGGTGCTGCGGCAGAGGGCGGCGGGCCGGGCGCC
>JAWWEV010000115.1:44478318-44551586 GCA_035583235.1 Hafferia zeledoni
GCCGCCGAGGAGGGCTCCGGCGGCGCCAGGATGTAGGCGCGGGGCGGCGGGGAGCTGCCGCCGGCGACGGGCTCGCCATGAAGAAGCATTCGGCCAGGGTGGCCCCGCTCAGCGCTTGCAACAGCCCCGTGCTTACCCTCACCAAAGTGGAAGGTAAACGATGAGGCTGGGAGCGGGACCGGGGTGCCTCGGTGAGACGGGTACCGCCACGGGGGATGCTCCGGGGAGACCGGGTACCGCTCCAGGGGATGCTCCAGGGAGACGGAGTGCGGTGCTGGGGCGATGCCCGCGACTCGTGGGCGGGCGGTGGGGACCCACCGAGCAGGCAGCTACCCCGCCGCCGGGCATCGCCGGCGCCCACTCCTGTCCCCTGCCCCGCTCAGCTCCGGGTCTTTCCTCACTCGGACCGCAGAGGCAGAGCTCCGCTCCGGAGCTCCCCTCGGGGCCCGGGAGCAGCGCCCGAGCCCCTAGGCAAGTACGTGCCATGCAGGACCCTTGTCAGGAGGGAGGAAGGATGCTGGACAGATTTGCTCCACCGATGTGAGGAGCACAGGTTGTTCCAGCTGTCTGTCCTCACCCATAGTTGCCAATCCAGCTGCATGGTAGCCGTGGGGTTGGGGTCTTGTGGCCAGCAGGGACATTCTTAGCCCAGTGGGGCGGAGCTGGGGAGGGGACGTGTTGACAGACCTTCGGGGACCACAGAGACCTTTGGAGACTTTCAGGAGACCTTGAAATGGGCACTGATGTGCTCAGGAGGGTTCCACAGAGAAATCTGAAGCTCTGGGTGTACCCAGTGGGGAGGTCTGGAGTGAGGAGCTATGGTCTTGGGTGGTAACCTGTAAGCCATGTCCTGGAGAAGCACAGCAGGTGAGACTGGGAGTGATGTGAAGACCCCATCTGAGGGATGCATATAGAGCTCACTTCCTGAAGGAAGAGCTAAGGTAAAGCTGCTGGTTTGGGGGATGCCCTGGAGGATGTGGTAGTTGGTTGAGAGAATGGAGTTGAAACAAAAAGGTTGGCCAGGGGAATGGAGGGAGGAGAGGCAGAAAAGGGATGAGCAAGATGAGGCAAAGAGGAAAAATGGCTCAAAAAAGGGAATGATTGAACAGTAAGAGGCAAAATGTGAATGTGACTCCATAGAAAGCTCATGAAAAAGAAAAAAGTAATATTGAAAAACAAAAAAAAGGCAAGTAAAAATGGTAGCAAAAGCTCTGTGGAGGAGAAAGTGAGAACAGGCAGAAATGCATAAGCGGGGAAAGGAACTAAAATCAGCAAGTAAAACTGGAAAATTGGGTACCTGAAGGTTGTTATTTCAGTTTACAGAGAATACAGCTGTTGCATTCCCGTAACATAAAAAATCACCTCCTGTAGAGATAGGAAAAGGTATCTCAGTTTTCAGATGGGAAGAAGAGCAGGCCTGATCTTCATTACACTATAATTAGAATTAAAAGGTGCTCTTGGAGTTGTCCCTGTGCACAGTGGAGTGTTTCTCTCAAGGTTTGCATTGGAGGCTCCTCTGGGCAAGGAGCGCATCTTCCTTTCTTGTGGTGCACTGCACATGCTTTATGAATCATAAATAATAATAACGTACCAGGTTCCAGCTTTGAAATGTGGGTCATCTCATTCCTCTTCTACCAGTTCAAATACAGTTTATTGCCTACCTTATATAGCAATGGAAGCAGAGCACTCTTTCACCATGCTGTAAAATCAAATCCTTTCAAGCATTTCCATGTCTGCTCTGCATACCAGCTCTCAGATACCCTATTGCTGCCCACCAGGGACTTTGTTGACCTAGCTGGACTTTTCCTTCTTTACTTCAGATTCCTTTTTCCTTTGTCATCAGTGGCAAAAATCTAAATAGCCTTGATGATGGTGTATGATAGCGCCTGGAGTTTCTTTCCTTCCCTTTAATGAAACAGACTGGCTTTGTTTGAGAACTTCTTTTTCCAAATCAATTGACATTTCCTTTTAGACTGATACTGACTAATTTTGCCAGCTGGTGTTTAAAGCCGTATAAAAAAAGCCACGATGTAGTTACAGGCAAAAATAAAGTGAGGCAGTGGGCATACTGTGGACTGCTGGCTTCCCCTGGTCTGGCTGCTATACCTCTGGCAAAGATTTGCCTTTCTAAAGTTCTCTGGTGGCCCAAATCCATTGCAAGGGTATAGACATTGCTGCAAGAGCAAGACAGCAAAACTTTCCTCTGCTTTGTAGTTATGATCATTTTCTCCCCTATCAACCACCATCAAAACATTTCAAGGATCTTTGGCAGAACCATTAGGAATATGTTTCATTCTTGGATGGTTAGCCAAGAGAAGCCTTTCATTGATATGCATTGCTGTAAAGCCCTCCAGCATTCCCTCTATTTTCCTGCTGGTGCAGTAGCTTCTTTGCTTTAAAGGGAAGATAAGGACTTTGTGCAGCTTCAGAAGCGTGACTGCCGTTTCAAATTATTTCAGAGATTGAATCATCAGTATGCTTGGAGCCTGCTGTACCAGCACTTTTCAAGACAACTGTATCTACGTGCATTGCTCAGGCAGGCAGTAACCATACCATGTGTTTTCTGTGCCTGGTATCATTGCACATGCTCCATATTTTGCGAAATATAGGCTTGATGCCTGAGTTGTTCTTTTTCATCTTTCTGTTGTTGTTTTTCTCACCAACTTCTATCCATACCTCTCTCACCATTCCTCTCTCACCAACCAATTGACAGTTTTCACCCTATTTGTACATGAAAGCACAGTGTACTTTGAGGACTGACTTCCCTTCCTTGGGAAGGTAAATATTTCCATTCTTGCTCTGCATCTCAGGATCTTCCAGAGATAGGTAACATTAACTGTGATGAAGAGCTGCAGAACAATCACCTCACCAGAGAAAACACGTCCTCTACTTAGTTAGTCCCTATGTAGAGCCCCATATTCCCAGGCTTTCAGCACCAAGGAAATGGTATTGCAGCTTCCCCATATAGCACATTTCCTCTGCACTGTTCTGTCAGGAAGAGTGACTGGTGATATTTAAATTTGCTTAAAAGGCAAATGACACCTCTCTGCTATCAATTATTGCACATAAATGTCTGAACTGAGTTGCCATGGAACCAGATTCTGCCACATGTTCAGCTGGAGTAACCTCGTTTGCATCACTGGAGTTGCAGGGAGTATGTATATGTACAAATAAGAAATTAATTTGGCCTTTAATATATTTGCATGCCTGTAGGGAATTCATCACAAGCGTATCAACACTGTAATCAATTTAATAATAAATCTTTTTCACTTCTTTAGCAAGTACAAACGGAAGATCCCAAGCACAGCAAAAACTTTGATGAGTGGCAGTCTGCTTGCTTAAGAGAGGAGATTGTTATTATCCTCATTTTGCAGATGGAGCAGCCAAGAAACTGCAGAATGAAGCAACTCGCTTAAAAACAAGCAGGAGATCTTTTCTCAAAGCAGGCAAGAAAATATCTCAGCAGATAGTCATGGTCCCCAGACTTCACGCCCATGTCTTCTGGCCACGAGAGGGCCCTGCCATGAATAGATGCAATAGTAGTTGGACAAGCCTTCTTTTATTGAAAACAGTGACTTCAGCATAATTTTGGGGAAATAAGCTCAAATGATGCATAAATATATCTCTGGGTAAAACTGTGTTAAGTTGTAGCAGTGTTCTGCTCATGGCCTCTAAAGGTTTTGGTAGTCAGGCAATGTTTGTTTGTACTTAACTGAGCACAGAGGCATACCTTGTTTAAATCTCACCCTTCACATCTCTAGAAGTAAGATTTGTGCCTACTGGTCTTTTTCACATGAAAGCCATACATGAAAGCAAAGCGCATTTGCGGTGCTTGTGTGTTCTAGCAGACAGAAGCAGCTGGAGAGCAGGAGAGGCTGGTGGCTCTGTGGCTCAGGCAGGGCATCTCTACTGAAGTGGCCTTGCTAGCTTCTGCATGGAGTGGTTAACTTAGTAAAAGTTCACTTTTTTCAGTCTGTCTTTCTGCACAGAAGACAGTCTTCAATGTGAACATTCATGATCAGGGCAGAGACTATCAAACCCGCCTTGTTCTTGCTCCATAGCTATGGTAGCAGATTTCTCCTGCTCCTAACTGGAACTGGGTGAAGGTGATGGTAACAAGTTTGGATGCAGCTACAGGAATGAGTGGGGGGGTAGGTTTGCTGTGTATCTGCTTCTCCATAGTACCTGCCATCCTGCACTCTATTACTACAGGATAGTAATGTAACTTACTCCCCTGATGTAAAAGAGGTACCGTCTTTCATGCTTATTTTGGGTACTGAGTGTTAAATGCGCTTGGGCTTTAATTACAGTCTGACTTTGGCCCAGGGCAACTTTTGCCCAATTTTCATATTCCTTGCAGTATTTTCAGTTAGCAAAACAGCGTATTTGAGCAGATATTCAATATCTTGTTCCAAAAGTGTGAGGAGTTTCTTATTGCATAACACCTGGCTCCCTTCCGAAATAGCACCATGCTTTCTTAGACATTAAACAGCCTCAAAATCAGCTGCTCTTAGCTGTGCTAGGCTTACTCACTGGGGAGTCCTTCCAGCTCATCTTTGATCATGTCCCACTGGTTATTTTGGCTGCCATCGTGCTTGTGCAAACTCATAAACTATAGGTTTGGAGGTGACTCATTACTTCTGCACTGTGTCCCCTCCTCAAATGGTGCAAAAATAAAATGAGACCGTTTTGATGTTGCTAAACTAATGCCAGAGGAGGAGTTCTAATGCATCACAAAGCAGAAAGATAAGTTATTAAAGATTTATCTAAGCTTCCTTACTTTAGTGGCTGAAATGGACAAACAATAGTTTCATTTACAGTGACAAGGCTTAAGAATGACAGTATCAATTGGACCATCTTCTCAGACCTTCTGTAGATCACAGACCATTTCATTTCACCCACTTATCCCTCAATGAAGTAAGGTGCATTTGTAGTCATCTTGAATCAATTTAGGCATTTGCTTTCAGAAAATAAGCAGATTACTAATCCATCTATTTAATTATAGATTTCTCCCACGAGAAGCTGGAACAAGAACCATTAAAAAATAAATATTAAGTCACCAGAATGCATTATTCACTGTCTCCTGATTTAATTTTGTAATTCCTGTAAAAGACATTTTGTCCCTGTTTCCTAATGGCTGACAATTGTAAACAGTAGGGTTTGTAGCATAGAAGCAGCTCAGTGTAAGAGCCCATGTTCAGAAAAGACTAGTAGTTCAACATACTAGTGTATGTTAGCTCAACATATATTGCCCAACAATTTCCCAGCAACAAGGCTCATATATAGGATTATTTATGTTGTTGCCTTCCCAGCACATTGTACTCCGTATAGCATGTTCACTTATGTAGTAAGCAGCTCTCTGCACTTGGCTGGAGTACCACTGCCAACCTTTAGTCACAGCCCAGTTAATCTTTGTTAATTATAAACCGTGAGATGCCACTGCAGACCTGGATAGCATCCTGCGGAAGCGGGAATTTGGCCAATAAAAGAGTACATTTACTTTGTAGTCTTCACTGGGTTTTGCTGACAGCCACTGCAGCATAAGATCAAAGGCAACAGAAAACAAGGTGCTGACTTGCTTTCAGGCATTGCTGCTCACCAAATGTGTGGGCACCATGTATTGGAGAAACCAGGTGCCACCTCCCAGGTTAGCTGCCTGGTTCCAGAAACATAGATCCACTCTACCTGAACCTAATGCAGAGGTACCCAGCCTGGAAGTTTTGTGAGTCCTTCTCAAGACATGAATTTTGACATGAGATCTAGCACCCTTTGGTTATACAAAAGTCATGTGTTGACTGTCCTGGAAGTAATAGGTATACATTTAGTTCAGTATCACTATTTCTACCCCAAGCATCCTCAGTTAAAAAGAACAACCAAAACAAGTGTGAACCCCATTAGCCTTGTAATTTAATCAGAGTACAGAAGTGAGGAAGTAAGAGCTAGAAATGCCTTTTCCACAGTCACCTCAAATTCCCTAGTGCAACTCTCAGCAAGGATAATATTGTGTTTGTGGTTGAAAAAGGCATAAGTCTGTCTTCTGTAGCTGATTGAAACAAGTGAGGAATAGTGGGTTGCAAAAGCCTTTCTCACTGAAAAGGAGAAGAGGCAAGTATCAGAGAGAAAATAGAAACTAGAATTTTTGCATGTAATGTATTTTTGCTCAGAGTTATCCTGAGTCCCTCAGTGCCCACGTGGGTCTAGGCAAACCTGGGGGTTTTAAAGGAGACTCAGCTTTTGATGAGTTTGCTGCTAAGGGTGCATCTCATCTTTCCTCCATCCTTGAGAAAATCATGTGGGGACTTCTGTGGGTATATGTGGATTACTCTTACAACTGTGAGCATGCTCAAGTCCATGTCAAGTCCACACTAATATCTGATTATTGGTTGACAGAGAACAGGTGCTCCTACAATCCTGTTCTCAACTTAAGACCCAAGAAAAGCATTGTGTTTGAGTTTCAATAGTAGGTTAATTATTTAGGTTCTAGGAGAGCAATCAATTGGAGTTAAAATTCAGTATGCAAGAAACCAGTGGGCTACAGCAGGTTCTTCTATCTAAAACTGGGCTTACTTGAAAGCCAAGCAGCTCTGAATATTTGAAAGCTCCGTAAGGAAGAAAGAACATTGTCTTGTTTTTGATAACATGCAGTTAGCATAGCCTCCACAGTTAGCATGGATTCATTTACTTGCCTGCATATATGCACTGATATAAATGTGTTCTTTATATTAGTATAAGTAGCTGAATTCCCTTGGAGACAAAACTGTTACACAAGAAAGACACATAGCACTCAAATGCCCAGATAATTAATACAGTAGTTTCCTGCAGAGAATCCAGTCTGTTTTTTATACTCTCTCAACCCTTTGTTCAGTCTGAAATTTGAACAGACTTTGATTAAAATTTGCCCAGGATACAGTTTTGGTCATACCTGATTTTCATGCTAAAGGAAGTTCTGCTTCCATAAATCCTCAAAGTAAGTGGCAAAACTCCCAGTGACCTCGCCAGGTAACTCCCTGTAATTTTTATTCAAGAAGGGAATGCAGAATAATATCAAAAATACATAACTTATAATCAGGATTATTCTTTGCATGCTTTTGTGGTGGTTAATTTTCAGTCCCACAATGCTGATGCTGTAATAAGTACCCAGTATCTTCCATTTTCACTATGACTCCAGTTATGAATTCTAATTAATAATAAAAAGGACAGTATTTAGAGGAACTCCTCACTTCACAAAATTCAAAGTAGAGTATAATATTTTAATGAAGCCCATTCGAATGCAACACTTTTAATAGAATTTCTAAGCAGTTGGCTCTGAAGATAAATTAAATGGATTAAAGTCCAAAGTGCTGCAGTATGAAGTTGATAATTTTTCAGCTTTCTCTGTATCACTAACTGGAATTAAAATACATATTTTGCAGAAAACCTTGCTGGAATTTTTGACAGGAAGAAAGGCATATGTATGCTAGGGAGTAGAATTTGGCATATCTTCAGCAAATATGTGCAGGTTATTTAGTTCCAGGTTTTAGTAAGTTTAGGTATAATACTTAGCACAGGATAAAACAGAAATTAATATATTATAACCATGAGTGATAAAAAACACTGTATCTGTGAGTAATACTTTAGGATATGGGAGTACCTGTTACAAGAAACTTAGGCCTGTTTGGCACAAGTTAAGCTATATGGATGATCTAATGATATCAGAGATATGGAACGGATTTCCACAAAGAGGACAAGAGAATCATCTTGATTGCCAGTGAACCAATAGTCCTACCCGGCTGAAATTAAGGTGAGATGATCAGACAAGTTTGAATATCCTGCATAGATTATCGTAACACTTTACTTTTGTAATTACTTAATTTATACTGTGAATTCCTATAGAAAAAGATAGTCTGAACTCAGAATAGTTTTTTCTTGCTTTGAGTTTGCATTCATGTATTTTTCCCCATTTTCAGATGCATGCATCCCTTATTCTGTGGCCTCAACCAAATTTAGACCTTTTGACCTAACAGATTAATACCCTAGTTTTGTTCTTTAAAATAACTCTACTGTGGACTTTAAAACTATTTTCTGTATTGATTTATTCTTAAGTTAGTCATGCCATTTCATGATCAAATTAAGTAAAATTATTTTTATCCCTTACTGTAAAAGCAAAGTATTTAAAGAAAACTTTTCCCAATTAGTATCTAAAAATGATATGTACAATGTTATGTTGACCCAATATTCTCTTCTAAAAACTGATATAATAAAGTTATATGCAGTTTTGTCAGTTTTGAATTATGATACATTAATTGACACTCATTAAAAATTATAATACTGATCTTTTAGACCTTCAGCCCGGACCATGGAAAGTTAAGGAAATCTGAGCAAACCCAAAGTCATTGCAATACTGAGTGCTGCAATGACCCACCCACCAGCCACCCACAGGGACTCAGAGCTTTCCTGTAGGAACCCAAGAGCAGTTTCCTCAAAAATCACATCTACAGCTGCCATACGAGGCCTGACCAAAGGTCTGTCACATCCTCCCTCCAGCTTGGTGGAATTGATCAGGAACATGTATTTTCTAGCTGCAGATTCACCTCTCGAAGTGTGGGTGTGCTGACAGCTGCAGTTTCCCCAGATGTAGGAAAATAATTGTCTTCTTTTCTGCTTTGTTCCCAATAATTTTTGGCAGTTATTTTGCTTTTCTGGCTGCTCTTGAACACTGAGTTGCCCTTTTCCATGGAGCAGCCTGTGAAGAGCTGGGGATCCCTGGTGGCAATGGCCAGAGCCCATCACTGAGTGTACAGCGTGTGGGTTGTTTACTCCCACCTGCATCTCTTTTTCAGGACACTTCTCCATCTGTCGATTAATGACCCAGGCACGTAGCCTGCCAGCCCTTACAGCTGGCCATTGCCCTTGCTAACCTGTCTAACTTCACATTGTGAGGAAACTGTCACCTCATGGCTCAGCTACCTGTGGTTAATGGGGAAGAGTGCAGGACCCACAGCAGACCTCTGCAGAGCTTTGTCCACTTCCCCCACTACTGTATTTATTCCTCATTGGTTTGCTATCTTGTACTGAGCCTTTTATCTATTCCAACACCTCTGCCTGCTTATTTTCTGTAAGGACCTTTGGAGTGGGATTTTATCAGTAGCCTCTTAAAAACCTAGAAAGGGAACCTGCATCTCCTTTATTGCTGTGCCTGTTGCCTACCCTCAGAGAGCACTGGTGAGGCTGCAGGATGAATCACCTAGTTTGCCCAGTAGATAATGCTGAGCAGCGACCTGTGCCTTATTCCCTCGAAGATGCCTGTCCCTAACTATTGCTTACTCTCTTCAGCACTTGACTAGTCTATTTCAGAGCTGAGTTGACAGCTAAGTGGCTGAAACTTTTCCTTCAAAAAGTGGAGGTGGAGTGTGTGCTCCTTTTCAGTAGCTCAGTGTGTAGAGCAGCCTTCTACCCTGCTAGAAGGAGGTGGCCTAATCCACAGGCCCTGCATGGTCAGGGGAACCCAGATATCAGCAAAACTGGTCTGCTCAGAATAGAAAATATCCTTATTTACTGGGAAAGCATGAATTGAGGAGGTCATTTGCCTAAAGGAGCAAAAGTGAGGCTCTAGGCCTTGTTCTAGTGACTACTTGAAATACAGAATGGAAATATTTCTTGGAGGTGACTCCTAAAATGAGAGATGGAAACTCTCAAGTGTGTCTTTGAATTCTGACAGGGTCTGTGTGTAAAGAGAGGTACATGGCTGTTAGGAGTCATGGTACTTTGGCATACCCAGGAACAGATTCTTTGGCATCTGATGAGCTCTAGTGGGGCTGAGAGAAGGATGCAGCTGGTACAAGCAGCTTTGGCAAAGCTAAAGCTAATTTGAAGAAGATGGGAATGTCGCTTGATGGAAAAGTTAGGCTGTGCATGCTCTCATTACTGATCTGTGCAGAAAGGTTGATACATGGGAATTACTGGCTTCCAAAATGAAATATTAACAGTTCCTTAAAACCAGCTACTAGGATGACCTCTGAAAAGAGAGGTTATCATTGACAATGGCACAAGAAAGCTGCACTAGCCATTAGGTGATCTGCCAGGTGACGAGTGAATCCTTACGATCTCACTCTTTAACCTGACTGTGAAGAAAATGCCTGGGCAACATATCTGAATAAATATCAACATTTCAGATTTAGATAACTGCAATAGCAATTAGAGACATAAATCACTTCATGGATTTGGTATGTTTCATCTTTTCACGAAAAGATGCCTCAGCTGGTTTTAACAGCTTAGCTCAAAAATCCTGAACACCTAAATAATGCATAGTTAGTGTGGTAGGCAGGAATGGGATCAAAACAAAATCTGAGGAGTTTGTAAGTCTGCTACTGAGGCATATAACATTGTATGTCCAGAAAAACACCGTCAGGAATCATCCTGTGTGTTCTTGGATGTGCTGGAACTAATGGTCTCCCACAGATCTCTCCATGTAGTGATTATTGGGTGAAGAAGAGGTCACACAGAACTCAAGGCTATGAGAATATACCTTGGGTAGTGTCCAGCTCTGATCCCGCTGCATGCCACACCTTTCTAGAACTCTAACCATGCTGAGAGTCAGGCACTGTCTTAAAGGATGTGCCGCAGCTCCCTCTCCCCTCTGTGATAAGCATATATTTTTGCAAGCTTTACAAACTTGTTCTGCGCAATGCTCAAGCAGTTACAAAACATTTGAGAGGCTACTTACTTTGATACACATTCATAGCCTGGGGAAGCTGGCAGAGTTGTGCATTACCATTAGGTACATGTTTTGGTCCCTAATAAGCAGAACCTTAGTCGGTAAGGGTCACTTTCTCATTCTGAGGGGTTGGCAAGGGCACCCAGCACTTGTGTAATACTTTTTTAACTCATTTGCTGACTAGCTGACAACAGCTAAAGCAGGTCATCGATGACAGCTAAATATGTTTTATGTGGTGCTTCATAACTCTGAGTCCACCACTGCTGTCTGTGGTGGCTTTACTATCTGTTCCTGACAACAGTGGTGGAGAGGTGAGACTCATCTCACCCAGCTTCAGACACCCACACCAGAGACACCTACTTCAAGCTTGTCGCCCCAGACTGTTTAGAGCTGGTGGAGAGAAACAAGCACTCAGAGAGGGTGATTCATCTGGCTTGTTTTAATCGTCTACTTTAGGAGATAAATTGTGCTATGGAAATGTCTTTTTTCTGTCTACTAACTATGCAGAAAGTGTAAATCACTGTCTAAGATATACAAGTCTGCACAGCAGATGTCTCAAACTGAGAAGATGAATGCCACCCTTGGTTTTTATCAGTAGCATATTTTTAACATACACATTGAGGTACCACAGTGTGGTCCTGCAGTAAGCCTTTAAGTGGCTAGCTGTGCACACGAGTCTGAAGACTCTTGTCTAGACTTTTGAAGTGATCTGGACAAGCTACTTAATGGTTTACCTTTAAAGGTTTAAAGTTGTAGTGCCTTCCCAGGCCTGTTTTGCCTCATGGTCTCAGCTGGGATTGTGGAGTAGGTAGCTCAGGCATAAATGTCCCTACCCCAGGTATCTGAAGTCAACTGAGGGGAGCCTCACCCATATGGAGGAAATAGAAGGACAGCTGTTTTTTGAGGGTTGGGGTTCTCCATGGGTAATGACATTGTCAGTAGCTTTGGAGGTGATTTCCTTCATTTGCTTCTGAATGCCCTGAAGAAGAGGTTGGGCTGAAAGGGAGGAGGAGTGGTTCCAGTTGGGATTTATGAAACATGAAACTGAATGAACAAGAGGGACAGGGAAAAGCTAAAATTAGTAAAAGCAAGACAGGCATTTTTTGCTCTAGCTTAATATCTTAATTTTTTCTTTTGTGGTGTACAGTTGCATGCAGATGACTCTGCTGCAAGGACCAATGGAAGAAGCCCACTAGAAGACTGCAGAAACAAAATTAATGTCGTGTTTCATCCATTCCAAAAAGACATTTTGCCATCTTTAATTTTTTTTTTATTTTATTGCCAGCTGACCCTTGTGCAGTGTTAGGGAGTGAGCAGCTTTTTAACCAGGGTGGATTTGATGTCACCTCATCTGTGCACCCGTGATTTGGGTGAGGAGAGTGTCCCCAGTGACACAGGGATGAGGTGGGGAAAGCTACAGCTCTGGGTGTTGTGTTTGCCAGCTGGCAGGCAAGTGCCCTGCATGATGAATAAGAGGATGAGACCACATGGGTGTATATAATCTGTAGTGTCCACCTTCTCCAAAGACAGTCTGTATTTTTGGGGTAGATTATGTTCCAGACACCGTCCAGGACAGTGCCGCATCCACTGGAAAAGACTGTGCTCATTTGGCATGTAGCCCCCTGGCAGCACAAGAAATCATGAGGTCACAGTACAGTTTCACTGACAGATGCTACAGGTACTGACAGATATTAGAAGTCTCAGGTTGTAACTGTTAAGCACCAGGACAGTGATTTTTACCCCTCTAATCATAAAACCCATTGTGCCTGGGATAAGTTTTCACTCACTCCAGCATGTAAACGCATGGAAAGAATGAGCATCCCTGGAAATTTAACTCTTGAGGTGCAAGATCACTTTAGAAATTATGCATACAGCATTGTCTGTTGCTGAAAGGGAATGTTTCTGTTCATATGCTTAACACAAAACTGTAACAGTGTAAGTAATTTTGCCTGTGTAGTAGAGAAAACATCAGTAAATTTAACTTTAGGAAGTAATTGCCATGGAATAGACTTTAAAGACAGTGATATACATGCAAGGTGTCCAGGTGAATGGCTGACTCTTGTGTATGTGCACAGCACAAGGGGGACCAGGGCACATGGCTTCAGCCCTTGGTGGGGAGAAGGTATTTACTGCAGTGTCTGTAACGGGCTGTCTGTCAACACTATTATTGAATGCTGAGTGTCTGGTGCATCAGATGGTATAGCTGTGATTTTCCCCTTTCTCAGGGACTTCCAAGACTGTTGGGCCAGAGGGCCAAATGTGGTACCTTCCTGTCTCAGTGATCATGATCGATTCTTACTTTAGAAGAAAGTAACATGACTTCAATGTTGTGATTCAGAACACCTATTCATCCTGAGATCTCATATACCCTAGGGGCTTAAGGCATATTCCCTAATGTTAAATGTCTTCAGCAAGAGTGGTTTAAACCCTGGTTTCCTGTTTCCCAGGGGAATAACTGCAGAACGAAGGGGATGGCAGATCCCCTGCTGGCTGTCTCCTGGAAAGAGGAACAGTTTTGCCTACCTCTCCAAGTAGTTTCAGAAATGTACGCTCTTAAGGGCAGTTGCATTGATACAGAGGCACAGACTCCTCTTAACTCTTGTTTGGCACCCTGGCTGCCTGGATTCGCTTTTTGTGTACCCAGAAATCCCTGTGGTCAATGGGAAGGATGCTGGAGTTTGTTAGAGTGTGTGAAGTGTCTGGTGTTGCAGTGACAGTGCCCAGCAGAAAATCTTGAGAGGAAGGGAAAAATTGGGTAATTATTGCAGGACTTGAGTGGTGGACAGCAAAAAGAGTGCTGACAGCTGCCCATTACAGGATGAGGTTAAAAGAAATGAGTGTACCATTGTTCAGTAAACTGAACCCTGACTGGTCTGTGCAGCAAGTGAGGCAAGAAGCATTAGTTACAAGAAATGTATTACTAAGAAAATGCATCAGAATTATTTTGAATGAGCTAAGAGTTCACAGGCAGTATTTTTTCAGTTCTAGCTTCTTTTAGCATTTGGCAGGTAGCTTGTAACCTTTCTGTTATGTGTTTAATATAAGGTCACATGAACTTTGAACAGTTCATTGGCCTGCTGGTGCATCTTCTGTTATGTGGGAGGCTGCCCACACAATCTCCTATTGAAAACTGAAATAGGTGGAGAGATGAGCAGCATCTCCATCTCTCTCAAAGCCACTGAGAAAGGCTAGATGTTTATGCTTTGGCTGCTGTACACTCTTTCTTAGATATCAAGCTGTCAAACAGAGGCCACAGTTTTCCTGTTATAAAATACTGCTTCACTAGGCAAACTAATGGTACTCTTAGCTCAGATTTCTTATCTGTAAAGAAATAGTTCTTTCCATAGAAAGAAACCTTTCATAATATATTAGCTCATGTAAATGCAAACTTAGGTTAACCTGAAATAAGAGGTTTTAAGAGATTTTCCATTCCAAATACTAACTCTTACCAAGGTAGGGAGGGGTCTTTTTGTGTGTGTATCTCTCTTAGTCTGCCTTGAATATATATAAATGTTTGGCAATAATAAAGTCTCTCATTGTGCTGGCCGTACTTTACAAGTTTTCATCTTTCAATGCATCCAGTGACTTCTGGACACTTTTGAAGTTGTAGATTCGTGGATCTCAACATGAATCACTATCACATCTTCCTTCAAGTGAACGGACCAACTA
Organism: Hafferia zeledoni; assembly: GCA_035583235.1. Lineage (NCBI taxonomy): Eukaryota > Metazoa > Chordata > Aves > Passeriformes > Thamnophilidae > Hafferia > Hafferia zeledoni. The sequence continues at coordinate 44,492,681 of JAWWEV010000115.1, forward strand.
AACTGAAGTCAGCCTTTAAAAGAAATCACTGCTGAGTGTCCTATGTGTGTGACTGACAACTGTAGCAGATGTTGAATGGAATGAATTTAAGAAAGGCAGGTAGAAAGTCCTAAGGGCATCGGCCTGCTGCTGAGGTCTGTCATCACCTTTTGATCTCTGTGAGAACTGAACCACCTAACCTCACTTTGGTCATTCATTCACAAGCTGGATACATTATCTACTGATAGCAGATATAGCCTTGTTATAGCAGGGCTATAACAATTCATATTTAAAGATGTAAGGGGCAGTGTTTTTTAGAAGAGAAATTTCCAGCAGTATGATAGGCTTAGTTATAACAGGGCAAAGCTCCAGTCCAGTCTCATTTGGTGCAGGACTTGAACTAAAAAAAGTTAGGGTTGCTTGGTCAGAGATAGACTTCAAAGCAGCCTGTGGCTTGGTCTAATTTTGGCCCTCTGTCTACAGGTTTAGACCTGTTTTTCAAGGGATCACTGAGGTGTCTGGTGATCTAATTCAGTATTAATCATGCTACTTATGTTGCAGTGATTGTGTTTAACTTCAAGATTAAATACATTGTCCCCCCCTCTTTATAAGAAAGACCACATTCCATAAACTGCACATTTCCACATTTTCCAAGACAATAACAATTTCAAATGTTGTTGTAAGTCCCTTTGCTGCTTTATTAAACTCAATACCATAGTTTTCATTCATTGACACATCCTAACAGCGTGAGTTTAAGTGGTGTGTTAAGCCTTTCTGTGTACATCAAAGCAGCATGTAATTTTCATTTCCATTTTACCCAGTGGCTTCTAAATCTAGAGGTGATAATTGGTATTTGCATTCTAATTATGCCTCAGTTGAACCAGAGGTTTTGCAATGATCTAAAAGCAAAGGATGTTTTGTGGCAGGATCTCGTGGGTTCTTTTGCTCATAAAGCTCCACATGACTTCCACATGGCCTAAGATTTGAAAACTAAAATGCAGGATGGATTTCCTTGGTAAGCCATGTGTTTTTTTCTCCGCAGGGGATGAGCGTTCCCGGGAGTCTCCAGCCCCAGCTGAAGCACAGATGCAAGCTGGGGCGGAAGGCGCTGGAAGGGTGAACCGCTGTTGCTGGAAATGCTCCGTGACGCAACTCAAGAAGATTTTCTGGGGTGTGGCCGTGGTCCTGGGTGTCTGCTCCTCTTGGTCAGGTTCAACCCAGCTAGCAAAATTGACCTTTAAGAAATTCGATGCACCCTTCACTCTAACATGGTTTGCAACAAACTGGAACTTTTTATTCTTTCCTTTGTATTACCTTGGACATGTTTTTAAGTCAGCTGAAAAGCAGTCTCCAAAGCAAAGATACAGGTATGGGAGCTTTTGTTTTTAATCCTGTAGCTCTTGCATGCTACTCTACATTTAGCAGGCATTTTGTTCAAATCAGTCAATTAAATCAAACTTGTGTTTGCTTTCCTCTCCAGGTTTGTTAAAGGATGGTCTGAGTTGATTGTCTGTCCTATGCTATTCCTAATGTTACTCCATGTTATTCCATGTTATTCCTAATATGATATCACTCCAGCAGTAAGCAATCTAGATTTATTTCCAACACATACAAATCAAGTAATGAAAATCCACATTTTCTGCAATTATTTATCAAGAAGTTTTTGTTCTAAACTCCTGCAAACATAATTTTTTTTTATTAATATCTGTTAGGGACTTCTGTGGCAGTCTCTGAATTAGCTAAGTAAGCTTTTCTTTTCCAAACTCAGGAGTACAGCAGGGCCTTGAACAGCCAAGTAGAAAGTGCTGCAGTATTTTCCTGGCACTGTGCCCCTGACATCAAAGGCCAAGCTCTGGTCCCAGTTGAACTCGATCTGTTGTGTTTATTTCCGGGAGGAAGCGCAGTCATAACCAAAGGCAGCACTTCGTCTTCAGCACACCTTGTCTTTACAGCAAGCCAAACCCACAAAGCCTGAGGCACTCGTGGAAAGCCCTGAGTGCCCATCCTCTGTGAGGGGCTGAGGATGCTCTTGGCTGCATGAAGGACTGCCTCTTGGTGAGCGCTCCCTCAGCTCAGCTCAGCTCAGCTCAGCTTAGCTGGTTTTGGCCTGAGAGATATCTGGGACAGATGGAATGACTCAGCCATCAAGATGTCCCATGTCAGAGAGCTTCCCCGATATGTGGAAGGATGTGAACAGCATTTTCCCCTTCTGTTACACAGTGGGGCTCATAGCCTTTTAATGAAGTAGCTCAGAAAAGTAAACAGTAAGAAGTGCACATTTCTCAGCTCCCAGCTGCGCAGCAGCAAGGTGGAAACTTACTACAGGAAAAATCTAAGAAACCAGGGCACTCAGGAAATGCTCTGCCTCAGATGACTAGGGTTAAGATTATAAATGCTGAAATTTTGCTGTTCAGCCATTATTACAGTTTCTTCATCTTCCAGATACTTTGGGGGCTGCAGGTAGAGTATTATGTACTGCACTATCCACTGCATTATCCACTGCAGAGTCTACAGCAGTATCCCGAAGCTTTAAAGGCATTTTTAAAGGATGCCATGTTTCCTGCACTTTAGTCTTTGTTTTTGTTGTATTTGTATTTGTTGTTTACACCACAGCAAAGGTGGTTTCTTCAGAGATGAGAGGAGTATGAAGGTTACAGAAAGCTATAGTTCAATCTAAAACCAGTAACAAATACTAGCCCAAAAGCAACAACCTTTTTGTTTCTTCGTTTTTAAGTATTTTTCTTCCCAACGGCTCTCAGATAATGTTTTAAATACTGCTGAATTCTGGGGTGAGCAGTTGTGGTTTGCCAGATCCCTGGGGTTAAAACCAGAGCATTATTCTCTTTGTTCCTGCAGTAAATTGATACGGTTGGTAGTTTTATGTCTTCCATTTAATTAAATGATGGCTGAGTTGAAGAGCAGGTGCAAGCCTTGCAGCCTATTTGAGATGCAGGGGAGCATCATTATCAGGAAGCTTGCCCAGGCTCAGTAAAGATTGTGCATTTGTGTGTCTGACCAGCAGATTGAATAGGGTTAGCTTACAGAGTTTTTTCTGAGTGCCAGGGTAGACTTGTGCATTTGGAGATACAGCTTTGGTTCCTAGCTCTGCTGCCAGTTTGTTCTGTGGTTTGTAGCAAGTCTCTGCAGACCTCTGATTTCCTTGTACTCGCTGTTCTTTTGGATGAGACAGTCCTTTACGGAAGAGGGAGGACTGCCCCTTACCACGTGTTTACATAGTGTCTGCCTCGGTGTGTCCACTGTCTACTCTGAGACCTTCCAGTGGTGCTGAACTAAGTGCATCTTCTTGCTCCATTACAGCTGTCACGTGCATGTACATCAGAAAACTGAAGCATTGCATTCCAACCTCTACTCTTAATTATTCCTCCTTTTTGTATATTATATGTGTATGCAAATATATAGAGAAAGACATATACAGAGACTTTGCAGCTCTATATGAGGTCACCATCTTTAGGAAACCTTGCACTCCAGGCATAGTTGGACATGTTAGGTCGACATTTCGTGGACTTCTGGATAGTTAAGAGAAGATAATTCTGACCTGGAACTATAAAGAAACTGGCATAATCAGTTTGTGTTTCTTTTATCCTTTGCCTCCATCATATTTTACATATTATCTGAGCTCTCTGGCAGGAATTTACAATGAGATAAATGAAAGGGAGGCAGTGGGAGAAGGTGGAAATAAAATATCTAAGTCACCTTAGGAGTGAAGTAGTAAAGGAAGGGATTCTCATATCTTGCCTATACAGGTTGCTAAAATCCATAGGCACCTGATGTTTTTTGGTAGCAAAGTTTCCCAGTGATACTTGCACGGCGACCTCCTCCTCAGCGGGGTTGGGCAGCTCAGCCTCCCCTCCACATGGCACAGGCAGTGCTTTCACACTGCCCCTTCCTCAGGACATCAGAGCTGGCAGGCATGCTTTGGGGTACCTCCCTGTTCAGATAGAGAGCATGTAAAGAACAGCAGCCACTAGGGAAAATGTACAAAAGGGGAATCGTAAAATCATAGCAACAGTTGATAGATGTTATGTAACCTGTGTCCCACACTATGCTGTATTTACAGGCTATTCTGTAAATACATGAATTTTTATGTATCACAGTCTCATGGAAGAGCATACCTGTCATGGACATAAACCAGTTTCAAGCTACACAGATTTTTTTTCCTTATGTGTAATAGTATCAAATTTGCAACCAAAATTCTAGTGTTACAATGAATGTGAGAGCAGGTTTATTCAGTTTCTTTGTAAGATTTCAGTATTAGGCCACAAGTGAAGTATTAAGGATGTATGATTGACCCATATTGCATGGTAAGAAGCTTTCTGCTTAAGCTGAAGTAGACTGTGGTGTCCACAGCATGGGGAAAGTGTCACGCTTCAAAGCAAACCAGAACTCATGCATTCACATCCAAAGTGTTCTAAGCTCACTGTGCACTCCATCAAATGCCAGGATTGTGCCCAAATGTAGCCTGCTCAAGGAGAACTTCTCCCATGGTTGCTACTAAGGATGTCATGCACTGTGGCACAGGGCTGCAGGCACAGGAGTGGTAAAAGAGCTCTGGGAGGCCACAGAGGAGCATGCCAGGGTCAGCATTGCTCTCCTCCTTCTTGTACAAGTACTCACTAGCTTAAAATAAAACTACTGTAACTAAATTATTACTCATTTCAACCATTGTCCAGTCCAGAAATAACGCATGTAATGATTTATGCACATAATGGATCATTTAAGAGTACTTCATACTTTTTGCTTCCAAACAGCTTTATAAAATGACACATTTAATCTGATGAGCTATCCTCCATCATACCTACATTATTAATTTATGAGGTAACATAAATTAAAAGGACTAGGGCTTAAAATTCCCTGGCTACATGAAAGATTAAATTAAAAGCTCTGTAAGATATTGCTTAGCTTTGTGTATCTCTAGGCAGGACAAAACACACCTTTATAATTATAAAGATTCACCCTGTGGGTGCCAGCTGGGGGAATAACAAAGGGGTGTGTTCACATTTTAGAAGGAGAATACCTCAGAAAGCTGTTTATTTTGGTGGTACAGTCTTATCTAATGATTTTTTGAGAAGGAAAGGACAGGACTTTAAATGGTTTGCATGATTATTTATTTATTTGTTTTATTATGTAGATCTACTTTTATTTCATAAAGCATAGGACTAAAGAAAACACTGGAAGCTAGAACTAAATATCTACCAAAACCCTGAGCGCACTGGGTGAATGAAACAATCATCAAACATGCCTGCACTAATCTGCAACCACGTTTGAACGTATTTTAGAATCTTCTTTTTCACTGAATCAGAGATTTGTCCCTGTACTGCCTCTAAATTAGCTGCTACTAATCTTTAAGAATTTGAAGATTTTTCTTGGAAAATAAAAAAGTTGCAAGTAACACCGAAGTATTGTTATGCCTTTGAAATGGAACCAAAATACTGGTGCAACAATGGTAGAGGACTAATATAGTAGTTAGTTTACCAGCATATTGACGTCACAAGAGTCATTTTGATTTGTATGCATATGAGCTCAGAGTCAAGATTTGGTTTTTCAGTGGCCACAAAGTTTCAATGCCATAGCTTCACCTGAGGTCCAGGAGAATGTGGGCCAGTTTCTAAATGTGTTTCACCTGTATTTCTGCCAACATGGAGGAGATGAGACCCTAGCCCAGCAGCCCCAGTAATTCAAGGAGCTCAGTCCTTTAGTTTGGTCCTGACTCATTTGAAAGTGCAACTCATGGCACCATGGGTACTGCCCTCCTCTTCTGCAGCAGGCAGAGGGCCCCTCCACACAGCACTGGTAACCAGTTCCCTGGCCATCGTGAAACTCTAAGGAGAAAGAAGGTCAGAGTCTGATTTGGCAGGACTGGATGCTTTTTTACTGTTGATTTTAAGTGGTTTGTGGTCATGGGTCTCTCTTACCCAGCAGCATTAAAAGGTTGCAGTGTGGTTAACTTCTGGCATCCTACTGATTTATATTACTACTTAGGTGGGAGCTTCACCACCAGAGCAAACAGCATCAAGAGAGCCATAAATAAGCTACATAGCTATCAAGACCTGATGAATACAAGTGTTTTTAGCAAATGTCACTCAATGAAGCATGTTTTCTTTCAAACAACTTCAGTTTATAAACTCTAATTGTCTAATTCAGTACATGATCCTTAAAGTAATACCTGTTTACTTTGTGTTCCTCAAAATAAGATCACTTTACAATTCAAGTTCACATTAGCTTCTTGGGAAAGATAAAAATAATAATTTAAAAAAAAAACAGCCAAAGAACACAATGAACTTTTGAAATGAAAAGATAGAATGTCTGATTCTTATACAAGTTAGACAGATAGGAGTAACTCCAGATTAAATCCATTTGATCCCTGCGGCAATCTGTCAAGTCTTACCTTTGTGCTTGGTATTAAAGCAACTAATGGAAAGATGTGGACATTGTGCAAGAAGTTTATGGTACTCATAGTCATCTCTATCCCTCCCACAGTTGTCCAAGCTGCTGGTGGTGTTGTGTTATTGATGGACCAGTGTATCACCTCTGAGACTGTTTTCAGTGAACCTGCACTTTTCTTGGTTGGCTCTCACTGAAGCCGAAGTACATTTGTACAATTAGCAAGGAGCAGTAGTAATGAAGCCTTCTGCTGCAACACTGTGGTGCTTGTGGTAGTAGCAGTGCTAGTGGGCACCTGTCCAGTGCTTAACCTGTATGTACAGCATCAAGCTCAGTCATGGGGAATTCATTTGGGCTTAAAGCCCAAGCCACAGAGCTCAGGGTGATACTGTTGTGAAGTTCTGTTTCTCAAGTGAAGTAGTTACCTCTTTCTGAAGAAACCTGTTGTAGCTGCTATTTCTTTCAAAAAGGAAAGTGTCTCCCCATGGGATGTAGGATAGGTGTGTTGTTCGCCCACAGAAGTTCTGGAGATGGCCTCTCACTGCTGCCTTGACATAATAACCATGCTGCACTGTTGCCACATGATCGCCTAAGTCGTCATTTCAGCTGCTTCTTTGGAGAGGCTTGTTTTCTTAGGTGATTAATGTCATGGTTTCTTGCTCTTAGAGTCTCCTGAAACATAAATTTCTCAGCCAGCTGCCCAAAATATGCTCCACAGGCTGCCTGTTCTTGAAAAAATAACATCTCCAGAGGTTTTTCTAGAGTAACCTCCTCTCCACATCAGTCTCCGCTATACACTGAAGACAGTACCAGGGGTTAGATTGGGGAGGAAATGTGCCACAGCTAGCTTTTCAGTGTCCCTCTGCATATTCCAGCACTGCTGGCTTGGAGCTGAATGCCTCGTTTGCCCCCAGAATGCACAGGGAAAGAAAACATTTACAGCAGAAACACAAATGTGAGGCATGTAAGGTAGGCAGCAGGAAGGGGTGAGGAGAAAGGGAGAGGCTACTGGTCAAACTCACTGTTACTGAGTACCCTCCACCATCCCCAGTTCAGGCACATAACTGTAATTGAAATGCTCCTCCTCTTGGTGTCTTCCATTGAAAAGCTTAAAAAGCTGCTCCTGGACCATGGTGGAAGTGGTAGTTCTTCTCTCCCTCAAATACATGGTATAGGAGCTTGGTACCTACATGGGACTCATGATGTGAGTGGCTGGCTGAAAGCCACAAAATTAATGCTTAAGTCTGAACTTCTTTGGAGCCAGCTCTCACAATGGTAATCCTGTATGGTGGGCTCAAGAACATAAGATGGCATTTATATGTTTACCTCGCTTTCTAAATCTACCCCAGCCTTTACATCTTCTGGAAGTACCTTTAAGAGATTTCCTTTAAAATTCTGTTTGACTCGTTTCCTAATTCCTTCTATTCAGGTAGCTAACACTGTCTCTGAGAGCTTGTGTCCTAGCTTTTATGAGAAAATGGTTATGGCTCCTTCTTTAGGAAACCAGTCCTGTCTAATCTAGCATCATGGTTTATACTTGGACTTTGCATTTATTTTTCAGACCGTGATGTTCTGAAAAGATCTTAGTATTCATGTCCTGTAAAAAGCTCTCCCTTAATCTGAAGATACTTCATCTGTTGAGAATCACCTCCTCTGGGCTTTTGGACCTTTGTGAAATGCTAATTGAGAATAAAAATTGGGTATTGCGTGATCAGGAGAAACCCACGTTCTTTAATCTTGAGACTGGTTTGCAAAATCATTCCAAGGATGATTGAATTAAGTGGTGTCCTGTAATTTTTGTCTTGCTGTTCCATTACTTTTGTCTTCTGTGCTGTGGCTTGAACAGATGCTCTAAAATAATTACATTATCTGCGTTCTATGAGATAACAGTGCTTGAGGCAAGGACTAGAAAGAGAAGTCATTGCTCTTGTTACCTGCAGACAGGGCATGTACTATGAAACAATGTATTTATATAATGGCTTTTGCTTAGAAAAAATGTGGTGTCTTGCAGCACTGAACGATCTCTGGTCTGTAGTTAAACTGCATTTCATTAACACTGCCTCTGGTTAGTAGAGCAAGCTGACAAGCTTTCACACTGCTAGGGCTTTTCTCAGGAGACCTCAAGAGCAAATCCACCTATGCTGACTGATCCTAGCCATGCTGATGTGATCTGTCTGTAGTGACTGAGACCATGGAATAAAAGCAAGCCAGACTGAAGGGACCTTGGGTCGCCTCCTCCCTTTCCCGCCTCCAGGCATGACCTGCACACACAAACAGAAAAGTAGCTGCATTTTATGGCTGGCAAAGGAAAAAACAGGCTGGGAAAAGAGAGTGTGATCATGTTTACTGCATAGAGAAAGAAGGTGAAAGCTGAGGATATGCTGTTTTTCCAAACATCACAACATCTCACAGATGGTGTTTTTGCAGAATGTATTTTACCTTGATCAGCTTACCAAGTATCTTGACCCCCAGTACACAAACTCACTGAATAAGGACAGATTCTCCATGGCCTTTACAGCAGCAACAAAAACACCAAAATCCAAGAAGGAGTGATAAGGAATTCTGCATTTTTTTTTCCAGCCAAAATCTGTGTCAAAATATCTTGAAGGCATCTACCTTTAAAGCTGCTTTAAAAAAGGAAAGTGCATGTATGGCAACAGACTTTGTAGCTATAATTAACAGCTCTCAATAAAGACAGATGATACAGTGAGAAGTGTTGGAGGCTGGCAGTACTACAGAAGTGGAAAAAACCTTTTTGTCCAGCTGCCTAGTGGTTATGGCCTGTGTCCAGATTTCCCAGAATTGTTTGAGTTTGATGAAAAGGCAGCTTCATATAAATGCATGTGTACCTGGCTGAGGATCCCATTCAGTCCAGGTCTGCATGAGCTGGCTACCCTTGCTTGTTAGACAAATATATAACTGTAAAAAGGGAGAAATAGGCAAGCTGAAGGTTGGCAGCAACATAGGTATGTGAACAGGGTATCATCAATTGAAAAACCATGTCAAGCAGCTACATAATTTTGTCTGTGAACATTCATGGGAGGGGTTGGAGGGAAAAAATGTTAAAGGTATGAGCTGATGCAGACAGGTTCATACGTGTACTCACACACTCATGTACAACCATTTCTGTGTTTTCCAATTTTAAAACACTTTTCCAAATAGTAGCTTTTTGCCCGAGGATCTGATCCAAAATGGGGAAGGCAAGGAAAATCTTGTTTTGTTACCTTGTTTGCCTGCTTTGAATGGCAGTTAGAGAGGACTGCTTCTATTCAGCGTAGCTGTGGAAAAGAAACAATCATCCTGTTAGTTTGTTTGTCAGTCCCTGGGGTCAGGACTAAACTCAGCAAGTTTAAATGAAAGAGCCTCATTTACTTTATGGCCTTATGGTCATGGCTGTATCATTTGCATACCTTGTATAAGCAAGCCTACATTAAGTCTACTGTGGCTGCATCATCTGTTCCCTGTTCCTCGTATCTCCAACTGAGCACTTCCCCACCTAGAGCTGGTGTTAGTTGCCTATGACTTTTTAATTTATAAACTATGTTCCTTCTCTTTGGGGCTGGGGACCTGTTTACTGAAGTTGCTCATTTCACAAGTGCTTAGAGACTGCTGCAATATTTCCTTTGTGACTTTGAAAACCTTCTACTGCCTCAGCAAAACATTCAGATTCCCACTGGGGGAGTGGACCTCTGGAAGCCCTATATGAAGGATGGCATCCCCCATCTCTTTCAGCAATCACAAATATTAAACCCCAGGGAGCTCAAGTCATCATGAATGCCCCTTCACTGACAGAGTGGTCTTAACTTTCATGTAATAACATGGCTGAGATGAGGCACCTTGGATGGTATGAATCCAGGTCCATTTGCTGGAGGAGGGCTCTGTCCCTCTATGTCATCTGGCATTTGTCCTTGCATTGCATCTAAAAAGTGTTTAGCTTCACCAAAATACTGGGGTTTTTTAACTTAATGCTCTTCACTGTATCTATTGTAGAGGTCAGCCAGGCCACCTGAAAATTGTATCTTGCTTTTTCTGCACTGAAACTACAGCTTTCTTCACTGGTCTGGCTTATTATGCTTCCAGGTGAAGTACATATAGATTTCCAAGTACAAAAAGATAATTCTGCTATGAAAAACTCTCTCATTAAGTAGCTCACAAGAAAATAGCAAGAATTTCACCTCTATTTTCATCAGTCTTTATTATTACCTGGAAGAAAAATGAAGCTACAGCTCTGTAATGCTCTTTGATATTTTCACTATCTAACAAATGGTGGTCTTGTTGGACCATGATACCCTGAATATGAGGGCGTAGAATCATGAAGTAATTCCAGCTGCAGGGGATCTGGGGAGGGAACTCCAGTCCAACTTGCTCAGTGCAGAGCCACATCATATCTGCTTTTTTATTTGTAAATGATTAGTGATCTGCAGACACTGAATGAGGCATAACTATTATTAAATTTATATATGTTTTATTGCATCTTTTATATGCTGTCTCAAGGATACTCCAAAATTACATGCACCAGAATGTATTGCCATTAATGATATCTGTTCTGCTTCTCTTTGGCCCATTTTGCCAGAGCCACCTGAAATATTTTTCTGTCCTCAGGTAAGGACATGTTGATTTATTTTTTATTAGCCTTGAAATTTAAAAAGAAATGGTATTAAGCCATTATTATGAGGGCTTAACCTACTTTTAGTAACCGAACAAATTTTCACCTATCATTTTCGTGAAGTTCTCTGTATCAAATGTGATGGATCCAGGCAGCACTTGAGCCTATCTGGAACAGCTCCACTGAGCCCCATGGCAGCATGCTGATCTTATCACAGAATGGCAGGGATCTTAAAGATCATCTAGTTCCAACCTCCTCGTCACAGGCCAGGACACCTTCTACTAGACCAGGCTACTCAAAGCCCCATCCAGGCTGGCCTTGAACACTTCTAGGGATGGAACATTCACAGCTTGTCTAGGAAACTTCACTACCTTCACAATAAATAATTTCTTCCTAATTTCTATTGAAGAAGAGTCTGGCTCAGCGAATATTAAAAATATCAAATGAGTAACTATTTAAATGTATTTTGTCTTGCAGAGGGGAACTCAGGCTTTGACCAGACTGAAATTCACTCCTCCACACCAGTTTTTAAAAAGTGTCCTTTGATTCTGGAGAACTGAAGTAGAAAAACTTAATGCTGAAAAATAGTTTGCCAGAAGACAATGCAGTGACATACAGCCACATGATCAGCTGCTTCCATTAACATACATGCAGACATGTCCTTGCTTATTAAATTTTTAACAATTAAGGCCAACCCTCTGTAAGCCTTACAGCATTTAACAAAGAGCTCTATTGATTTCATAGATTTTTCAGACAATTTAAAAAATACATGCTCTTCTATAGTTCAGATACTTCCTATAGTGCCATAACTTTCTGCCAAGTTCCACATAGATTTTTTAGTAGAGTTGGACTCTCAATCATACAAGAGGGCTAACTGTAGGGGGATATTATGTATGTATGGCCAGCCTTCATGAACAAAAAGATTTGGGCAGGGCTCTCCCCACATGGGTGTGCCCTTCCACCCTGCGCAGTGGATTTTTTTAGGTGAGGCATAGAACTGGCACCACCCTTTAACTCCTGAGGTTCATCTGCCACGGCCGAGCGAGCTTGGACAGTGACAATGAAGTCCTCAGAACTAGAACCTACAGCCCCTGGTATTCCCAGGAGGTCTCCCATCCAAGTACTAACGGGGGCTGACCCTGCTGAACTTCCAAGGTCTGATGGGATCAGGCATCAAGGTGACATAGGGGGATATTATAAAGGTTGGCTAAACCATGTGTGGATTGGAGGAGATGAGGAAAGAACTAAGTGGCATCAAGCAGAATGAATGAAGTGTTTGAAACCAGTGAGGTAGTTCCTATCAGTGTGCAACTGAGCTGTCAGGGGTATGAAAAAGCCTGAAATAGTGGTCAGTGCACGCTTAGAAATCAGAGATGGTGGGCCAAGTGTGGCATTTTTTGAAAGCAGAATGCATGAGCTCTACTGACATGTAATATTTACATGAGTAATAGTTCTTGTAGTTCTTCTACAAGCTAAGCTGAATCAATAAATTCTATATGATTTCAATGGACAGCGTGTTTACCGTGGTACTGCTCATATATTGAGTCCTCTGGCTGGCTGCAGGTTCTTATATAGGATACACCAGGGCTTGGTTTGGCTCAGCTGCTGTCCAAGTTAGAGGAGTCCAGATAAGTCACTCGGAACAGCCTAGGGAAGGTTTAGTCATACCAGCAGCAGTTATGTCATGTGTTAACAGATTTGGTTTTTAACAAAAATGAATGTACAAATAAAATTTATCAAACTGCTAAAGATATCTTCTTTGGGTCTTTTCAAAAGTGAGCAGAGAATTGGCTTTACTTTCAGGTAAACAGGAGTCATAATGAGGACATTGCTCTTGAAAATCATGCCAGTTATATGTATAGTTAATTGTGGGCCTTACTTTTCACTGGCAAGTTGCAAACTATTGTCTGCTGCTTTATATTTCTTGAGCTGTGTTTTGTTTTAAGGATAAAAAAAAAAAAAACAACAAAAACCAGCTGGCTTCCCAGATATGTTTGCTGCAAGAAACCAGAGACAAGTGGTTTCGAGAAACTGGAGACGGGTGTGTTTCCTCCATAGCAATTGTGCTAAAAACAAACTGTTCTCTTTGTCAGCATGGCTTCAGAAACTTTCTTTCCACTATTATACTGGTGGCATCTGGAGTCTCAAGAAGCTTATGTCTAGTGCGTAACAGTAAATAACCACAATTTTAGGCACACATAGAAACATCTCATCAGGGATATGTGAGAGAGAGATGACAAATAAAGTCTTGGTATCAGTCTAATGTCATGATTGGAGTGTGCAATGACAAATTGTCCTTCCTGAAGTAACACGTCTACTGAAGGCTACAGATGGATTTGCCTTCAGCAAAAAGCTCAGCTTTTGCATGCCTTTGGGCTAACAGCCATGACCACGCAGCTCCTCTGCATGAAGCGTGCTGATGGCATCTACTAGATGTTGTGCAGCTGACAGGAAAAAGATGCAGTAGTTCATTAGTTTTGTCATTCTGTTTAATTCAGACATTTTCAAAAGGAATGGCACTGAAAGCTTTGTAGTACTGAAGGTGCATAATAATTGCATCAAAATTGCCCATCTGCAGCTAAAGCAAGATAATTGCTTAGGCATATTCACGTTTGCAGAAGAGATTTTGAATAATAAGTGTTTATAAAGCCCTTCTGTCATCATGTTATCCAATCCTCACCCATGAGCCAAACTCTCAGTTCATTTACACTCTTTTCAAACCAAAAATATCTCATGTTGGCACAGCTCTGGGGTGGGTAAAGATGAGAATCTGAACTAGTGTAAGTCACCTGAAATTGGCTCCCAGCTCCCCAGCACCATTTATGAACCAAATTGAAAGAAAGATACCAGCAAAGCCTGCTGATTCCTTGCTAGTGTTATTTTCTGTATTTTTAATAATTAATTTGACTAATTACTAAGGTTTAGGAGTGCCAGTACTGATTTTCAGTGATGCTGAATGGCACTCCTTCCTGTGGAGCAAAGGGTCAGAGCAACAAAAAAGCTGAGACCTGTGCCCTGCCCTGCAAACAGCGATAAACATCTATGTGTGGTTTCCAGCAGGCATTTCTCTCACCTCAGGAGCCTGAGGAACCTCAGGTAAGGCCTGAGCAAATCCATCCTTGCAAACACAGACAAGCCAAAGAAATGGTGGGATTGAAAGCAGCAGGTGAGATGTGAGCCCATCTTAATAAGGTTTATCATGACTGATCTAACCTGCTCCTGCAGATAAGCTCCTTAGCACATACTCAGCTCACCGAAGCCTTTGAACACAGTCCCTCCATGCTTGACAAAATATGCAGACAGCTGAAAGACATGTCCTGGTTTAAGTGCATACTCACCTGGTCAATCCATCCTCCTTGGGGACTCGGTTTATAACTGCCACCACGTTCTGGTGCTCTCTGTTTTTCTGGCAATTAAAGATGCAAACAGCACAGACCAGACAAGATTTGTTGATGCAGCTTTGTTGTCTTACGCTTCTTTGAGAACGAATGAATTATTTTTCCATTAGACTTGGTACAAATCATGCTGATGTCCTCAGTGGGCCTGAGTGATTCCTAGTAGTCTTAGAGTCTCCACAACACATCTCATGTTTCTCCCATGCTCACATGAGTGACTAGAGCTTCTGCTTCTAGCCCAGCACTACACAATGAACAAGCGTGGATGATTTACAATGAGATGGAAAACAACTCCAGCTAGATTCCAGGTGCATCTGTTTTCTACCAGTGCATGCCACTGCTTTTTCTGCGTGAACAGAGGAACTGCCATTCCTGCTGTGGGAGCCCTTCAGCAAAATAGCCTCCTCCGTGGCCAGCTTGCCCCGCACATCTTCAGCTCATAATGCTTTGGTGCTGTAGTGAGATTTCAGCAGGCTGTGCTTCTGGGGTAGCTCCACCATGGCTATGGCAAAGCTGACTAGTGCTCCAGCACTTGGAAACTAGCCAGCAACCCTAGGAGATGACTAAGCTGGTGTCCCCAGCCACCTAGAGTCCTGCACATCTCAGAGGAAAGTCCTGCTTTGCTCACCTGCAGTAGTGAGGTGCTTCAGATCCCTTCCCTGCAGTAACAGGGCCCTGCCAGAGGAGCAGCACCCTCAATGCTAGGGATCCAGGAGAAAGTAAGGTAGCAAAACAGGCATCACCTCTGCCAGGTTTTTGAACAAATAGTTTCACCTCAAAGGCTGAAACCACATTACTGTTCTTGTCACTCTTCCTGGGAAACAATATGAAAAGAAATTCAGACATGTCACTAAAATTAGTAACAATACGAGCTACTGTTCAGTACATTTTTCTGTCTCTTAAGGGCTTAAGCTTATTGAGTAACCTCCCTCGCTCTCAGTTTCATCACCGAGCATTAAGTTTTGAGAAAGGGTTGAGTCCAAACACCGAAGCTCTTTATTCTGGTTGTGTAGGTGCAGTATTGACAGAGCCAAATTTAACAGATACCCCAGTGCACATTTACAGTAAAACCAACCACGTTTGCCTTGGGAGGAGGGGAGGGGAATGACAGACAGGGATGTCACAGGGCACTGTGAGTCTGAGTGACTGTTGCTGAGACTCGGTCAGGATATTTTGGGTAGCATTTTTGAGGTTCTGCTGCTGCATTCTCTATTCTTACTGAAGACTGTGCTGAAACTGTAATGATTCAGTTGGAAGGAGTGGTGAACCAGTAGGGAAAGCCATTGGAAATGTCTTCTTATGGTGGTGTTCATATGTGTGTGTGTGTGTGTGTATTTGTACATAGGTATGTATGCATGTGTATATATGCACCATTTTAACACACATGCTGAGCCCCTTTGTCTGCAAGAACAGTGACATCCCAGAGGGGTAACAGGCTGTTTTACTTTTGACAGTCTTCGTACAGTGTCTTGCATATCAGGAGTTCTCCTGTAAACTGCAAACTGTTGAAAAAGAAAGGAAAATGAAGCCACAGATTTTGTGCTTTCTAGCTCCAGGGTAAATATGGGGTCATGCCTTTGACTGGAGTAGAAAAATCTGTCTTTACCTGTGGGTCTTGATAGGAAAGCACAGGCTCCAGAATCAGACCCCAGTTTTTCTGAAGGAGCTGGTACCTGCCTTCTCACAGCAGGAAGAAGGACTGCTCATTCTCAAGCATCTGTCCACAAAGCACTGTCTGATGCTGCTCCGAATATCCCGCCCTCCCTGCCTGCAAACAGAGCTGAGTCCCCAGAAGGAGCCAGGGCACACCCAGCACTCCCCTGCCCACAACCCTGGTGGTGGCTGCAAACAGGGTACCCCCGCTGGCTTGGCACCAGCTCCCCCCACCACCACCTGTCCCAGCTGCCCTCAGCCTGGGCACAGCCCCAGCTGTGTGGAGGGATTGGGCTGTGGGATGAACTCTCACCTTTATTTACACTGCTTTCCATCCCACTGGTGTTCAGTGTAAAATTAATGCCCTCAACAGGTGTCTTCATTCTCCATAGCCCTCAAAATTCAAAAACACATGTAGCTTTTGGTACATGCTCCTTCCTCCACAGCCATATGCAGATGCTGTTCCTATTTCCAAAAGGCAAAACACGCCTTCAGGAAGGTTTTTTTTACTCTCTCCTGGACTGGAATCCCACTGTGGCTGATGCCCTGTGCGAGAGACACTGTGCTTAACCTTCCTACATCTATTTTAAGATGCAAATTTGATCACCCATAATTCCTTTTGAAATCTGTGGGTGGTGACAATCTTCAGCCCACTGTAAAAGTCGGTGCATTAGGTGCCTGAATATGAATTTATGTTTTTAATTTGGTATGATCCTCCTAGGATTTCAGTGTGAAGGTGGAGTAATCCAGTAATTTCTTGCAGCTTGCTCACTTATGCTGTCTGTGGATTATTTGTCAATTTTTTTTTTGTATTAGCTTGATGAGAAATTTAATCAATCTCCTTAAGGCCAAATCATTTGTCTCTGTTGGTTTATTTTCTAGGGTGATTTATGTATATATTAAATGTGATGGTGAGCCATCTCTAAGGTGTGTAAACCTCAATTTTCAAAGATCTCTGGGAATGCTCTAAGTTTCAATATAAGCCTCAATAAAATACAATTACCCTATTCTGACAGTGAACATGAGTAAACATGGGGATATGGGGATATGGGGAGTTAGTAAAATAATAGTTTGTTATTTCACAAATTATACTCTATAATTAGGGGAAACTCCCTCTTAAGAATGCGTTGACCATCTACCCTAAACTTTGTATATTCATCCTTTTTATTACCTGTGCTATGGATTATGAAAAGGTTAAATATATTCTTACTGAAAAAGCAATAAAATAAAATTAATGTCAAAGAGCAAGTATTACTAGATAGGTTGTTTTTTTACTATGTGTTTTCAAGATACTACTCCATATTTTCTTCTTGGGCAGCTAACATATAATCTTGAAGCTGCCTTCTCAGCCTCTCTCACATGCTGGGATTATTTTAGTTTATGGCTCAGCCCACCTACCAGCTATTTCAGCTACTGGGATGCAGTGAGCTAATTAATGCATCCATCACCATCATCTTACACATTCTCCAGATGCCATGAGCAATAAGGAGACTTAGCCTTAATCTTCTTTGTCTTGCTTTTTCTGACAGGCTCATGGCTCAAGGCTCTGGGGCTTAACTCAGACCCATACACATTTTCCTCACTGAACTGTCCATTCATGTATTTTTGTTCTCTATTGTTTTCTAATTCCCTTCCTCTCCTAGTCTGCATGCTATATTAAATCTCAATTATCTAAGCCTCTGTCTCCTTTTCCTAGCTCACACACCCATGTAAAGTATCATTATTGCTTAATATTTGTATGAAATTAGCATCCAGCAGATCCTGGCCTGCACCAGCTTGTGCTAGGTGCTTTTCCAGCAGGGAAACAACCACAGCACCTGCACCACAGAGCCTGCCATCAGGGTTGAGGCACATATCTGCTAAAATCTGCTATTTTTCATTTAACTGGTGATGGCTGACTTCTGCAGCTGCTGTTTGACACCTTGTGGAGGAGGGCTGTGGTCCCACAGTATGTGCCAAGGAACGGCTGTGTCCAGAGAAGGGCAACAAAGCTGGGAAAGGGCCTGGAGCACAGGACTTAGGAGGAATGGCTGAGGGATCTCTGGTTGTTTAGCCTGGAGAAAAGGAGGATGAGGGGAGACCTTACCATTCTCTACAACTCCCTGTAAGGAGATCGTAGTGAGGTGTCAGTCTCTTCTCCCAGATAATAGCAAGTGACAGGATGAGACAAAATGGCCTCAAGTTGTGCCAAAGGAGGTTTAGATTGGGTATTAGGAAAAATTTCATCATGGTAAGGGTTATCAAGCATTGGAACAGGCTGCTCTGGGAAGTGGTAGAGTCACCATGCTTAAAAGTACCCAAAAATATGTGGATATGGCACTTGAGGACATGATTTAGTGGTGAACACAGTGGTGGTGCTAGGTTGATAGCGGGACTTGGTGATCTTAGGTGTCTATTCCAAACGTAATGTTTGAATGATTCTTTGATTCTAAGGCTGACTAGAAGGATGAGGGTATTGAGGAGATGCTTTTGTCACCCCTTCATGGACCTCACCATTAGCCTAAGTAACAAAGCATGTGATCCAGTATTACAACCTGGCAGGTGAACAGGAAGGGAAATAATTAGAAATTTCCTTAAGATGGAGATAAACCTGAGATTTTTTGAAAGCCCAATTCCACTTCTGCCTGAGATTTGTTTTCTGTCAACATAATGCCTCAATCTCATGCATTTCATGTCAGTAACATTATATGACTTAAGGTGTCCAGATCTTATTAGACAGTGAAAAAAAAAAAGCCCTAAGTGAGAAGTAGGCTGTGAAACTCCCTGAGAAAACTTGTAGCACTGAGCTAAGCCTGGCTGGGCTGCCTTAACCAAAAGTAGTTTATGAAATCCAAGATCGGAAAAAATCTTAAAGTCTTAGAAAGATATAAACCTGCTTTTCCAGATAAAGCCAACAAGCTATTTTCTTAAATTAATCCATGTCTGAACTTAAACTGAGGTAAGTGCTTATGGAGTATGTAGGCTGTGATACATCCCCAGCAGTAATTCTGTTGAATTTTTCAACACCCCCTGCTATGGATGTGTAAGGATTCACAGGCACACTGAAACAGGCCAGCTAACTATGCTCCTCTCCTCTTCTTTTAACCACTTTCAGAACAGTACTGTGCCTCCTCCTTGCATGCTTTTTGTTATAAACCCAGCCATTCCCATTTCCCAGACAATCCATTGTACATGGCTGCAATTGCATTAACCATAACTGCAACCAAAGGGTATCCAATTCAAATTATTTAACACATTCTGATGTTGGCCTCTGGAGCCGCAGATCTGGGCGAGAGCCAGAAAAGCCATTTTACAATTATATTCTAAGTCATGGGTTTCAAAAAGAAGAGAGAGCAGGCACACCCACAGGACAGGCTTTAATCATGGCTGGATAAAGTCCACTTCTGTCCCAGGTGGCAAGCTGCAAGGTTTCAGCAGGAGCTGACTCCTGCTGCAGGGACACGCCGTGCTTTTTCCCCTCATAGTGCTTTTACCCTGTAATACCAGGGAGCAGATTTTTCACTGCTGTCTGTGCAGCTGCTCTGGAAGCAGTGTGTGATGCTGGAAGCAAGGATCATAAGGTCAGTTTCCAAAATGAAGGAAGGAATAAGCATGTCACAGGATTAGAAGGTGGAAGACGAATGAGCCCGGTAATTTCATATCTGGCAAATACTTGGCTTTCCTCCTTGCAGCTCAGCTTTCAGAATCAGCAAGCAGGAGGTGGGCTCATTGCAAAGCCCTTACTATCTCTCTCAGAAAATCACAATCCCACATTCCTTGTTACTCCCTCTACCTATTAAATCCAGGAAGATACCATAAAGTGCAGCTGTGTGTCACAAAGCTATTTCATTTTAGCCAAAACTAAGTGCTATAAAAATGGATGTGCTGCACACTTTACTGATGGGAATTAGAAGGAGCTTGACTCCTCTAGTCATAAATAGTCAAAGAACAGAAACTACTTTTGTGACTTCAAATCAGGTACACGAGGGTCTTCCTAATATTCTTAATTTTAGAAATATCATAAAAGGATGTTCATCTGTGCTATACTCAATCCCATGGTATCTGAGCATCTAAATGTAAGAAAACTTTTAACACGTTCTATTCCAGGCACTTTATTAAAGCCATTGCGAGAGGCACATCAAAATGTAATAGCACAGAAGCAAATAATGGTCAGAACATTTCCAGTATGAAATGCATGATCTATTCCAATTAAGGGAAATCCAGGTTAAAAGCTGTCATTTTCATTTGGCAGTTTCAAATGTCACAGTCACATTCCTGAGACAAATCCAGAACCATGTTTCTGAGTCACCTCAAGTTTACTGTCAGCAGTCAGTCTCTGCCATTTGAAATCAGAGGCTCTTTTGCATGTCTTCCAGGTGCTCTCACTAGAGAGTATCTCTTTCACTTTGGATAATCCAGATTCTTACTCTACTTGAGACACTAATTCTCAGAAGGTAGTGGGACTGTTTTCTCTCCAGGGATGTAGTCTTAATCACCCTGTGGAGCAGCGTGCGGTATGGATGGTTTCTTGTCACAAGAAGAAGTCCCAGATTTGTCAGCCCAAGCACACACAGTGCACTTCTAGGGGATGGCAAAGTCCAAGCTAAGCTGTGCAGGTAATCAGGAGCTTATGACGGTGATTCATAAAAGGCAATAGAGATGTACTTTGGCTCTGCACTTACACCTAAGCTGTTCAGAGTGTCTTAATTAATGAAGTTGTAATTAATTTTCACTGCTCCTCAACTAGAGGGAGCTACACTTGTATTACAGGCTGAATGAAGGTACATGGCTAATGCATCCAAGGTGGATGAAACAGGAGAGCTGGAAGAGAAAGACAAGAAAATGGCAGCTTCTCCTGGAGGGTGGATTTCTTCATGTGTGCCATGCCCCTGGTTTATCCACTGCCAGCAGCTGCTGGAGACAGGACAGGGCTTGGCTGGACCCAGGCTGGTAATTCCTGTGTGGTCCTCACCCATCCCTTCACAAACATCTCTCAGTGAATGCCTGACTGACACAGATTGGGCAGAGAAGGCAGAGAAGTCTTACCTGTAGTATTATTTCAATAATTTTGATCCCAAAAAGACAAGTATGGCATTTGGACCAGCAGATGGGCTTTCCAGTTCATTAACTCAGGAGTTCTGCATCTTGTTATGAAAAGTTCCTGTCTTTTTACTGTTGCAAATAAGGGCTCTTTTCTGGATTTGACTCCTTCACAAAGTAAATCTGTATGTTCAGCAATGACTGGATTGAAATCCTGTTTTGTGGATTCACAGCCAAGATCAAGATGGCACATAATATGCTAGTGAGGCATCAGCTCTCTCTTCATCAGGGCAGTTTGCAAAGTATGTCTCTGAACAGAACTGTTTTCCTTGCGCTGAGGTTCACACAAAGCAGAGCCAAAAGAAACCATTTAGTAGGCAATAAAAATATAAAAGAAAAAGAACAAGTACATAAAAAATGTCACCAGGAAACAGAGCAGTGTGTGCTGTAACAGCCTTATCCAAACCACACTGACATTCCCCCCACATATGCACAGCAATGACAAGACCCAACTGCTTTGTATTTTCCTAATTCTGTGGCATCAGACTCTGGCCAGAGAATTTTGGTGATTCACTGCTTCTTATCATGTAAGAGTAAAACCTTAAAAATATAAAATATTTCATATAAATAATGTAACATTTTAAAACACACAAATGAGCACTCTAAAGCATAGTATCTGTGGACGGCTTCAGATTCAAAACAAATTTCCGTCTGGTCTCTGAAGAACAGCTGTGTATCCCATCCAAACATAAATAATAATGGTTAGCATCCTATTCAGAGGAACTTGCATGGCTTCCAGCATTTTTTAGTCACAAGCACTGTTTTACTCCACTATCTCAGCTTCAAGTTTGTTTTTAAATGTGGCAAATCTGAAACCACATTAAGTTCTGTTTCCTTCTACTTCTTGAGGATGCCTCACCACTGTTCCCATTTCTGGTCTTTCCAGGGACTTCAAATAGATATCATTTTCCTACAACCTCTAAGCAGTGTAATCACCTCAGTGCCCTAAACTTTCTGTTTACTTGTAGAATGAATCGATTTCTACCTAATGTTTCTCTCTTCTCTTACATTTCTTCTCTGTTCCTTTTCACATCACACTTGCTTTACTTCATTCTGAATGAAGCAATTGAGGGCTAATAACCCCATTAGGTATTTATGTTCTTATTTTCTGTCCAATGAGAATGTCAGATGAAAACTCCAGAGTGGGACGTTGACAGCAGCTGAAAGAAGAGTTCCCAGTGGTATTTGTGGTGTTTGTGCGCCGTTTCTCCTGCTTCTGGACCAGCAGTGGCAGGAATGACAAACTCCATCAGACCCTTGCCTGCTGATGCTGGTGTGAACATGGGGTCTTTCCCTGTTTCTGTTGCTGTCTTATAAATTACTTTGTAGCTCTCCTCTGTCTGTGGCCACATCCCAGAGAAGATGCATATGGGGATGTGGCTGCTAATAGCAGATCTCTGAAGGTACCTTTTCCACTCTGTGCATACCCAGCCCATAGACAGCCCTTTTGTGGTAAAAGGAGATAATGAGCTGTAGCTCCACTCTAAAAGGAGAGTGTTGGCTTCAGCAGAGGAGGAAAGGCAAGGGTACTTCCAGAATTCTGAAACATCAAGGGCTGTTCACCTGGAATGTTTGCCAAGTTTCAAGGAGCTGATGGGAGGAGCTGGAAATTTTCTGAGCTGCAAAAACAGACACAAATCACGTTCCTGGAGCTGCTCTGTGATAACTCAGCTTCCTCTCTGGAGGAAGGATCCAGCATGGAACTCAGTATCCTCCTCTTCTTTGGAATGTATAAATCATGGCCTGCAGAATGATGGAGCATGAAACTGAGGTTCAGCTTCTGAACCATGTAAAAATGCATGCCCCATCAATCATAAGCATAAAAAGAGCTTGAAAGAAAAACTATGAAGATGTAGACCCCTCAGAGCGCAAGAGGACTTGAAAGGCAAACATGGCTTGTATCCATCCTCTGGACCTGCCTCCGATGCTTAGAAGGAAAATGAAGTTGACGCTCTGTACTCTTATGTGTTGAGAAGAGTCTTCAGAGGAGGTTTTGCTTTTGTATAGGATCCTGATGTAATACTGCATGTAATTTTACAGATTCCTTTATAACTCTGAAAAGTAGGGAGGAGAAAATTCCTTAGAGATGAGGCTTCTGAACTGGCATGTGCATGGTCAGGTTTATTGTTTCTTTTTAATATTTCTTTCTGAGGGTCTCATTTATGAAGATAACCATAAATTATATTGTAAGGTTAGGAAGGAAAAACTTCCCCTACCTTTCTTCAGGGAAGTTCTTTCTTGGCTCTGAAGCTTGGGTAAGCAGTGTCCTTCATGCAGTCACATTGAAGAATTGTTAAGGGATAATATAAAGGGTCATTAACATACCTACTTTTTCTAGGAGGCATTTTTAAATTTTAAAAGAAATCTTGTTCCAAGTGGATGAAAGGTGAAATCCAAGAGCATACACAGTCTCTTGCAGTTTCTGCTACAATGGCTCCATTTCTGTGCTCTCCAGTCCTTTAAAAATACAGTGGGTGCCAGTATTTTTTAATTTGCATTATTACTGTTCAAACAACAAAGTGCTTACATGGGAAACCAACAATTTCCTGTATCTCTTGGACAACAGGCAATTGATTTGCAAGCCATTCTCAGTTATTCTATGCCACTTGAGAGACTTAAGTGTTCCAGTAGCACAAAGGAAAGTCATTCAATTTGTGTTACATGTGGCTCTGTTTTTACCATTTATACTAACGTGTTGTACAAATTTAATTAACAGCAGCAATGTATTGTAGAACATGTTTTCTGAATGACTAGATTATTAGGAGAAAGGTCAAAACAAGTAAAGCTGTTTAAAAATGTGAATCTGAGAAGTGCTGGACATTGTATTTTCTAACACCCCCCCCTTTTGTCACCAAACTCATCAGCTGTACTCCATCTCATGAAATACAGGACTCATGAGTTTCTCAGTCTCTCACAGACTGCTTTTTGAAGATTGCTGCACTCTGAAGGGTGCTGTTCTGTTAGGCTCTGGGATGAGGGTAGATGCCATCACAGAGTCTTGAGACCACCTCAGTCTACTTCATTGGTTCCCTGTTGGGCTGCAGTGTGTGGGATTGGGGTGATACTGCCGAAGGACAGAGTAAGGGAGTACAGAACAGAGAGTGTTCTGGTTTTTTGCTAAATGAACACCAGCAGTGCAACTAAAAAGGCAAACAAACTTCAAACAGAAAAGATTCACCTGTTCTTGAGAGGAGGTACTCTAAAAATGAGAAGATTATTTCCCTTCTATATCCCGTTTACTTAATGCATTTAGTGGCAATTTGTGGATTGTAAATGTCAGCTTCTCTGTTATGTCAGTGAACTCTCAGCCTTCTTTTTTTGTATAACTTTCTTTCTTTTCATAGAGTAGCTGCCAAGTTGATGGTGCCTCTTTTGCTACCTCCTGACTCACGTGCCTTCCTGTTCCCAGCTGTCCTCAGTATCCTGTCATGGTGCTAAACAATTAGTACTTAGGCTATGAAGTTGATTTATGATGTAGTGAAGATTTACAGAGCAAATAGTTTATGCCCATGGCCCAAGGTTGGCACTGCCAGCAGGAAGGCTGGCAGGGCTTTGTCCAGCTGGAACCATATCACTACAGAAAGTCTCTCTGACAAACCACAGGCATAAAAGTCCAAATTACATGTGTATGTGAGGTGTTATATATATATATGTGTATCAATATATCTATATATTGATATATATATGTGTGTTTTCTAGATACATGGTCCAACATATATATGTTTTTCAATAACAGCTGTCTCAGGGTGTTTGCATAGCCAATTTGATCACTGAGATATTTCTCTCCTCCTTGTATTCCCTGTTGCCTTGTTCCTTCCTCCTCCCAAGACACAACACTGTTCCCCTTCCTATTGGCACCATGCTTCTCTATCAGCAGGGTAAAAGAACTCCATTACCAGAAACAAAGACAGTAGCTACTAGAAAAGCATTTTATTCTTGCATGCTTTTTTTTTGTCTGCCTATACCAACCACTCCAAAAATCTAATTTACAGGAGGCTAGCTGGCCATCTTTTCCTGAAAGTTTCATTTTGACTATTCCAAAAAGTAGTAAGTGGTTCAGGTCATAGCTGAAGAGGACAAGTTGGATATAAATCACATCAGGCCAAGCTTAAGATATCCACAAGCGATTGCTGCCCAGTTTCAGACCTGCAGGCCTTTCACACCCAAAACACCCACTGACGTCAATGGAAATTTTGTATGATGATGGAGAGCAGTGATCATGTTGACCAGAGTCAAGCCTTGAGAGCCTTATGTTTAGGTTTTCTCTGCCTTAGTTTGTATATGCTGTCCCTCACCACATGCTGAAAGCCACACAAATGCTTGACTGCATTTACCTCAACACAGCCCTGGGAAATAACACTGAGCCTGTACCCTCACACCCCACTGCTGAGCTGAGAAGGGACAGGCTGGCTGGGGGACTTAGCCAAGCTCACACCGGAAAACTGCTATAGAGCATCACCATGGACCTCAAACACAGCCCCAGCTCTTCAGTGCAACATGCACGTGCCCTGGGCAAGGAAAGAGGCCCTGAAGCAGCTCTTCTGACATCTGGGGTCCCCTTCCCAAAAGGTGGGGGGGATGTCCCCCTGGCTGACCCAGTGCGCTGGGGAAGTTGGGTTGGTGCTGCCAGTGGGCTGTGCTGCTGCGCTGCTCCCTGCCCAGGAGAAGCTGCATCTGCAGAGGTGAGAGGCTTTCCCTGCAGGCAGGCAGAGCGCTAAGGGTTTTTCTAACTGCAGGTGCACAGGATAAAAGTGAGGAGGAGTAAGAGCCTCCAGGGGAACAGTCCCTCTGAAGACTTAGCAGCCCCAATCCACTTTACCTGACTGGGGCAGCGGGAGATCCTCAGGTAGGTCTGAATTGATCAACACTCAGTTGCCACAATCAATAAGTGTCCTGTTTTGGAGAATGGCAGCAGTCATTAGGTGCATGGTACAAGCAGAAATGTTCCTGCTGGGATTGTGCTTTTAAGGAAGCCTGCTCACCAGCCAGTCTGCTGGGATGAAGTGCCTGCAACATGCTGCCTGTGTCAGCCTGCTCCCTGAACTGAACATGGGCTGTCCTTGTCATTCCTTGATGAACCCAAGAGGAAGAAGGGATAATGCAGCACAGCTTTTAACCAACAATGGTCATCTTCAAATTTGATCACCAGCCAGAGTCACAGCACAAATTAAATTTAAAGAATCAATGTGATACTTGCTTTGGGCAGGAAGGCTGTTTTAAGGGCCGAGTTACAGAGCCCTGTTAGGAGCTCCCTGTTTCATTCATGGGCTTTTTTGAACTCTTGAGTAAATACTGTCTGGTGACCTGCTGCTCCTCATTTTCTCAGCTTGCTCCTTAACTCCCTGAAGATTGTCATTAGCCTCAATACAGATCATTAACTGCTCCTCACACGCTGCCATGGCTGCCTGTGCCCAGCTGTACATGGTGCTGTTGGAGCTGATGGTCCTTTTTCTGTACTTCATTTGGGCATGGTGGTGCGTCCCAGCTTACTCTTCCTCCATCAAACCTCACTATGCAAATGAGTCAGTTCCCTCCCGCTCATCCTTAAGCCCTACCCCAGACACCAGCAGGAACTGTCGTTCTGCTTGCACCAGTCCCACAGGCTTGCATGCCAGTAACCCCCAGGCACCTGCAAAGCTTTCATTCCCCTCACTGCCCTTTTCAGATTCAGGCACTGCTGCTGTGGAGGGGAATGTCCAGTTTGAGTACCTCCTGGCCACTGGTCCCCTGGGCTTCAGTGAAGGTTTGAGACCAATCCTGAGTGCTGCATGAGACCAAGTCAAGGGTTGCATTTCCTCATGGGCTCAGTAACAAGATGTTCCACAAACAGTCTTTGAGTGTAACTAAAAGGCTCATCTCTGTGTTCAAGTGTAATGCCTGCCTGGTCTTGTGGGTGTTTGGAGTTTGCACATAGCAAGTCTTACGTTTTATTTGTATAATGCCAGTTGTCCAGCAGAGTATAAAGCCCTTCAGGCTCTGACTACCTCTAGGGTGTAAAGGCAGAAAACGTTGGATAATCCACGATAACTTCAGCTGTCTGATCCTGAGCACATGTTGTCACATTATAAGCTTCTTGTCAGGAATGCTTTCTGCATTTTCCAAAATGGTACATCGCTTCTGGCTAGAAGGAAGACACACAAAGGCTAGCCTGCCCTATGCAGCTGTCTGAAGGTATGACTTCAGTGGGACCACCTGGCTGCTGTGATAACACACCCTGGAGTGAGCTCAGCTCGCCCTGGTGCTCATGGACAGGTGTGACTCTACAGGAAATCTGTTGCAATGTCTGCTCATACTGGTACGAGCTGCTGCTGTTCCTCTAAAGAGTCAGCAGTACAGTACCTTCTCCCCAGGCTTTTCCCAATGTCCCATCCAAGATGGCTGGTGGTCCCACTCTCAAGAAGAAACAACCTAGATGCAAACCTGCAGTATGTTCATGTGCAAAATTTAATGAAATATTCAAGTTAATACAATCTACTTCCTGCAGCTTTCACTGCGCTTATGTATGTGAAAGCTGTAGAGCGTATCCTAGGAATACTGCTCTTCACTGGAAATGGACAGAGGCAAACCAAACAGGTTAGTGCTCCAGGTGCAGCAAACTGTGGGATGGAGCAACACCGCACAGGAGAAGCTGCAGGCTTTTCCCTTGCATCTGCAGCCCAAGACTCCCACTGTGGTGTTGTGCTAAGGCAGTTTACAGTATGTGAATTTTCCCTTTGGTTTGGTCTTGGTCTTTTAAACCTTTTTTAATTTAAATATTAGTTTAAATAGATTCTCATTAAGGCTTCTGAGTCTGTGCTAAGACTTATCTTGAAAATGCGTATTCAGGTGGTTTGTAAGATTTGTATTATTTGTTTCTTTTGGAGCCATTCTGGTGTATTATGTAAATCCATAGCTAAGCATTTCCTGGGACCATTTATTGTGCAAACTCCTAGTTTGGCATGTGTTCAGTGCGGAGCAAAACCAATTGCTACTGTCTCTCTAGTTCAGAGAAGTTCAGTCTGGAGATTTTTTTGTTCCATTTAAGATAAGACAATTTTCTCATTCCATTGCCTATCAGAACACATTTTCCGCAAATGAGCTGGAAACTTCCAAAACAGATAAAAGTTTAAAGGCAGGACATCAGGCCCAAACCAAGTGTAGAAACAAGTAGTGGTTAATTGCAGATGCAGACATTTAAAAGTGGCAGCTGGACATTTGATTGGCTTCTATGGCAATGTCTTGTATTTTAGTAACATGCTTACAGAAAAATACGTGTGGGTATTAAAAAGCCACTAGAGTATTTTAGATATGGCACCCCTTGCGTCCAGCTCCAGAAACCAGTGCTGTCATCAGGGCTGATGTTACCTCCCAGGCTGCAGGGCTGCCATTTCTCTTTGAGCAGGGAATAATGAGAGACTGAAGGGCCAGACTCTGCAGCACTAGTTCAGTCCTCAGCACAGCCAGACCAGACTGGATTAGTACAACTCAGAGGAGCACCATGTCCTTGGCAGTGGGCTGCAGCATTCCTCAGGGCAGGTAAAGGACACCGGCACACCCAGGACAGGTCTCAGATCTCTGCCCCATGGAAGCTGAGGAGAAGTTTATGCCCCTCCAGCTCTGGGAAGCTGTTTGCCTGAGGAAGGCTGCAGGCAGGAGTATACAGGTTTTATTGTAGGAGCCTCAGACCAGCAGGAAAATAAAAGCCATGGCAGGAGTCCCGGGCACCTCTCTGCAAAGTGCTGAGGCTAGCAGATTTATTCACAGCATTTTATGATCTGGGACACACCACAGGAGCCTTGGTGCAACTGTTCTGCTGGCATATGAACCTGTGGTGACTCAGGAAAAAGGCGCTCAGGGACTGTCTTGATAAGTAACAGGAGCTGGCTATAAAATAAACATGCAGGAAAAGCAAATCCCCAGCTCTCTGAACGTGCACCCAACAGGCAGCCCTCACAGGGACTTTGCCTTTCCATGCCCCAGCTTGCACATCTGTAAAATGAGTTTCATGAACTCATCCTTTACTTGAACTGCTTTGAAATCCACACACCTGAGAGGCTGATTTTGTCATGACTGCCCTTTGGGACAGTACTGGCTCAAGCAGGAGGGAAGTGAAGCTGGAGGCATGATCCTATTTCCTGGGAAACACATCGTGTACTTTCCTGGAGAGCGTTTTTGAGGAATGTTTTGGATTAACTTGGGTTTTTTGCCCGTGCAGCAGTCATACCTACATCCACTTGTGAGCTTAATGCATGAGAGATACTGTGGCCCTAACAGGATGAATTGCAAAAAGAAGTCCTTGAATTTCTTTTACTGGGAGGAATTAAATTCGAGTTGTTTCCTTCTCATCTATTACAGCCAGGGCATCTTGTCTGTCTTCTTTGCTTTTGCTTACTACAACTGGCTTGTGGGTCCTTCCAAAAGACATGGCATGACATTTTAGTCCATGTCTTTTTTTTTTTTTTGTATATTGAATAGAAAATATAAGACTGTTGCACATCTGCAGATTATTTATCCATGCAGACCTAATTGATGCGGGGATTAGCAAAACATGTTTTGCCTGCCAATCTCTAATCAAGAAGGGAGATTCACTGGCACGGTGGTGGCTTTGCTGTGCTCCAGGGAGGCAATGCTCACTCTGCTGAAAATCAAGAGCAATTTAGCCAAATTCAATTTGCAGGTACAGACCTTGCAAGGTCAAAGTAAGAAACACGGTCTACAAGGAAAATTATTACCTGCTAAGAGCGACAGCAGATCCAAACATGGTTTGAAGGAGAAGGCTCCAGTATGAGCACTGAGACAAGGAAAAAATTCTAACAAGTGTTAACAGTCTGGAAAGAAGTAACTGGCCTGTACAAAGCACTCCCTTAGGATGTGTATTCTTCACAGAAATTTTCTACTTTGCTGCATCTTTCCCAAAGATGTAATGGCAGATTCAATGGCTTATAACCTTTCGGCAAGGTTTGTTCTGCAGGAAGTATCAAGACACCACACCCCAAGCATGAGTACACTCAGTGTACTTTTTCTGGTTCTTGTCTACCTTTGCCTTTCATAGGTGGGATTTTTTTTTCCCCAAAACGGGCAAAAAGCATTCCTTCCACTATTGGCAGAATTTTATACATTCTTTTGCACAAGGTTCAAAGCAGTGGAGAAACAACCCAACTACCTAGCAGTGGTTAAAGATGAAACAAGCAATAGAATAGTGTTAAATATATAATTGCGAACTCAGTAGGGGGAAAATAGAGCTTTACTGTCATATTTAATTTGCAAGTTTTATTTGACTGCAACACCTGCTTTCAATATGATTAACTCTTACTTAGCATGCAGTTTTGGCACTGAAGACTTCTGATTTATTTCACTGGGATGCTTGGTTCGAATGATGGAGTTATTTTGCTAGCATGGTGCTGAAGACAAAGTCTAATCGAGTAGAGCTAATTTGCCATTTGCTGAATTAATGAAGATACACACTAAAAGGAGTATGAGGAAGAACAAGAACTAGTACACAAAAGATTAGGAAACCAGCAAACAATTTAGAGTAAAAACACAGAAAGGTTGTTGTGCCTTAGGCTTTTCTGTACTGTCTTTCACCCCAGCACTACCATCCCTGTAGTACCATAGCAGCTACATGCTGTTCCCAAGTGACACGACACATTTCCTTCAGGCCAAGTTGGTAGGGGACCCTGTGACAAGCAGCAGGGGACCAGAATCCCCATCTGGGAGAGGGGACTGCTGGTACATACAGCTCAACCAGTGCTGGTCAGGACCCACTAAGCCCTGCTTGGGGGTGCTCACTGCAGGGAGCTCATGCCACAGCAGCAGCAAGGTGGGTTCAGTTGTCCTGTGTGGTGTCCACTGCTTTATTTTATACCTACAAGCAATTTTCCATCTGCCCCTATCGCTGTCTTCCCATGGACAGCATGCCCTGAAAGCCAGGCAGCAGCTTCTCACAGAAGCAATGCATCCCACTTGGCATCCTGAGGAAGAAAGGTGTGACCAGGCCAAATTTCTGCCCCTCTTTCTCACTTTCACCATCCCATTACCCCGACACATAGCAAGGATGTTTGCTGCAGCAGCCGCCTCAGCAACACCCTGTGGCAACCACATCCACTGTGTAACATCTCACTGGAAACACTTCTCAAGGGCCACGTGTCACCAGGCTGCAGTGCTCTCAGTTCACTTGTAGACCTTCTTCCCACAGTGTAATCCCACTGTTTACTTCAGTCATGAGCCTTCAGATTGTCTATGAACGTGGATATGAACACTCTTGGGTGGAAGCAAGCTTTTCTGTATTGCTGGTGCGTTAATTAAGCCAGTACATTTCCCTTCCAGTGTCCTTCCTTTGACATTTCCATTCCACTTGCACAGACTTTGGCTGTTGCCTTGGCTAATGCCTTACATTTCTTTTTTAATCCAATTTCTATGATTACAATGGAGTGCTAGAATCAAGGGCAATAATGCAGGAAGATAGTTCATGTCAAAAATACAGCATTATGCCCTGCCATGCCACAGCTCCTTGCTATCTACTGCCACCTTATCTGGAAACAGCCCAGCAGTTGTAGGAATTTACTCCTCACACAGAGGATTATACAGAGTAAGAAAGAGATCATATTAACAGGGTGGCTCTGCAGGGCAGCTTCCCTGCCCAGGAGGAGCCATCCTAGGCATGATCTGGGGATGCACAGGGCCAGGGTATGCCTGAGCTTTGCATCAGCTTTTCTCTATAGCCTCTCTGGCCATCATCATGTTCAAAGTCCCACTGCTCTGTGGGCAAAGCAGGATGATCCCAGCAAACAAAACTATCGGCAAGCAAGCAGCAGTTCAAGATGGTAGGTGAGAGCAGCAGGCACAGGATTTCTGGTAATGTGGATAGGAGTAGGTGACAATTTCTCATTTAACGCAGTATAGGCAGATTTTTCTTCCAGACATGGATGCACTGGATTTGTCAGTGTCTGTGCTGGGCCCAGAAATTAGTGGACAGCAAGTAAAACTGTGATCAAATGTTCTGTCAAAATATTTAAGCTGATAGTTGTGTTTTCTGGAATCATTCTCGACTGTTTTGGGCTTATAGTGTAGGTTGTATCACAGTTCTGCCCTGCTTCCTGTAACTATTTACTGTTACTCACAGACAGCTCTTCATCAAACGCTTCCTGGTATGGCTTCACAAGCTGTACCATGGCACCAAGGAAAATCAGTTTTTCCAGTAAGCAATAGCAAACCTGGGGAGACAATTAATTGTGAGAGTTTTATTGTATGGCACATAGTCATTCTGGTGCACAAAATATACCATGTTTTCCCTGATGCTCCTCAGACTTCACTGAAGATGCCAGGTCCATGAAAGCTGTCTGCAGCACTGCACCTGTTTTGAACAATGGGGCTCACTGTGGAGGTGGGCACATGTCTGATAGCAGCCTCCATAGCCTTAGGTATCCTTGGGGAAAAGTTTTTTACAACTCTGTGCTGCATAGGGAAACCTCTGCTATAAGGAGGGCTCCTTTGGAAGCTGGAGGCAGCCTCCAAGAAGTAATCACACTCAGTGAAACTAGTCCAAACAACTAAAAGGAAGCTTTATTGTATAGGCCAGTGAGAGGAGACTCCCAAAGTGGGGAATGCAGCTCAGGGTCCTGATTCATGGTGGGGCATGGCTGTCCTTTGAGGCATCACTGGGTGCTTCAGGGATGAGGGCTGTGATACCATACAGAGCCAGTGGTATCAAGTAAACAAGAATCAGGCCCACAGTACAGTAAAATCACATGTT
The DNA here is from genome assembly GCA_035583235.1 of Hafferia zeledoni. Taxonomy (NCBI): domain Eukaryota; kingdom Metazoa; phylum Chordata; class Aves; order Passeriformes; family Thamnophilidae; genus Hafferia; species Hafferia zeledoni. Next base: position 44,525,526 of record JAWWEV010000115.1, read on the forward strand.
TCTACAGTATATGAAATAGTGATAGCCAGTTCTCTATGTGGGGCACAGGTTTTTGCAAGAGGACCTTTTTCTCCCTAGAATGAATCTCAACATAAATTCCATTTTTGTCCTTTCGTTTGTCTGTGGTCTTTCTGTCCCTCATACCAATCTTGCTTAACATCATTTAATTTAACCTGTGCCTGAGTTTTTTGTTTTCAGAGCATCAGGCTGGCCGCCTGTGACACTCTGGCAGTCACACCCTCCCTGGTATGTTAGGAAGCAGGTTTAAGCCTCTAATGAAGTTCAGGACTGGATTTTTCGATGTTTCTGCTTCCTTGTGCACTCCCTGAGTCCCCTGTGACAAGTGGCTAGTACAGACAGGGCTGTGCAGGACTGAAGGTCACACTTGAAGTGGGTATAGTGTTTGTGGTGGATCCAGGCCATGTGCTGAACACAGGCAGCGTCTCTCGAGGTTGTGCACATCCCTGCATGGCTCCAGCAGGTGGAAAGTCAGGCTGCGGTTTGTGGTGCATAGGGGCAGCTCTTTTACTGATGCAGAGAGACAGCTGACAGGTTTGTCAGGGAATAGGCTTCTGCCAGCAGGCAGTTTCACAAAGAACAAGGGATACTAATGTGCTGGCTGTGACACAGACATGATGCAGAACCAGCAGCTCCAATGGAAGTGTCTGTATGCAGCAGCCAAAGTACAGGGTCAACACATCCAGAGATGGGCAAGTTCTGCACAGCTATGATTCAATACAGGGAGTGGCAGCCAACAAAACCAAATAAACACAAAATATGTGTTTTCTCTACCCTGCAGCCTTGTACCTTCTGCAGCAGAGAGGCTGTAGGCAGATGTAGAATTATTGATGGAAAAATCTGATGAGGGTTAGAGTGTGAATGGGTTTTTTTAGGTAATCAGCTGGTACAGCTCTGTCCTCTGAGAAGGCAGATCAAAATCATGCTTTCATCAGAGTCCAGAAAATAAGCTTTACATGCCCAGTCTCAGGAAACAGCTTGAAATTCAATGCAGCAGTGAAAACCTATTCATCTTTCATTGTCAGAGGGAAATTTAATTTCGCTCAAATTTTGTCAAAACACCCCAATAAAGTACTTCAGGGCCTCAGGGTTTTGCAGGTTTGAAAGCAAGCAATGGCAGCATAGACCAGGGCACACCTTGGCAGTCCACTGGCTGCAGCCCCAGCCCCGCAGGCTGAGGCTTTCCTTCTTCGTGCTACTGAATTTCCATGCAGCCAGCAGCTCCCAGCTCTGTACTGGGCAGGGGCAGGCTGCGTGCAGGTTCCTCCCCCAGCACCTCTGCAGAGGTGCCCCAGCAACCCAACCCAGCCCAGCCCAGCCCTGCCAGCAGGGCCAGGCTGCACCCAATCACCTCCTGTCTCCTGTTGCTACCCAGAGCCTTCAGGACACAAACAAATTGCTGGTGCTTCTGTTCCCTGTGCCTGGGCTGAACCTGCGCAGGCGGCTTCCCACTGGGATTCTCAGCATCCCCAGCCTGGACTGCACACACAAGCTCCTAACTCCTCACTGCTTCTCCAGCTGATCCAGTGTGTCCCTAGGTGCCTCTGTGCCATGTCCTCACCCCAGTGGGAGGAGGCAGCTGCCTGCCACCTCCTCCTGCTCCTGCCCTGATGCTGCTGGGGATTTGAGCCAGGTCCCATACCTTGGGCAGAAAAACCACAAACTGGGCTCCCTCAGGGCTTCTTCCAAGCCCCATATTGCAGATCAATCAGATGGGCACCGGCTTCCCATGGCTGCAGCAGGAGCGGGGAGCTATAGGCTTTTCTGACAGCCCTGGCCCCTCAGCATCCTGGTGCACACAGGGGTGAAGGGAGGAGGATGACCCCATGATGCTTCAAGATGTTCGCTGTGAAGGGACTGATGGCGAGAGTGAGACTTGACCTCCTGTCGTCACCTCTCCCCTGGCTCTTTGCTGTCCCTCCCTGCTGTTTGCAGCCCCCACCTGTTTGTACCCTGTGCAGGTGCTGGCTGCTGCAGCAGAAGCTGAAACTTGTTTTTCTTCTCTTTAAGGTGTGTGCCACTCTTTGCCCAAAGGAAAAGAAGAGAAACAAAAAAAATACATATATTTGCTGCAGACTATATGACTGGCTTATATAATAACGCTGCCTTTCTCTCCTTGTTTTAGGGAGTGCTGCCAATTTTTTGGAGACAATGGCTTGACTTTGAAGGTGTTTTTTACCAAGGCAGCACCCTTTGGTGTTCTTTGGACACTCACAAACTACCTTTACTTACATGCAATAAAGAAAATTAACACTACGGATGTCTCCGTGTTGTTCTGCTGCAACAAAGCTTTTGTGTTCTTGCTTTCATGGATCGTTCTGAGGGACAGGTTCATGGGAGTGAGGGTAAGTGACTCCTTATCTCTGTCTCCCTTCCTCCTCCTCACTCCTCTGTCTTTCCTTTACCCCTTGCCTCCTGCCAGCTGAGTCAAGCAACACCCACGCAGACATCTGAGCGGGCACAGAAGCCCTTGTGGAGCAGGATGCATCCTTCCCTGCAGCCTGCTCAGGTGCCTGTGAGCTCCTGGAGACCCTGGCTCCACCAGCCTGGTGCCTTTGTATATTTTCCTTCAGGAAAGAGGTAACTCGTTCCAGAGCATGTCACAAAGGATATGTGCTATCTCCACGTTGCTGTGTGCCAGCCTTTGCCAACCCCTTCCAAGGGACTACTCCCAGGCTGTGGCACCAGACCAAGATGTTTCTAACTGCATATTCCTGCAACCCCCCACAATGCATTTTTGGTCCCAACCTCCAAATTTAACAGGGGCCTCACCTTTCTACATGTGACAACAGGCTTGCAGGGTGGTGCGGATGTCTTGTGTATCCATATCAGTCAGCAGGAGCTGTGGACAGGAGAACTGAGCTGCCTTAACCCACCTGTGGCCAGAATGTGTGTGTGTGCATGTGCCACTGATGGAGGATCCCTGTCATGCCAACTCACAGGGACTTGGATCTGGCCACCAGCTATGGGCTGCTCTCCTGGTGGCACCCCAAATGTTTGCTTACACCCTTAGTCCTGCACCCCATGGGAATGCCTGCTCCACAGCAGCAACAGAGCTGCATGCAGAGGGTTTATCAGGAAACCCCACAGGTCCTTGCAAACCCTGCTGCCATGTAGGCATCCCTCAGCATGTGATGTCCTCTGGAAGAAGAGGGGATGGGTGGGTGGGTAACTCACCAGGTCTGAGGCCAAGGAGCTCCTTCCAGGTTCAGGAGTAACTGCAAGGACAAAACGCCAGTGGGTTCCTCCTGCCTTGTTGCACCAATTAATATTAATTTATAATCCGTATTAACAGCAATTACTGTAATAATTCCTATTTCTTGTCGACCACTAGAGGAACTCCCTGCTCACATACCTGGGCAATGCTGTTAGTGCTCAGAAGTTCTTAGCCTTTGCTGCGTGGAGCCACTGAGAATTAACTTTTTGGGAAGTGTTGCTTACTGGCAAGAGAACTTGGCAGGAGAGCTTGGCCAACCTTTCAGTGGTGGCAGCCAAGAGGCTGCTCAGGGGATGGTTGCAAAATGTACCTGCCAAAAGCCCGGCCTGGCCAGCTGGTGTCTGCCCACCCCCCCTTCCCAGGTAACTCTGTGCTGAAAACAAATTAACTCTGGTTTTTGAGTGCAAGGATATCCTGAAATGATCCTGGAGGCAGGGAAGTGTCACAGTTATCATAGCTAGATGTCCTAACCATTTTGATAAATAAAAAAAAAAAGGTATTTTTGTGGTCTTCATTGCTCTCGGGGCACTGACAGCTGTAGTGCTGGTGGGACAGCAGGAGAGGAGGTGTATGAAGGGGTGACCACTGCTGTCCTGTACCTGCACTTTCCTCCTTGTTCTGAATCTGCCATCTCTCACCGCTGGATATAGGGCTGTGGTGTGGAGCAAAAGAAGCCAGCCTGTGTGTAGGGATACCCCCATGGACATGCCCATGCTGGAGCAGAAATGCTTCTCATTCTCTCTTGGGTGCATGGCCATGATTGAAAAGCCAAGATGGTCAGGGACTCTCCAGCAGCTTCCTGGGTGGGCTGTCTGGTGCCATGGCAGATGAGAGACACTGGGGGACGAATCCTGCTCTGGATTCCCCTTTTCTCAAAGGGGCAGAAGGAGAGGAAGGAGCAGGGAAGCAGACCTGAGTAGTGGTCCCAGACATGTCCAGCTTCCTTCATTTCCTGTCAGCACTGCTTTGGAAAAGCAGCAGTGAAGCGGAGAACCAGAGCAGGAGCCAGGGCAGTGGGGCTGTGTGATGCTTGTGCCATGTGTTCCAGCCCCTCACTGTGGTACCTGGCACTGGTGAGGGGTGGCAGAGGTGCTTCCTGAGAAGCCACCTTTGTGCCCAAGAAGGAACACAGGTGTCTCCTTCCCAGGCCAGCAAGGGACCTGGGTGCAGGGCAAGGGAGTTCTCAGGCAGACTGGGCTATTGATGCAGTTGAGGCATCCTGAGCTGTGGCAATATAAGAGTGAGGACACACTTGTCCGTAGGGACTGGAAGGGCATGTGGCAGCACAGCAATCCTGCAGCCCAGCTTCATGTGGCACAGTGGGAATGCTGGGGCACTCCTGTCTGCAGAGGGACATAGCATGGAGTCTTTGGAGAGAATAATTTTCTTCCCTCTTTCCTCTCTTCTGTAAAGCCCATGTGATAAACAATGGGCAGTGAGGGTGGCACTACTGGGGGAGATAGCCTTGAGATGAACCACAACACACAGTCTTCTTCCTGGCACTGGCAGCCAGGAGCAAGGACAGCTGCCAGGGCTTAATCAGGAGTGACCTAAGGACTGCCGTAGCAAAGCTCTGATCTCACATTTGGGTGTCCCTGTTCATGCCTGCTGAAGGACAGGCCAGTTAAGAAAGACAGCAGCTCAGTGGGGTTTAAGCAAGCACAAGTATTCTATTTGGCCTTCAGATGTCCAACTACTAGCTCTGTAGGCACTTAAATCACAATTGGAATTGGCTGGAATTTGAATGTAAGAGCAAGCTACAAGTCCCCATCTTTGCCATTCAGGAATTTGTATGTACCTATATCTCCTGTAATGAAGTTGCACTTTTCCCCCTTTGCTTCACTGTGCCCAGAGCAAAGACCAACTGGGCTGTGAGCTGTCAGAGAAGACACACACGTAAAGATATGAGTGCCTGAAGCATTGCCTCTGCAAGCCCTGCAGTGCTTAGACATCTCCAAGTAACTGCAGGCACTGTGGCATGCAAGCAGCCTGTCACTGCTGCTAACAATGTGCTTGAGAGACAGGCTGAAAGGCTTCAAGAGAAGGTGTATGTGACACCTGGCATGTTGACAAGGAACTGAGAGGTGAGGCCAAGACTCATCCGACACTTGTGACATGCTTGATGGAAGAGGCAAGGACCTCTGCCTAGCAAAACTGTTTGCAGACTGCATTTATTTCCTTTAATTTTTTGACTTTGGTGCTTCCCTCCATGCTACAGTGAATAAAACAGCTTAGGATCCAAGACAGTCATTGCTTGCAAGTGCCTCCTGTGTAAATAACATACAGAAAAGCGCAACTGCCTGTGGGACTTGGAAATAAATACACTATCAAATCCCAAGCTAAAGCGTTTCTTTCCAACTGGGCAGACACAGCCCGCTAGAAGATGCTCTGAAATCAATCAGCCTCTGATGTTAAAAGCAAAACTGGGTTCTTTTTCTTTCACCCATGGGGGCTGAGGCAGGCTCCCTTCACTGATGCACCTGGAGGTGCCAGCTGGGTGGCACAGCCTGGTGCTCAGCTGTGGTTCCCCCAGCTCTCTAGTGAAGACTGGACAAGGCCCATGCAGCTCACACCTGGAGCAGATGCTAGAGGAAACTCTTCATCTTCCACTCTTTGTCACCTGGTCTGTAGCACGGGTGATGTTGAAAGAAGGTGCAGAGTTGCCATCTTTCAGATAAGCCCGAGCCACATATCTTGCTCCTCTACAAACAGCTATGCTGAGTCAGAGCAAAGATGCCTCTGCCCCAGAAGTCTGCTTCCAGCAGCTGCCTGTTGTGGACACCTAGAAAAATCTATCTAAATAGGAAAAGCCTATAATGATATTTTCTCATGAGACTTTCCAGCCTCCAGCAATTTGAGGCTCAAGGACTTCCTGAGATGGAAGCAATGTTTCTATAGCTAATAGTCATTGATGGGTTTTTTTCTTCCATGAGTCTATCCTTGTAAACTTTCCACATCCACAGCATGCAACGATGAAGTTTTTCTTCACCTTGTGTTGGGGGAAGACAAATCTCTTTTTTGTTGTTCTGCACCTGCCTCATGTTAGTCTCATTCAATGACCTTTTTTCTTGTGCCTCTGAAGCCACACAGAGTGTCTGAATTTACTTGACAAGCACCAGCACATTGCTGAGAGATCTGCTGAGCTCCTTCAGTGCCACCTGTCTGAAACAGCCCCATATTGCTGTAGAGCTATGCATCAGCGGGGATTTCTCTCCCTGTCCAAGACTATAGGGCCCAGTTACACCACCATGAAACTTCTCTTTAGAAATTATGCCCTACAGCCGTGCATGGAGAGACCTGATGTTGACAGGACTGAAAGCCAAGATGCTGTATTTGTACCTCTCCAAATATGCAGTGTGTGTATGAAGCTTTTGTAGCTTGTACCGGACTCCACCCTGAGCAGGTCATAGATCAGCATCTTCAGAACTTGCTGCCTGTGGCTGGGGTGTGCAAGGGGCTGAGCAGCTGGGGAAAACCCTGCCCCTCCATAGCCTGCCACAGCTGTGCTCCTGCAGTGTCTTGAACAGCAGTACAGCAACTTCTAGACTTGTCTCTTCATGTTGAAATGCTCTTAGCAGCTGTATTTTCCCGGCAGTGTCGGCTTCTGCTGATTTGGACTTCTTTCTACCCTTATGCCATCCTGCTATTCTACAGCAACACCTGTGGAGAAATTGATAAGGTTTTGTTTGCAAAAATGGGGTATTTTTCTCTAAGGGGATATTGAAGGTATTGATGTCAGTGTACAGGAGGAATCTGCTGGATGGTTGCCTGCTTTATAGGTGCTCCCTGGCACCACTCCCAGCTCAACCCAGGAAAGAGGCTGCTAGTGCTGCTGGGATGGGGACTTGAAGCTGGTAAAGGGGCTACTTCACTACATCTTGCTCATCAGGCAGCAGCAGAGCTTGGCACACAGACTTCCCCCTTGCATCTTAACTGCAGCCCTGGTATCTGGTGAGGAACAGGAAAGGTGAGGGAAGGCCTTTGCTCTTGGATGTGTAGGCAGGGGCAGCCTGTGGATGGGGCTTAAAATACTGGTCTGGCCCTGGAAGAGGGGTCAGTTGGCTAGCACTTAACCCAGCTGTGGTTCAAAATAAACTAATATACCAGTCATCTTAGAAGCATAACCATGACTGTGCAGCCAAAAAGCATGTGGTCTAAGCAGGGTGCCCCTTACACCACTGCAGAGCCAGGAAGCATAAGCATGAAGAAAGCCCTTTTCACCCCAGAATTACCACCCAGTAAGGCTGAAGGCATCTGGCAGGACCATCCCAGAGAAGCCAGGGGTCTCTTGCTGACCATGCTAAATCGGGAGAGCCTGTCCCCCACCTTCATGAATGCTCCCTCCATTTGGGAGACCCCCTTCAATCACTGCAGTGTGCCTAGTTGGCTGAATAAAACTTCTACTCTCTGAAATGACACGTCTAGACTGGAAAGTAGTTGCATGAGTTTTATTCCCCTATTTATTTCTCAAACCTTTTTCTTCCAAAACTTCACCAGGACTCAAAGCCTTTCCTGTAAGCTCCAGGGAATTACTGCTTGTGTATTATTGTCATGCACAGGCTACAGGGATCCCCTGATGGGGAGGCTCAGTGACAGAGGCTAAATCCTTCAGCTCAGTCAGAGACACTGCACACCCCTGGGGCAGCCACTCCCTTGCAGCTCTGCCTGCAGCTTCCCTGAAGCCAGGGAAGCCACAAGGGTGGCATTGGCTCCTTGGGTATCAGGCTGGCCTTGCTATTTTTCTACATAAGCAGATGATGCAGAAGTACTGCCTTCTCATTTAAAGCTACTTGTCTGTTTTTCCATAGTGGGGGTTATCTAGTAACACTTCCTTGCTTTTTTTCTTTGTCTCCAACCAGATTGTGGCTGCTATATTTGCTATTGCAGGGATAGTTATGATGACGTATGCTGATGGGTTTCACAGCCACTCTGTTATTGGGATAGCCCTGGTGGTGGGCTCTGCCTCAATGTCTGCTCTCTACAAGGTAAGTACACTTGGGTCTTTCCCCCTCAGAAAGATACCTGTGACCCTCATCACTTATTTTTGTAACTCACTTTAACTGTTCCTGTCTTACTTGCAAACCTCTGTGCAGTTCAGTGCCACGTGCCCCTCTCTGATAGCTCTGACATGCAATACTGCATTCAGGTGTACACTTGCTTGGATGTCTGCCCTCGCTTAGGATAAAAACTCCTAAATCTTAGGAATAGTCTCCTGTGTCCACAGGAGAATTTACAGATGTCTCACGTTCTTGAAAAATGAGGCTTTTGCACAGGTGATGGATTTAATCTCTTGCTCTGGAAAGGCTGTAAACTTCTATTTCAAGTCACTTTGTTACCTCCCCTTGCCAGTCCTCCTTCAGTGGCATATGTAGCCTGTGTTGGGCTTTAAGTATTGTTAGTCATGAAAATAAGCACATGCCTAAAGTCCAAAGCACATGCCTATGAATCAAGACCTCATCCTGACCAGCCACATAAGCTGCACTATGTGTACAATGACATGCAGCCTCCTCTGCAGGGCAGAGCCTTTTCACTCAGCCTGAGAGGCATGTGTGTCTTGCTGCTCATGATGCTCAGACTCACAGTCCACACTGAGGAATAAGCCTTTGTAGAGTGTGGTTCTCCCACTCTGGCTCAGATGTGTAGACATCTCCATCTGGTCTAATGAATTGTACTGTACCAGTCATCCAACAGAAATGGGCCAGTAAAGCCCTGCAGCCATAACACAAGCAGTCCAGGGAGACTCACCAAACTGAGAATCATCTGCCTGTGCTGCTCAGTGCAGTGCTGCATTGCTTTCTGCTCAATTTTTCAGATCAGATGATGTCTTACATTAGGAAGGTTATGAAGCTTCATACAGCTCTTTCTTCTAAAAAAGCGTTTCTATGCAAGACCAGAAACGTGGCCTTCCAGACTCAAGGAAATGCCATGGCTCTGAAGTCATCTACAGGCAGGCAGGGTTATTCAAGGCTAGACCCTAGCTCTGTCCCCTCTCCCATGACAGTGCTGGTCCTTGCAGGGACAGGGGTCTCAGGACTGCTCCACCAGAGCCCATGTATGGAGAGGTGGTGTGCTACTCTGCAGTACACCCTGAGTGCCAAGACAGATGGAGCTGAGCAGCTTGTTGTGCAACACATGCCACTGCCACTGCCACTCTGCTCTTCCTTTCCCCACTCTGGCTCATTTCCCATGAGTTGTGCATGCCAAAGGAGCAGGCAGATCTGCAGGCAGACAGGTCATGCCATGTGCAGCAGAGACACCTTGACCTGCCCTCTTAACCCAGACACAGACACTTCAGTCTGCTGTGCCAGCTCTCTGCCCTGCCAGGGGCAACATGCTATCCTCAGGTGGAAAATGAGTAAGTGGCTTTTGGGACATTTTGCCCCATTATGCAGAGCAGCAACACAGCTGCACTAGCCGGTGATGGCTGTGAGGTGATGGGAGAGGTCAGAGCCCTGTTAGCAAGGCAGGCTGCCGTTCCAGCACAGACCAGTAAGTCAGAGTCCATTGGCTGTCCTGATTTGCAACCAGTGGCAAAGGAAAACTGTACCAACAGCCCATGGTATCCAACAGACTGTCTGCAGTTCTCTGTAGACTCCAGGCAAGACCTGCCCAGAGGCACTCCCCAGATGGGCCACTCACTTTTTTCATTTCTACTGTCTTTTCTCGTTTTCCCACTAACAAACCAAAGCTTTTAAATCCCTCCCTCCAGTCTCATTAGCCAGGCTGCATCTGTGCTCTGGACCGAGGGGCTGCTGCTACGCTCTGCTTTCGGGGGAGGGAGAGGTGGGAGGTGGGAAAGACAGCCAGCCAGGATGGACTGTGCTTACTCACCACCACAGCACTCCCCAGGTGGCAGTCCAAGGCCTAGACCAGTGATGTTTCATGCAGGGAGACCATTGCTTGCTGTCCTCCCCATGCCCTGCTCAATGGAATATTCTGTTGTTACCATCAAGTTTTCTGGAGGTGCAGAAAAAAGAGTGAAGGGTCTAAGCTAGGGTTAGCAATCTTTCCTTGCAGGACAGGCACAAACAAATGTGCTGAGTCCCCTTCCTACATGGTCTCAGTTGGCAGCTGCCCCTGCCTGTGTTCCAGAAGGTGGCAGGAAGGAGAGGGCTGGGGCCTCACAGGCTGCTCTCCACAGTTTCATGAACATCCATCTCAAGTGTCCAGCAAGCATCACTGCTTAGGTGTTGGGTGACACTGTTTCACACCCAGCTTCTCGGCCCTAGGCACTGGCCATTGGGCCAGGATGCCGGGTGCCACTGGAGCCAGGACAGAACACCAGTCTTCCAGGGATGCAGTGCAAGTGAGTTAAATCCATGTATTTTCCTCTTGTAGGTTTTATTCAAACTTCTTTTAGGCAGTGCTAAATTTGGAGAAGCTGCCTTATTCCTGTCTGTGTTAGCTGTCTTCAACATCCTCTTCGTTACCTGTATTCCTGTCATCCTTTATTTTACCAAAGTGGAGTACTGGAGCTCTTTTGACATCGTTCCTTGGGGAAACCTCTGTGGATTTTCAATTCTCTTATTGAGTGAGTATATGGGGGGCTCTCACACTACTTGGGGTGGAGGAGAGTGCCAGAAACTGACCACTGGTGGAAGCTGCAGACTTCCCACATCCTAGAGCTGTTTTCCCTTCTCAACCTAATTACTAGCTTAGGATATCATGAGAGGGTCCTTTCCTTTACTGCTGTTATTACCAAGCCAGAATACTGGGGCTTTCATTAGAAGGTGCTGCAAGACTAAGCTGTAAAGTTTGTCATAACTCCTACTTATGAACTCTGCAATACAGAGACAGGTGACACTTGCCCAGGCTGCAACAGGAAGCAGCTCTACTGGTGGGGCATTATCTTGGGCTCATCAGCATCCCCAGAGCAAGGAGGTTAGGCCAGGCCAGTCAAGGCCAGACACCAGTGCCTCTGTTGCCTGCAGTAATAGCTAATTGCTACTCCTAAGAAGGAGGAAACTTGAAAATGTAACGTTGCCTAGCGCTGATGAAAATTTCATAGGTGGCACTCCTGCTGTCCCTGCTGTGCCACCAAATGAACCCAGCTGAGGCAGGTTGCCAAATCCAAACTTTAATGGTCAATGGTTATCCAAAATGTGATGTTGTTTGTTGTTAAACTAGATGATATGACTTGCTACTACAGCTGGTCCCAAAACTGGATGATGGACTCACATCTCCTAAAACATTCATTTCTACTGGAAATAATTCTTCTCTACCCCTGTGTTGAGTCCCAGCTCTTTTTACCCTAAAGAGTCACAATGCCTGACTCTAGAAGTACCTCCAGGCTACTTATCAGTGGACTCAGTGGAAGGGGTCTGTAAGCAAGTAGTGAAGAACTCAGCAAGCAATGGCTGGAGTGTACAATACATGGGTACTACTAGAAGACAGTCGGAGCCCCAGCTTAGTATTGGCAAGGCTCTTCTGACTCTGCTAAAGCCAACGACCTTAAAACAAGGGTCAATTTGGTCCAAAGCAATTATTAATTTGTCATGAGACACTCAATGAACAGTATATGGTATTAAAGTGGAGTGATATTATAATCATTCTGTTGTAATGGTATTACAATGATACTATAATTTCATTGTATGAAATTATATTGAGCAAGTTCATGCCTGGAAGAGGGTTAGATTTACAGCATCTTCCAGCTGCAACTGGAAAGCAGCTTATCTACAAAAAAGAAGCTACTGTTTGGCTGAAATCTCCCAGATGAAGAGTCTTTTAGCAGGGCAGACTGGATCAGTGGATCCATAGAGAGAGTGGGAATTACTGCACATGACACAGAGACAGGCTGTACCCAGACCTCACCCTGATCCTGCCGTTGGACTCCAGTGGGATATAGAGTTCCCCAGAAACAGCAGTATCTCAAGCAGGTAGACGTGCAGCAGACAGACCTCTGTCCTCTGGTATCATCGTCAATAACAATAGAAGTTAATGTGCCTTCTATTCAAACAACAGAGAGTAATAAAGCATAAATGTTTCAAGTGACTTTCCTTCTGCCTAATTTCACTGTACAAAAAGGTGCTTTTCTTTCCTTCTTCAGCATTCAATATTCTACTAAATTTTGGGATTGCTATTACCTACCCCACCTTGATTTCTCTTGGAATTGTACTGAGTGTCCCAGTGAACGCAGGTAAGAATTTCTGTCTTTTGCATCTTAATGAATACATTAAATCTGTGGCCTTTCAAATACACAGCAGGGATAAAAGCAAATAGATTTATTAAATATGTTTTGCATCTTCTCTCAAAGAATTACAGAGATGACACTGATTAAAAATTTATTCTTTATGTGTGAAATATGTATTGCATAATACCACATGAATATTCAAAACCCCTAGAATTGTTTTTTTAATTACTGTCCAAAGAAGCCTATGTACTGAAAAACAACATAGATCTGAAGTCATTCATCTCTGGACTGGAATGAAAACTCATGGATGAGGCAGAAATCAATTTTTAATGATTTCTTCAAGGCAGACTTAACACTAAATTGAAATAAATAAAATTGCTTACATTTATATGTACTAGTAATTCTGCTTGCCTGGGTAAATAACATTGCAGGTGTTTATCAAAAGCACCAGACAATTTAATTTTTGACATGGCCACATTTCTCTGACCGTTTTCTGCAACCTGGTGAAAGCCAAGAGACTGCAGAGTCTGAGAGGGCTAAGCAGGGGAGTGCTGAGGCAACCCCAACCCAAACCAGAGCCACCACTCCTAACACCCAGCATGCTTATCTGGTGCTACAGTGCAAGTGGCAGCTCCCAGCTTTGAGCTGATTGCACACACACAGAGCCGGGCACCACTCAGGTACCAAACTTGGGTAGCAAACAGTGTAGCCTGTGCAGGGTGTCTTACTCAGCAGGGCAGTCAGGGTGAGAATTAAAATTTGCACAAAGGAGCTGCTGTGCCAGGGAAGGGAAATGCCCCTTTCTGTGCATAGCCAGACCTCACCGTGAGTTCTTGTGCTGTTGGAGGTGGGGACATACCCTGCTGTGTGCTTAACCAGCAGGAAGGATAGTGCCCCTGCAGTCACTGCCTCCATGGCCAGGTTCCCCTGCCACAGCCAGCCCTCAGAGCTGGGGAGATGAGGGGGAGGGAAAGAGATACTGCCCTAATGCCTTTTCCCATGTAATAACACCCATTCAATGTCCCACACAGTTGTTGATCACTACACGAGTGAAATTGTCTTCAACAGTGTCCGAGTAATCGCCATCATCATTATTGGCCTGGGCTTCCTCCTGTTGCTCTTGCCAGAGGAATGGGACGTCTGGGTTATAAAGCTTCTCACGCGTCTCAAAGTCCGGAAGAAGGAAGAAATACCCGAAGGGAATGGAGACATTGCTTCAGGACTGCCTAACAAAAGCCGGAGAACTCGCCCCTCCATGTCATCCTTTGCTCATTAAATGCTCTTTTTACCAAAACTTTGTGGTTAACCTTATATATGATGATGCAAAGGTCTTTTCTTGGGAAGAAGCACACCTGTCCAACACGGTGTACATACCTGTACAGTTTTGATATGATCACCATCTAAAGCATCAAGTCTTGGCATGTCCAGTTTGCTTGTATTTTTTTCCACATCAGACCTTTCACTTAAGTAGTACACTGAAAAAACCTGCAAACCAAGAACCTCTCTTCTCTTTTTAAATGAATGTAATATATAGTCAAAATATATTTGCATAGGTTATTTTAAAGAATGACTTTCATGAAAAGCAGGGCAGACATTTTGAACATTAGGTACTGAATGATGCATTGCACACTGTGATTTAAAAGAAACAAATGCTATGCTACATCACACGTTTATTTTTGACCAGAGCTGTACTTTGAAAGTTTTCAAGGAACAAAAAAAGGGAATCTTTTGGGGGACTTGAAGATGGGGGGGAAGAGGGGAAGGAAGATTTAGAAATCACTCTATGTGGATGAGCGCATGTTGCACTGCAAACAGAGAAGATTCAAGCGCTAAAAATTCTTGCACTAAAGCACTAGAGAGAAAGCAGTGTAGAGCCCAAATCTCCTTATTCTGCATATGACTGTAGTCCACATTTAAAATCATGCAAGAGAAATCCAGTGCCTTCAACAGAACTCTTGTCTTTATCCACACAGAACCAGGTCCTGCTGTGAGACACTTGCAATGGCAGGGCTCGGGTTTGCGGCCCCAAGGGACCCCAAATTCCCACTGACATCAGGACGTGCCTCCCATACACGCCATGGCTTCTGTGGGAATGCAGGGTCCAGGGGACCACAAGTTTGAGCGCAGGAGACCTGGTTCTCTTCTAACTTCACAGGTTTTACCCCTGTGTGGAGCTGCGCTTGATTAATGCCAATGTGAGGAAGGGGAAGTCTTGGTCATGTGTGGGACAATCCAAGCGAAAATGATCAAAGGGGCTGGCAAGAGTGTGGTTACTGATGTACAGTCTGTGAGCATGGACTAAGGGGGTGAATCGCCAGTTGCTTTTACTCCATAATTGTGAGTGTTAAGAGTTAAAAATGTAAGATATTTACATCAAATGTAACACTTTTTATGAAACTTGTAAGCACCAGGATGTTTACTTAGCGATTTTGGTTCGCCATTAAATTTCTATCTGTGATAGATCACATGCTATGTAAAAAGGGGGGGGAGGGGGGGGAAAGGTTATAGTTTACTATTTTTGAAGTTTACATTGTTGCATACAAAATTAAAAGTGTTCTTTTGAACTGCTGCCATAGCCTAAGGTCCCTGCTGCCATTGAGGTCCTCTTTGTCTCAAGCAGGGGTGGCATTCACTTCAAAACATTTTAGCAAATCAACTTCAGATTCCATTATCTGTTTGGCAAAGCTAAATAATAAAAGATTTTAAACTCAGCCTCAGTCAATGCTATCAGTTTCCTTCTCTTGATTGCACCTTTACTGCAGTTTTACTGTGGGTAGTATGTGGCCCAAGTGATAAGAAGAGGGAGACAAAATCATCAAAGCAACCAAGGCTGCAATTCAATTCGCGTCTAGCCAGTCTGTCCTTGACAGTGAAGTCTGCTGTAGACTACCTGGAGAAATCCACCTGGAGGGATGCTGTTAGGCGTCAGTCAGGAAACACATGTCCAGCAGAAGCAGACCAAAGGAAAAGCTGACCTTCCTTTGAACGCATCAGTGAGCAGTCATACATACATATGCTAGCATATTTAGGGGCTATGGGTGGCACGTGAATTTGTGCATTAATAATTAGGCCCTAGTCCAGGCTATGTATTTGTCTCCTACATAACACTTGATGACCTGATGCTGAAGACTCACTAACAGAGATTACATGCACAAGCAAAAATCAGAGGTGATGGGAAGCTGCTCACAACAACTGTGCCGTTCAGTGTTAAACACCTGAATTTTAAAATCTATTTCTTTGGGAAGCAGAGGAGAACAAAGGCACAGGACAGGAGCACAGGTACAATTCTAATAACTGCTTTCAAGGGCACATATAGAGACCTGACCTCAAAGCTCCCAGATTCAAGTTCACTCCACTTCGGACATACCTCATCCTCAAAGAACCCCACACTCCCCCTCCAAAACTCCTCTCTGAGTCAAGGCCAGAGAGGAATATATTAAGAGTCCTTTTGTTTTCCATAGTCCCAATAAGTGGCAGTTTCTGTGATCTCCACACTCCTTTACAGTGTGTTTCATGCTGTCTGGTAGGTATCCAAAAGACTCTAAATGCCACTTCAAAAACTGCAACTAATATGTTTATAACCAAAATGGAAGCAGATTTTTTAGCATTCATTATTGGTTGTGGGAGAATTTTATTCACCAGAAGGGATAGCAGCATTAGTAAAACTCTGTGATTTACCAGTTACAACTGTCATTGCCTCTGTTTGCTCATCCTTCCTGAGAACAGGCTAAACATGTGCAAGGGCCGGGATTTCAAACAGTACTTTATTACCATCTCTCTCCTGAGAGGGAGTGAAGCAAACTGTATTTCCTATGTTAAGCAATTTTAAACTACACATAGACAAATTAATCAGATGAAGTGACCTGTGTTGTCCTAAGCATAAACACCTGATTTGATGATTAGTCACTGCTTAGCAAAACTTTCCAGGCAGTGAAGCCCAGGATGTGACTAGGAGAACATCAAGAAAGCAGCATGTCCATATGGTATGTGTGTGCATCTCTAAGTGCCAAAGCATCACAGGTCTGAAGCTGAGGATTGAAAGGAACTGGATTTGTTGGCTCTCAGCAGAAGGATGAGCCAGAGAGCAAACGCTTCTGAGAAGGCATTAGATGTAACTGGGCCATCCTTCAGGCGAAGGCAAGATTGAATGCTTCTGATCTCACTGTTGAAGGATACATTCAGTGTCTCGGGGAGGAAGTCTGAGTTGTAGCAGGCTCTCCTGCTTGCCCTCGTCGGCCGAAAACACTGGGTACAATCTCTGCGGCATCCTGGGAGTCAGACCCCCTGCTGGCCTGTATGGACCTCACACTGTGCTGCAGAGACATATCTGCTCTGCAAAAGAGAGCAATACAAGCCTGGAACCAGCACTTTTAGTCCACCCTTAGCCACCTCGAACCTCCTACTGGGACAGAATTGCAGGTCCCTGCTTGCTGCCTGGTGTCTTTGAAGCTAATCTCTTGTATCATTATCGTGTGGCTCCTATCCTTGCAGAGCACTGACAGCCACCAGTGTGCACCTTTGTTAAAGGCTGACCTGGACTGGCAACTTTCCACCCCAACTTAGCCCTCATAGCATCCTTAGCTTCTCCAGCAAAGAGGAAAACCAGTAATAATCCAGTGGGCTTGTTAAAACAGCAAATTGAAAAAAAAAATCTCAGGAAAGTAAATAGCATTGCCAGACCTCATTGCAAGCTGCCAGCTGTCACTGCTGCACAAACAGCAGTGAGGAATCTGAGGAAGGCACAGAAGTTCTCCTCCTCCCTTGTGTATCTTTGTCCTTGGCCTGTTGTCTGTAGTTGTCTGCTGCTGCTACTTGTATCATAATTTTTTATTGCAGCTCTCCATAGTGACTGCATGAGCTTTTCACCAGCCCATGGGGCAGAGATGGGCTGATTTTAAAAAGTTTTTCCTATTCTTCTGTCTAGAATGGTTGTGTTCATATCGGTAGTCTTCAGGAAATAGCCACGAAGGTATAAATCCAACCACAGTAATTAACAGATGAACAGAAGATACTGAAACTAATATGGAGCTTAACTGTTTTGGCAGCTGAGGGCAGACTAGCAGGACCTATAGATCATGAAGTTGGTTAAAACTTGGCTGTAATAATGCCAAGGTCATGGGTTCAGTCCCCTATGTGGGCCATTGACTTAAGAGTTGGACTCGACGATCCTTGTGGGTCCCTTCCAACTCAGAATAGTCTGTGATTCTGTGAAGTTCCGAGGCTGAATTAATGTCTCCCATGAGCTCAGGGCCAAGTTCCTCATCCCCAGCTCTCCAGAGTGCTCTGTAACAAGGCTAGTGCAATATTGAGTTGGTCAGAGTTAATACGGACATCTTCAACTTCACCAGTAACTTCACCAGGTTGACACTATTTCTGATCAAAAGCCTTTCTGCTCCTGTGCCTGCAGGCCTGAAAACCCACTGAAAAGCAAAGGTTTCCCTGTGCAGTGAACACAAAAGTCTGAATGGACTTCCATAGCTCTGGGTCACATTCACAATAAACTCACAAATCTGCAAAACCAAACAAATGGAAACATGGTTCACTTCACTGAAAAGGATGTCATAGGTCTCCAGCCCTTCAGAAACCCTAACACCTTATCTTGGCCATGTGGACTCAGCATGCTTGGACTAGGTATTTCTTCAAGGAATGTGGAAAGAACAGAAGCCAGAAATAATGCAGCTGGTGTGAAGCAGGAGCACAAGAAAGCTGATGACAGGAATAAAGAAATAAACGTCTTTTGGGAAACACTTTCCAGGGGAAGATGCCCATCTGTCCCTTTCAACAGTTTGAAGAAATGAAGTCTGTGCACATGCTGTAAAGTCATAAACTACATGGAGTTTGCCTCCATGTCCCTGATTTATACTGCAGAAAGAATAAAGTCTTTCAAGGCCTCCAAACCTAAGCTGCCCCTTGGCAAAGACCAAGGCTGAGAAGCTTCTTTCACAGTCCTATTCTCGTGCAAGCTGCCTTTGCAGAAACTGCCTGTAGTAATGGATTTTGATGGATGAGTTTAACTACCTCATCATTATTGAAAGAAAAGCAACTAGATTTTCTTCTTTAGCTGGCATGTTGTAGGGCATTTCCATAATAGCCTGCACTTTATCTAGAAGTCCTGAACATTAAAAAGGGAAATACAGAAAAAAAAGAGCTGCAAGATCTCACACCAAAATGGAAGTAAAATAAACAGATGCCCACCAGTAGCCTAAAAAACTTCTAAGAGGAAATCACTTTCCTAAGGACAAGATCAGCAGCTCAGACTAATGTTTCTGAAAATAATAAACCTCATATTTTTCTTTCCTACCTGAAACTCTGCTAGAGGGATTTTTATATATGCACAAGATCATTTTAAAGAAGGTGGTAATCCATATTTTTCCCTGCACGTTACAGATGCAGTAGGATGCAACCAACCTCTCAGTAGTGAAGAGTGAAACTTATAAACAGAGTTACAGTTCTGGAAATGGCTTAAACAAGGGAGGTTGTGGAGCTCATACAAGCAGTGTATTTAAGAACCTGTAATATGCAATTTCTCTGCAATGATCTAGAGACATCTCTTCAATCTTATTGCTGAACTAGATGATCTCTTCAGAAGAGAACTCAAATGAGTTCATTCCCAGGTTTCACTCCAGTACTAGATTCAGTCCACCTAACATTCTCAGGACAGCCATCACTGCATTGATTAGGAGCATCAGCAACCAACCTGCAAGAGCATCTTTCACCCACATGAAGAGAACTAAAGTGCTGTGCTTTAACAAAGCATATATCTACCATAAATTGAGATTTTTTTCTGATGAGTTACAACAGTAAACTTGGAGCCCCTCACCATGTTTTTTAGACTTTTTTACCATGTCCTTTACCTCATGTCTACTAATGCTAAATACCAGCAGCTTCTTCGCTGCTTGGCTACATGTCAGTGACAGATCCTCTCTCAGTCTTAAGTCTTCACTTTCTCGAATCAATAAAAAAGTATGATCAGTAAATGGTTTTTTTGACCAGTCTTTGGATTGCACAGCTCCTTTGGTAATCTCTCTCCTCTTGAACAGCAATAATTTATTCCTGCTCTTCCTTACTTCACTAACCAGTTATTAATCCACAAGAAAACCTCTTGTCATCTACAGTAGCTTCATTTCTTTGGTAAGAAGCATCATTAGAAACTCTTCAAAAATCTAAGTGCTGGGCTTCCTATTTTCTCAAAAAAAGGGCCAAGACAAGTCTGCAGAAAGTCATCCATCCTTCAGACTCCTCTTAACAGGAATGGACAAGACCGCTGAGAGACGGAGACTTCAGCAAGGCTTTGCCTTTCCTTAGAGGAGAGCTGCCTTGTCTAACGTTCACAGAATATTTACACCAAATTCGAGCTTCTGCACATACCCATGACTGACTCAGACACTTAAAAGATTCTTACAGGATTTTTTTAAAGAATTCTATAACCTGGATTAAACCCTGGACTTCAGTTAGGTCCAAGCACCAGGATTTGTAAGGACTTAAAACATGTGAACTTCAGTTTGTCTTTCCTGGCTATGAGCATACTTTAGGGGCCAGCTGAATGTAGCTTCACTGTCTCCCAGCAACAGGTCTCACTGTCCCTCTGGCTTCTTAAGTTGCCAAGTTTTTAATGACTGCAGCCTAGTAAGCACAGTAAATTGCATAATCTGCTGATTTTGGGCCAATTACACATTTTAAATGCTTTCCTGACTTGTACACAAAAGCATGTCCCTTTCATTGTGTGCTTTTGGATTTGGTCAAAGGCATGTCACTTGCTAGCTTGGCTGCTAAGAAAATTGACATTGATCTTGGGAACAAATACCATGTTTGAGAAGGACATTGCCTTTGTGCAAGTGTTAGCAGTCCCATCTGGTACAGTACACCTGCACATCACAGACAATGTTTATAGCGAACATAAAGTAATCAATGCAGCTGATGGATTATTAAATACAATACTTGAATGCAAGAATGCAGACGGATATTTTAAAAAGAATTTTAGGATGCATTTCAGTCTTGGAGAGATCTAGGAACCACTTCTTTGCTTTAGAACGTAACATGCCATAGAAAACTTGAAAGCATCCAATTGAAACTCAAGAGATTAGTTTTCTTATTCTACTTACCCAGTTTTGAAACTGGAGCCTGCTTGTAAAACAGGCAGATAGATTTCCCATTTAGCTTTCTTGCAAAAATGGAGCATCAACACTACTGCAAAGCAAACTTGTCTAATCCTTGGTAGGCTTGGAGAACCACTAATCAGGAGCCAAGAGAAGAGTAAGAATTAGTACTCCCACCATTGCCTGCTTTTAGCAAAATATTCCTTTTTCTGTTCTCGTCCTTCCTAACAACTGAACAAAAATAGAATTCTGTAATGAAAAACAAGTGCCTATAATTAATGTAAATCACTTCATGAACTTAAAAGAATCCTAAAATTCCAGTTGTTGCGCTTTTTGGTCATCATGATTGCCACACCTCCAGGCAGCCTCTTGGTTTCCAGACTACACTCCACAGAGTCCTTCCATGATGTCTACCAGAGGTCACAAAAACAAGCCTTTACTCAGCAGGCTCCAAATCATTAAGCAGTCTGCAGAAGGTGAAAATCACCATTCTGTCTATTCTTTGTCCTCTGTCTCCACCCCAGCCTGCACAGATGGGCTTGTCTCCTGGTCAAATCCCCTGCTGCATTACTTGACGAATGCACACACCCAGCCCTCTGACACACACACAGAGCTGGAGGAGTCCCTGCCTCTGTTCCTTCCGTGGTGTCCCAAGCCAGGTGCTTCATTCTCTATGTTCACATCATACTGGCACTCTCTAGTACAGAGATACTCATCACAACACCCAGCAAAGTGAACATTTTTAAGAAATCCAGGTAAGAGCCCCAACACACATTTAGTTAAAATCAAAAATAAAAGAACAAAACCACTTGATAAATCACATTTTCTTAGCGATTTAGAAAATTGATTTGCTAAGACCACCAAAAAAAAGCCACAGTTTTCTTTCTCATCATACACTCCTCCTCCCTTATTCATACCTAAACCTAACTCATTTGCTGGTTTAAATGTAAACCAGCAGGAGAAAACAAACCCAACATAAAAGAGATCACAAGTCAGAGTCACAATTTAATAACAATATCACAACAAATGCAATGACACAAAGAGAAACTGGTCTCAACCCACAAAAAAACAGAAGTACAACCCAGCACCTTGGGGCACAAACACAATGGTGCTTGTTAGCCCCTGTGCTGAGACCCATGTGGTTCCCCAAGTCCAAAGCAAAAGGAAGCGAAAAAACCTGCTGGTGCAGATGACAGTCGCAGTCCGATTGAGAGTGGTAGCCTCCTCCTGTCAAGGTTCTGATCCTTCTCCAGATCCCACGAGTGGTTCCCCAAGGTCTTCAAACCCCAAGTTTATGTACCCTCGGGTCCAGGTAGGAAGCACCCAGTACCTCCCCCAGTGCCGGGGGTTACACAATAGATCATCTGACTCTGAGACATGGGGTATTTTGGAATTGTTGATGGCCCATTAGCAGACACGCCCCCTCAGGCTGGGTGTGAAGGTGATTAACAACTCCCTGGAGGGGAGTTATCACAGCTCTTACCTCACAGGTGTCTTTCACACCCAGCTCACAGCCTGAGGAGTCAGGTGTGCCCTGGGCAGCTGCTGCAAATGGTCCATTGTTAACAGTTCATGGGAAATTAATAGATGGTGTAGGATACATAGCTTTGGTCGCCCCCACATAGTGATAAACTGGTCCCGCCTGCTGAACCAGGACACTCATCTGAAGTTTAAGCATATTATAGTTAAAAAGTAAAACTCAGAGTGAAGTCTTTAAGAAATAATAAAGAGGAGTGCTTTGCATAAGGCTATAGAAAGTACAGTATACATTTCTTAAATGTTTCCAATCTAAGAAGTGATTACTGTGTACATTTCATGGAGCTTCTTTGCTTAATTTAGTCCTTTTTTAATAATAACACCAGGTACAATTACTCATTGTGATGATTTTGCTTTTTTAAAATTATATTCTTTCACCAAGCATAGCAAGGAACACTATAAGGCCAAAGGAGTCAGATTTCCATCCTTAATGGACATTTGAGAAGGAAGGAGGAAAGGAGGGAGAGGATTTTAATATATGGTTCTCTTGAACTACATATCTTTTAATTTTTGTTAAAAAAATACTTGATGTTCCATAACAGAGGAAAATGTCCCAGGCTACCTTAGGTAAGATTTTGTTACTATTTCCAGCAAAATAAATAGCTGTACACAAGGCTATATGGCTGAAAGAACTAATCTTTAAATTCAATTCCTTGAAAATCTGTTATGCATAATGATCATATATTGAAATATTTCAATGAAAGAAAAACAGTTTAATTGAGCTTCTGGTATAAGCACAAAGCTGAACTGGACTACAGTAAATCAAGGCTTGGTAGGGGCACCTCTAACATGCTAATTGCTTCCAAAGTGAAAGGAGAAATCATTATGGTTGCCTTTCAAGAATATGCTGGACAAATTTCAACTACATATGGGGTAAGTAAGGCTGTAGGTGAGGAGTGATCTGTTAGACATTAACTGGAAAGCAAAGCACACACAATGTCGTACCACAATTAACAAGGATAGGCACAAAAGAGTCTGAGAGCTGAACCACTGTATAAACTGCACATAATTCACTTTAATGCATTGCTGGCAAGAGTTTCAGTGGGATACAGGCATCTCTTTCTTTAGCATCTATCTCACTAACTGCTAAATGGAAATATAATTCAAAGCCTTCGACTGTGGCAACCAGCACACCTAACAAATCTGGAATTTTTTCAGCCTCTCTTCTTGCTAGAACATTAGCCTCTGCCTGGCTCTTATAAATATCCCATTCATTACTTCCTGGGCACATTTACCAAAAGTAAAAGACTAAAGATAAATCCTTGGAACTGGCTAACTAATGACAAAACCCCCCACCTCCTTATGACAGCAGTTTAACCAAACAGAAATAGTGCCATTAAAAATGTATTAGACAAATCTGTGTATTTTTCTATTCATGCACTTTCCAAAACCAGATCACTAAATTTCTACAATATCCATTACACAGTTATTTACAATTGTCTCCAGTGAGTGCTTCTTGGGCCACAGGTCATTAAAGAATAAACTATTTATCACAAATATCCCAGATGTGCTGTTTGGGCTTTGTGATTAATTATATATAATTACATTATCCCTTCTGTATTGTGAATGCAGTAACTAAACAACTTTACATGCACCATAAATTTCAAAATCTAAACCACAACAGACATTTGCTATTATTATATTCCATTATCACATGTTCCAGTCTTCAGACTTAACATTAATTTTCTTCTCAATATTCATGCTTGTAAAAGCTCGCTTCACAAAAGCCTGAGTGCAAAAGGGTCCTAAGGAAGCTGTAATAGAAATTTAGTTTGATATTCTTTTCTACACAAAAACATAACTGAAATTCCACTTTTGCAGTAACTTCCACTCACCTTAAAACCCTGCTATTAGAAATTAAATGAGTTTGAGTCTCAGTGGGACCGTCCCCTGGCAGTTCAAAGCCTCCCTGCCATCCCATCCCGTCACATCTCGGATGCTCAGCAGGGTCAGCCCCGGTCAGTACCGGGTGCTGTGACAGTCCCAAGGACTTCACTGTCACTGTCCAAGCTCGCTCGGCCATGGCAGATGGACCTGAGGACTTAAACGGTGGGGCCAGTTCTGTGCACGCTGTGCCTCACCTAAAAAATCCACGGCACAGGCTGGAAGGGCACACCCATGTGGGGAGAGCCCTGCCCAAATCTGCATTCTGGAAGTCTGGCAATACAATACAGAAATTAAATTACTGCATTTCTTGCATCTCTTACCTATCACAGTGTAGCAAACAGAGCATGGTTAAGCAAATAGGCAGGGAAAAGAGCACAGACAGTGTTATATACCATATAGTGTACAGCAGCAGTCTCATTAAAATTGCTCCAAAAGAGTGATGCCTAAGGATTTTAGTATTTTTTGTAGATTATACAACTTACATGGATTCTCCGAGGTTGCTCACATCTTAGGTGAATTACTAAAGCTCTTTCTCACAGATTGATGAGCTTTCTCATGGTCTGCCAAGGCCATGGTGTTTGTAAGAAACTACCTGTAGATAGCATGAAGACAAAACACAAGAAGAAGGCCTGCAAGTTCTGGAACTTCTCCAAGGGGCAGTTCTGAGGACCCCTATGGGTGGGGCACAGAGGGAAAAGAAGATCATGGCTGGTTATTGATATCTCATATGTAAATTGCTGGAGAAGTTGTAAAAGCCGTGACATCCCTGGTCACAGGTGTGCATGTCTGTGTGCATGTCTGTGGGCATGTATGCATGTATAGGCCTGTGGACGTGTGTGCACAGACCTCGAGTGTGCACCTTGAAAGCTTTCAATAAAGGTATACCATCTATCTTTCTCCATTAATATTGTTTCTGAGTGCCTATTTCCTCAAGAATTTAGGCATCAGGCAGTAAGAGTATCCCTTCACAGGGGCTGGTTAGGAATTTCAACAACAAAATCCCCTCCAGATCTGGCTGGTTTATGGAAGCTCTGCTGAAGAAGTGCAAACCTTTGGCCTTCTCTTAAAATAGCTTTCACGTATCAAGACGAGTGAGACACCTGCAAGGAGAACCAGGAAAGGATGCCCACCACCAGCAACTGGCACCATGATCACATGCTGAGGAAGAAAGCCAGCTCACGGGAGGTCGACAGCTACACCCACTCCTCAAATGGGCTGCCTCACACACCAGACGGAGCATCAGCTATCAGCAAACTCCTAGTAAAGCTGCCGGACAGTCTGGGATGTATTAGGAAAAACTCCCTGTAAAGCTGCCAGGTGGTGTGGGAGCTGCCAGGCGCTCAGCACCTCGCAGTTAGACTTTTCCCAGCTGCCAAAACGTTACCCTTCCCAAAACTGCAGACCATTACTCTGGGAACATGTTCCATAGCTTTCAAAGCTGCAAAACTGCTCCATATTTCCAGATGGCTGATATATAAAAGGAAACTACCAATTCTTTGGCTTACAGGGGCTGCCACGAGGAAATGCCACCAAATCCCAGATGAAATAGTGAAAGAGAGGTTGCTCCGGATGCTCTCTACTAGTACTGCAGGCTTTGGGCCTGAGGTTGCTGCTGGGCTAAGCCCACCAGGTGACCACCAGGCCACCCCCAGGCTTCTGCTGTTGTTTTACCACGCTGGCTACGGGTACATTTTCCTTCCACTGGGCTAAACCAGTTCTTGCTTTCATTATTAGCTTGACTCAGTGACTGAGTCTGTTCCGAGAAACCTTTCCAGTGTAAGAAGCTGTAAGAAATCAATGGACCAGCTCTCTCTTATCAAAAATGTGTGATGTGCATGTGCTGTCATTATCAGCCTTCCAATCTGTGCCTTATTGTCATGCTATTTAAACTGCAAGAAATTTACAGTGCTGTAAGTGCTCTCAGGGGTTTTTTTTCCTAATTCATTAAATACTACCTGAAGTAGCTCAGACTGTGTGTCATCACTCAGCATTACTGTTGACTTGAGTTCCAGCTCCTAGGGCTTCACGAACACCAAATGGAAACAGGTCCTGGCCCCAGACGTTTTACACAATAATATTATCCAATTGAGGGCAGTCCCTTGGTGTAAAGGAGAGCACTCTGGACTCTGAATCCCAAGGTCCTGAGTTCCAGTCTCAGTGGGGACCGTCCCCTGGCA
>JAWWEV010000115.1:44555295-44589580 GCA_035583235.1 Hafferia zeledoni
ACGCAGATTTGGGCAGGGCTCTCCCCACGTGCCCTTCCAGCCTGCACAGTGGATTTTTTAGGTGAGGCACAGCGTGCTCAGAACTGGCCCCACCCTTTAACTCCTAAGGTCCATCTGCCATGGCCGAGCGAGCTTGGACAGTGACAGTGAAGTCCTTGGGACTAGAACCTACAGCCCCCGGTATTGCCAGGAGGTCTCCCATCCAAGTACTGACCGGGGCTGACTCTGCTGAGCATCCGAGATCTGACGGGATCGGATGGCAGGGAGGCATTGAACTGCCCTTCGCAGTTGAAGTAACTGCAGTAAAAATCCTGTGGTTTTGAGTTTGGGATTGTTCACACTACTGTCCTGATGTTCTCACAGTAGAAAAAACACACAGATGCCACATGCAATATAAATAGTATTTATTTCCAATGCAACAATTTAAGGAGGTAAAGTATTAAGGCATTTAAAAGTCACTCTGAACACTACAGAGAACAAAACATGCAAAAGTTAAGAATCCTCATTCACCCTGAGTTTGTATCTCATCTATTCAGAATTTCATGTTGTAGCACCATAGGAAGCCACCAGCTGTACTATAAGGCACGAGACTCTTGGCAGTTATTTTTGTTTTTGCTTGATCACTTGTTGCCTTGTGTACTCCCAGATCAGCAGAGCTCCGCTTACATGAACATTGAGTGATCGAATAATACCCTGCTGAGGAATTTCCACACAGACATCCAGATGGTGAATCAGGTTTGCTGGGATTCCTTCATGTTCATTTCTAGTAAAAAAGAAACAGTAACTTGTATCTGAGAAAGGACAAGTGTTCCAGAAAGCAGAAAATACAAATGTCACAACAGCATTCAAACAGCCTTTGACAAATGGTGCATCTGCCTACAGGGTAACTGATGACAAGAAATGGATTTTTTAAAAACAGTAATACATTACAGATACAAAGAAAACATAGGGAGGCTTGACTAAGCTTTGATACAAGAAACCTGGCAGGACACTCAATTTTCAGTTCACTGGTCCAGCAATAGCTGAACACCTAACATAAAGACTTTGCTTTCATTTTTTTAAGTCCATATATAGTGAAATGACCAGCTACAGATGAAATGACGAGGACATGAAGCTGCTGGCACAGCAGGGAACCTCAAATGCTCACATTTGGCATGAAGGAATGTCAAAACTCATTGAAGCCTTGAACTGCAAGTTTTGCCTTTTTAGAACTGAGCACACCAGAAGATATCAAAGGTTCCCAGTAATTAAAACTATGTTGATTAATTGAAAGAGAACAAAGTGACTACAAGAACTACATTCTGAAGACAAGCTACATATAAAAAGTTGGAAAAAAGGTATTTCTGTTCACTTCATCCTAAAAAGATAGGCCTTTCCTACTAGTCTCAGTAGCTCTGCAATGCCAGTAGCTTTCTGACTTGTAGGTGCTTTATTGCAGATTTCTTTAAGCAGTCTCCCCTTTATATCACATCTGAGGCTTGTCTCTGCGTATAGAAACTGATTATTGCTTGTTGTCCTACCCTCTGCTTGTACTGCAAAAATTTCATCTTGTGCCCAGTCCTTAACTTTGAAAGCATCTCCCAGCTATGCACACTCGCCCTCTGCTCCAGCCCTCCTCACCAAGTTAAGCAGGGTAAACAGGCAGCCTCCTCCATGCTGAGCTCATCACAGCCTACACATGCAGGGTCCGTATCATCTGTTCAGTTTAGTTACATCTATATCATGGAAAAACACAATTCATGCTGTTGGCTACCTTCATCCATAATAAAAAGGGGTTATTGTGTCCGGACAGGTTACAAAGTATGAGGAGAAGGAAGGAGCGTTCACGAGTAGGTGTCAATGCCTCCTACTCCTCAGCACAGTAAGCCAAGCTCTCCTTTTTCCATAAGCACGTCCCATTCTAAAATCACCTTTATCAGTGTCACTTGGTTTTCATATGACCAAACTCTGACCAAAGGAAGGGATGGACTGCAAGAGGTAGATTTACAAAAATGTGTATGTTCTTACCCCAGCAATAACAGTGACTTCTCTGGGAAGCAATATTCTGTAAGATCAAAACTTTTAGCTGTCTGCTCCACACCAATAATAGTGTAGCCTTCTGTTTTTTTCTGCTGTAAATAATCAACCAGCTGACATGGTTTCACCTATCCATTAAAAGTAGAGAGAAATACAAAAATAATTTTATATCACCTTACACTTGGACAGTTTTTAAGATGATTGACTTTTATCCTCAAAGACTCTGTCCATTTATAGATAGCTTAACATTTTAAAAGCTCTTCAGCAGTAACAGAAAAGGTCAGATAATGCCACAAAAATGTACCCCACCAATACAATGAAGAAAGACTTTTCTAGGCTTCTGACAGCTACAAGCCTTATATCTAAATATAAAAGAATCACTCTTTCATAGGGACAAGGTAGATAGTTGTTATTTAACCTGGAATTCATTCCCAACACAATAGAACAGCCCTTACTGAAAATGAGTTGCCTTTTATGTCAGCATTGCAACTTTGGATAGCTGGAAGTGAAAAATTTACTTATCTACATCCTACTCTCCTAACTGCTTATTTGTATTAAAATGCCATTTTTCTCCTGCAACAGCAGCTCTACCATTAGTGCACTTCTGTACAGAGATCAGGCACAACATGTGTCCATCAGCAGTCTGTTTTAGGCAAAACATACTATAGTTATCTTGTCCTGAAAATAGGCTGAAAATAATGACCATGTGAAAAATTTGCACTGAGTTTCAGATGACTTAGAGCCAAAAAACTGGTAACTAAAAAAAAACCTGGTTCTAAAAGTTGGCCCAAGGTAACTTCAGGCAAACTCAAAGATTAACCCAATGAAGTTACCAAAAGCAATGGACCAAGTAAAATGAAATGTTGTTCAAGTTTTATACATACATATTAAATTCCAACACACCACTATAAAACACATCTTATGTAACAATGACAGCTCACATTAGGATGGTAAGAAATTGAAAATATTTTTTAATTCTTTTTTTTATGAGGTTTATGCACAGCTTATACCAAAACATGCCAGATCAAGAGTCAGAGATAACAGTGGGAGCTTCCCTTAAACAAAAAGCTCATTTTTTCAAGATAAAAAAGTAAAACTATGAACTATGCATCTGACAACCAAGGATTCTCAGTACACTTTTTAGCTATCAAAGTGTTTCCATTCACCTCAACAAGGGGGAGCCACTGCTCTGCAGAAACACTGAGATGCTGGAACTGCTTATCCTGTATGTAATGAAGACTGCCAACAACTAATGCAGATGCCCCAAATATTTCACTTGTACGACATAAACCTACAAAAACAAGACATAAAGTAATTTTTGTGAGAAAATAAACACCACTCCAGAATGTTTTACCAAATGAAAATGACAAAGAGTGCAAAAGAGAAATGGTTACTTTAGTAATCTATTTTTAATCAGTTTCAGATCTGTTGCAAGCCACACCTTGTTCCATATAAATTACATAAAAAAAGTTTTGTAACTTAGCAGAAAGACAGAAATTAGAAAAGCACTATGTCCAACAATGTGCTTTTACAATACTAATTGCACAAAGTAAGGGGCTAGTGTCCAAGCCTTAGCAAGGATGGATTGTAAAGACATACACACACAAGCTTTAAATCCAGTACCTGTAAAATGAAAAGCTTTAGAAGATGACACGACAGCATTACAATGCAGACAGCACCAGCTTGTGGGCTTACTTTTCATTAACAGCCTCACTGCAGTTATTTAAACTGCTAACAACGTCAAACACAATGGCAATAAAGTATTTGCAGGATTTATTATATCACAGCTGACATGACATCATGAAGGAGCTCTTACAGGAAAGGGGACTTTACTGTCCAACAGTTAGGAGAATCTAGTAGGTCTACAAGATTTAATTGTTAAGAAGAAAACTGTAAAAGTTAAACTGCATGCACAGTTGAAAAACTCAACTGTAAACAAGACTATAAAACAGTAAGAAACCGAGCATTATTTACAGCAAAGTTCTATTTAATTTATGCATGCTATGTGTAAGTACTACTTTTATTTTTTCCTTAAAATGTAACTATAGAAGATCCCTTCTCTGAAGGTAGTATTTCTTTTTTTCAGGATAATGATTTATTACCAGTTTTTTTCAGGATAATAATCTATTTTTCTGAGCAGCAGTTAAATAATTTTCTAATTATCAACATAAAATGAAATTAATTTCTATTATTTAAGTGGGCTCTAAGGACTAAAATAAAAGTTTAAAAATGTGCAATTGACCTTACCTCCTAAATTGGTAGGTTTATCAATAAGTGAAGCCACCACAATCAATCTGCTGTTTGATTTACCAAGTTTGGCAGCACGATCCTGAAATGCCATTTCCAAGTCTAAACCAGGAGTACTGTTTTTCCAGGGTATAATCTTTTTCTGAACATCAGTCCATTCTGTCTGGCTATCTGATTCAGCTGAATGTGAACCTATAAAAACAAATTGTAGCAGTCACATAGATATGCAAGCAGGAGTGAAACTAGTGCTTCAGTAAAGAAGGTAATCGAAATGGTAAT
The DNA here is from genome assembly GCA_035583235.1 of Hafferia zeledoni. Lineage (NCBI taxonomy): Eukaryota > Metazoa > Chordata > Aves > Passeriformes > Thamnophilidae > Hafferia > Hafferia zeledoni. Next base: position 44,559,838 of record JAWWEV010000115.1, read on the forward strand.
AGTGTAGAAAGCAGATGACTCTGAGAAACAGAGATCAGAGTGATTAGAGATATGTACATCTACTACATAAAAATAATTAAACTTAATATAGGTTAGCTATATTTTACCCATATCTTGCTGAGACCAGTCACTTGGTTTCAGATCGCAAAGTTCTGTTCGAGAATGATACCACTGAAATGCTGGTGGTAAAGGAATGTCAGTGAATCTGTCAAATTTAGAGAGTGAGATCCATTCATCTTCAGCAAGTTCCGAAAGGCGGGGAAGAGTGTAAAATATTGTCTGCAATGTAACACGGTGGTGTTAGCAGAGCAATACCAAAGCAAGTAAAACCAGATAATTATTCTCTGGTAGTTTTATTGCACATGTCTTCTATCTAGCCTTCTATGCTTTTAGTACTTGTTTTTGTTGGTATTTGATACAGCTTACTAATATGCTCTCAATATTCCTAACTTTACATACAGTGCTATCCCAAACTTTCATAAATCTAGTTCATTCTCTCTCTAATTAGACCTTTTCCAAAGATCTGCATTGATTACTGCTGTGAAATTCTAGAATATCAAAGAACTAACACTATGCTTCTCAGCACAAAGGTCTTGTGAAAATCTTGTATGTGTAACACTAGAGTTTTCAAATACTCTTACAATTCAAGTGAAGAACTCAGATTGATTTAATGTCAAAAAGAATACAGTCAAAAGCATTAAAATGTAGTGGTAAAATCCAACTCAGCATTACCAATACAGCTAACCACAATTTATCAAGTAGAAACAAACATACATCACAAGATTAAGACTGATTAAGACCAAGAGTTTAAACCCCAGCCTTTTGTTTACCCTAATGCATCCTTGAAGATGAAGATGTACCCTGAATATATTTAAATGCCTCACAAATATTAGCCTTGGGGTTTTTTCCTCTTGTTCAGGACTTTCATTTTCCACTGTCCAGCATTTGTGCTCACAAAAATATTTCAGAGAACGTCAGTTAAAAAGAAGAAAAAATTCCTTCTCTCCAAGATGGCACTGTTTCTGCCAGAACACATACCCCTGCTCACATCCATCTTGTATTTTCAGCCTAATTCTTCTACCTCATATATTTATCTCCACCCTTATTTCTGCCTTCCTTTCTCAGTGTTTATTCAGCTGTCATTTATTTAAGCTGTAACAAAAAGAATAGCTGAAAAAGATGGTCTAGAAGTTATATATATGCATCCTGTTCACACCAAGCAACAATTTAGTTAAGTAACCTCAAGTTACTTCTAAGAACAGATGTCTCAAAAATCCTGACAAACTACGTGCTATTAAGTAGATGCTCTTCAGTTATTAGAATTACCTTTTCCAGTCACAAATATAAAACCTGATTAACTCCCACAGATGGGCACATTCATCACACATGCCTCTTAACTGACCTACGTTTTTAACACAACAGTAAGAAGAAAATTAAGCTGCAGTCTTAGCCTAAAATCCATCACAACTTAGGCCAAGTAATTTTTCAGTTTTAAATGAATAACAGTTGATAATTTCATCCCACATTAGGAGATACCAAGAAAGACAAAAATACAGTTATAAAAGACAAATAGTGTGATCTCAGACTTGCCTCTAGGCTGTAATCCTCAAGTGGATGAAATGTCGCAAAGAAGAAATGATCTTGGATTCGCTGCCAGTTTCTTCTAGCATTCCTGCAATTGCAGAAAGTAGTGCAAAATACACAAAAAAGGCAACATAGAGGATTTTTTTATATATAGTTTCAAAATGTTAGATGGGAATAAGAAAACCTGGTTTATTTACTACATATTGTATAGGAAAAAAAATAATTAAGTAAGGATCTATTTAAAAAAAAAACAACAGCACTCAGGCAGTAAGTTTATTTATGTTTCAAAAAAGGCCCATAACACATCTCTAAACTCTATTATCAAAAGAAGCAAGTTTGGCAAGAAGTGGATACTAGCCCATGGTTCAGTGTCAACCTTTAGCCATCAACAATAACAATAACAACAAAGCAGAATCCTCCCTCTGCTACCTTTTTCTGTCCCATGTCTTCCCATGCCAACTTCTTTTTAAAAAGAGTTAAAAAAGACACAAAAAAACCCATACAAATGATCAAGTACCATTTTAGAAAATTAGACCTGCTGCAAATGGCTCAGAAAACCACTGTTAAGCTGTAAGTCAGAAGAATGTTACTAACCCTGTGCCATGCATGTTTTCCACTTGTTGAAGGCTAGATTCAATAACTGGTGTCAGAGCTTCAAATTCTTCTACATGCAGCATTCTGCACATAGCCCAGATCTTTTTAAGGGCAACTAATGCATAAAGTCGAACACTGAAATTATGGTTGAAACACCACTGCAAAACAACTATGAGGGCTTTCTTCAAAGCTGGCTTCTAAAAAAAAAGAGATAAAGAAATAGCTTCTATTGATGTTAAATCTTAGCATACCATTCAGAAGCAGAGAAGCTGACTGGCTCAAGAAATGATTCCTCAAAAAACAGTCTTTTAGTAACAGTAATTTAGTAATAGTAACAGCAATTACAGGCTTCAAAATGTGATCTTAATTTCCTTCTTTTCATCTCACTATGACACAGACCTACAGCCTCATTTGTTTTTTGAAAATGTATTAATTTACTTTAAAAATTATTATTCTGCATGCAAGAAAACCTCTATTTACTTCTGATTAAAAGAGCAGCAAAGAAGACCCAAGTGCATCCACATGTTTAATTAAAACTGGAGTACCTATTCTAAAACATTTCATGGGTAATCAGGTACTACGTATCCAGAACATCTGCCATTTAGCTAATTTTCATAAGTCCAATATTTTACAGAAGTGACAAGAATAGTTAGTGTCTTCCTTATCAAAGGATACCTTAATAGGGAGTAAGTATATAAAAAGTCTTGAAAATAGACTGCAAAATGGTTTTTATTTCAGAACTCAGTATAGTCTGCAAGTGAACAATGAACACTTTTAGTCCAATTTACCTTCTCTGAGGTATTTTGAAGAATGATGTCAAAGTGGGATAACACTGATAAAAACGTGCAGATGCTTGTTTTAAGCTTTTCTTCATCCTAAAGCAGAAGAGAATGTAACAAGAAATATGCATATAAAATGTTTTTATACCTTGTAAGTTTTCACAGCACATTCTGCATATGCAATAATATTAATACTACTAAAAAACTATGTGTTCCCACAGCAAAATTTACCAAAATACAAAGTGGCTATTATTAAGATTTCATTCTTCATTACACATTATTTGCTTTTTACTAACACATCAATCAGAATGAAGTACAGAGCAGCATAAATGAGCTAAAATTCAACATTCACTGTATTCCCCCAGGAAGGGCAAGGGTAGTCACCAGTTCTCACTCTTGCCTCGGGCTCCTGCTACCCCCAGAGCTCAACCTGCAGCTCAAACTGCTGCTGCACACTGAGCTACCTGCAGTAAAATAATTCCCCAACACCAGGACAGCTCTGAAAATACAATCTGTATTCCTTCTTCATAAATCTACATGTTTTCTGCTTGCTCTGATTGTTTGAAAAGGCCCACTGTGATTTAGTACACTTGTTATCAGCAGGAGATCACTTTGATCCAACAGATTATCATCTACCAAACTGACAGTAATTTCAACTGCATGAGCTCTTGGAAAGAACTCTGAAATAGGAAAAGGTTACATCCCTTAGAGCACTTTTCATCAGTTCAGATAGGATGACAAAGAATCTTTATGTACTTCCAAAAAAAGTATAAATCTAAACAGCCCACATCACTAATAAGCAAAGTTGTCTCAGAATTAAAAACCCGTATTAAAAAGCACTAAAAACCTGCCTGGTTTTAGGCAGAAAATGTGCACACATACATACAGTTTACCAGTACTTTTAATGTAATTTTAATTCTTGTCCTATTGTCTGGTTTTTAAAAAAACTACAGTAGCAACCAGGCTATTCCATAAGCAAGAAGACCTCTATATTTAACCCTTATGAGTGTTGAGCTTCAACAGAGGCACCACCACAAATAATATCTTCCTACACACTGGTGGAGATACAAGGACATATATTTTCTTCTCAGCCCAAATACATAATGCTAATAAATTCAAGGGTATCAATACAAACAATTACTATTTCTACAGATCAACTCTTATGGGTAATTACTTACAGAAGAATCCAAGACACAAAAATGAACTGCTGCTAAGTCAGCTCTCCTCAGTCAACCCTTTCACAGCTTTTAGAAGCCATCACTCAAACCCTGCCTCCAATTTTGGAACCACATTACAAGACTCCATTGTGAGAGAAATCCATATTAAAAGCTGCAAATTGAATGTGCATTATGCAAGTCATGTTCCTACTGACAAACAGGAGGCAGAAGACAAATGCTGCGTTTAGAGAAATCAAAAGTGACTTTGCAGTACCTTCCCAGACTCGGAATATAGGGCATCCATGTTCCTGATGGTTCTCATATTGACTACTCTGACTCACTGTGGCAGCTCTACTCTGCCTAGAATAGTACATTGTAAAAGGAAATCTCTCAGCTGGTGGAATTCACTTCTTTTCAGCCACTCATATATCACAAATTTCTAAATGTCTCACATTATAGTGCAGATCACTTCCAAGTTAAGCTGACCTGCTCAACAACCCACTCCTAAAGGACGATTGGAATACACAGAAAATAAGGTGTGGGAAGACAAACTGTATGCTCTTTGTTCAAATTACTCAAGTGAATGCCAAAGTTCTTACTCACATAGGAAAAGCAATCCCAGAATTTATTAAGGAACTCAGGGTATTTATGAAGACTCAAGATAATAATCCATTCTATGAAGTATTTCACAGATGCCTGGTTATTACTGAATCCAGCCTGAAAAACTTTGTCAAGGGTTCCACACAAAAAATTCTGAGAAAAAAAACAGATAATCACATAGTATATTGTTAGTTATTTTCATGAATAAAAAAATTCTAAATAAAAGAACATTCTCAGCTATATAGTAATATTAGATATATTTTTAATAAACAAATGAAAACATTTTAGAACCATCTAATTTCTTTACTATACTTTTCAAATATTTTCTTATGAACCAGGATTTGATGAAAGTGACACTTCTCAATTTCTTTACCATTTTTACTAAATGGAAAGCTTTCAATCAGATAATCAGTAAAGTTTTAGGTAGCTTTATCAGGAACAATCTGGCCTCCTAAAAGTCCCAAATCCAAGAATCAGTGTCCTCTAGAAATGCATCATAAATCCATGGCTTTAGATTGAAAGAATGAAACTACATAAAACTTCCACTACACAAAACTTCTACATCAGCCACAGAGATTACATGCCTTTTATACCCTGCAGTAATTTAACATACGCAGTTTGCATGACACTAAATTATTCTCTAAAGTAAATATTTATTTATTTACTTAATAATTCACAGTGAAGAGCAATACCTGATTAAGCTTTGGAAGAAGAACTAAGAGCGTCTGCCATACCCGGTTTTTAATTCTATGCTGTAAAGAGTTCACATAATAGCGTGTTCTAGATCTGGACACCACTTCATCCTAAAAGCAAATTAAAAAGTTTATTACTATTCTTCCTTCAAAATTGAATACATGCACATGCACTTTACTACACTAAGAAAGCAGCATCTACTGCACAGCTAGTATCAGCATTAAAGTCAGGAAAATATATTAATTTAATTTATTAAGAAATAAATTCTGAAGCTTGTCAGAAAGTTCGCAGAAGTTCAGGAAGTTGAAAGACATACACAATTCCAATTAGTATGTTTACTTAAGAGCACAGAAATTGTTACATTTTAAGACCCTTGAAACTGCAGAAATTTGAAGAATTTACAGCACATACTGTATATAAACAAATAAAATAGTACTGCATAAAATGGAGCATGAAGAATCAAGGAATTATTTAGTTAAATGAAAAGAGTATATAAATGAAAATATTTCTACTTTAAGAGCCTACATTTAAAAAATGGCTTTAGTTATGCTATCAATTAGATCAGCTTGTAACTATAGCTCTAATTTCAAGACTTAAATTGATATGCTGCAATAAGATGTTTTGAGTGAAAGAAAACAGATGCGATGGAGCTTTTAAAAGATTTGAAATTCATGTTCTCATATAGCTTAGATTCTTTCCCTCCATACTCTGTTTGGCCTTCAAAATGCATGACAGCCAAAACTATTTCCTTAACTTGTTAGAAAAAAAAAATAATGTGGTGATCCAAGTTCTAATTAATATTAAAATGCACAAACACTTTATTTGTTCATGTTTAAGCTTCATATTTAAAAAAGTAAGGAAATCATTGGTAAAGCTCACTTTTCCTGCTCAATCTCACAATACAAATATTATCACTTTTTAATCCAGTACTTAATTGAGAAGAATGAGGGACCAACCGATTCCTTGTTCTTCAGACAAAAGCAGAATTTAATACTACCAGAATGTATGGGTGATATTCTAACAGCAGCTGCAGTAATTTACCACTGACTTTAGACTACTGCCAGTGCGTAAGCAGCTATAATATAAATGAAAATCAGACCCCAACCTTCTCCATTATTTCTGTCTATAAAGGTATTGTAAGGAGACAAAGCTGTCTCAATTCAGAAGGTAGTCTGCAACTGTTAAAGTGAAATGCAGTGCCTCAGAATGCAGCCTAAAAGAAGATTCTTACTAGAACAATGCTTACAATTTGGATAATGTTCCAGGAAGTCAGAAAATCCACTAAAAAGAGAGAAATAAACCCAAAAGGCAATTTTTACTATTCTGGTTTGGCCGAATTAACTTCCCTCTCATTACTGGGCAAATCTAGACAGGCTATACAAAGAACCAAAAATACATCCTGTTAATTGTAAATATTTTGCACTTTAGTAATTGTATTAACATTACATTTATGTATCAAGAGAAATTAATTTTACTTTATCAAGTAGTTTGATGAAAACGTCTTCCATAAATGTCTTATGCAAGATATCTGATCCATCCAACAAGCACAGAAATTTAATAGCACAAACCCGAACGTAGTGATCATCTCGATTTGGACTGTAAAATATCAATAAAAAATAAAAATCAAACTCTACTTGTTCAGAGACAATTCCTAAATTATAAAAAAGCACCAAACATCATCTTCAACATACACCCATCAAGTTGTCTGCAGTGAGACAATATGCAAATACCTGGAACCAGAATTTTAAGGTCTGTTCACCATTGCTGATGAAGAAAATTGAGTTTCACATAACTTGCCCTTGCTTCTATCTTAAGGTCTTTAGTAGCTACCTAGGTGTTTAAAATTTTTTCTACAGAAAAAGCTGTATCAAAGAGTTTTTGACATTTTGTGCCTTTAAAGTGCAATCTTTTAACAACTAATTTATGCTTACAGGTTGGTCAAAGGTTATGAATACACTGCTTATGGTCCCTTCCAACATGAGATACCCTATGATTCTGTGGTAAGAGCTGAAATCAAACCCAGCATCTTTCCTATCACAGCATCAGTAATGATGAAGACACAATTCACATCAAATACTGAAATGTATACCCTCAAAATCATTACCTTTCTGTAACAACGTTTGCTGCACATTTTTCTCCAAGATTTTCTACGAAGGCATGCACATCCTGAATAAGTCTTCACAAATGAAAGAAGACAAAGCAACAAAATTAACAGAACAGCATACAAAACCTGCTTTTAATACTTATTTCAAAGTGTAAATAAAACAACGAACATAAAATTGTAACAAATACAATCATGAAGATTTTTTTTTTAATACCTTTGATCTCTCCTAAATACAGTTCCAAAGACACAAGCCTCAGTGATAAGTTCACAATAATTTCCAGCATTTAAGAAAGCATTTGTCAAGGCACTTCTCTCATCAACAGTAGGAAATATCCAAGATTGACAACAATGACTAAGGACTACATTGAAGACTCCAGTCTTTGTAGTGGACAGATCTATGAGCTTGAAAATTATCTGAAAAGAAGAAATAAAAGATTCAAAATCTAGTTTTCAGAAGTGCCAGACTTATTAGAATAATATTGCAGTGATGTCACTTTTAGTAGGCCTGACCATCTTTTGCATCCCATCTCTGCTCAGGTTAATGGTGTCTCCAATTTCTTTACAACTCCCTTACTATAAGAGCAGATGAATGAGCAACAACTGACCCAGTACATGCTTATGTTAACAAAAGACAGAGCTAATCTTTGCTTAAACAGATGTAACACCAGATGCTTCACATGAATCTCCTAATAGGGAACAAATGCACCAGGGCTTACTTCATGAGCACAGAACTGGTGTTTTTAATCTATCCTTACCAATTTAAAAAAAAAAAAAAAAAGGCATTAAACAAGATTTCTTACATAGGTAGCCATATCACTAATTCTCTTCTTTAATGAGGATTACATTCATGCTAAACTTCGTATTTGAGTTAAAGTGGAAAAAATGTCTTTTCACCCTATATTTAAGGGCATATTTAAGATATTTAAAACTGCTATCTAGAACTCCAAAAAGGAGAAAAATAAAACAAAACAAAAAAACTATCCCACAATTTTTCATTCCAACTGCCTTCATTAGGCTATGGGCAAAAGTAAACTTCAGTTGCACAGTGAATTTTCTTCTAAGAAATTGCAAGCATTTGGGAGAGGATAGGGAGATTCAGAATGAACAGGTAGGGTTTTTTATAAATTCCTTTTAGACGTCACTTACAGCTGTCCATGAAAATGGTTTTCCAGAAGGTGTGACAGCTCTGACAAGACAAAGCTGCTTTGCTCCTCCGTATTGAAATAATACATTTGATAATGAGATGCTTCTTTGACAGTAATGCCAATTCTGTAGAGAAAGTTGTTCTGAATTGCTAAGGACTAAAGCACCAAGAAGTTCACGAAGAGCTTAAAACTGAAATACTGGAATACACTCTGAAGAAACCTTTCTGGAAAGAAAACTCTATGCTAGAAGCATGTGGGTTTTTTAATAAGAGTTCAAACTTCTTTTCTAGTGCAAAGACATTGTAACTTTTCTCATAATTCCAAAATTGAACTATTGTGTTTCACCTGTAGGGAAGCAGCATGACATTTACTATGCATTTCAAAAACCTGAAATTTTTTTCAACTTCTTCGTTAACACAGTAAAAGTCCAGCACACACAAAAGAAATTAAAGATATTTAAGTTCTAGCACAATTAACATTTGAATAATCACAAAATAAAAGGAAGAACGCAGCAGAAAAAATGAAGTTTAAGAACACAGTGCTCTAGGCACCTCTGAGTAAACCCTTCTAGATTTTACCATAGCAATATTCAATTTTTTGACTCAAGAACACCCGTTTTTTCCACTCCTTCAACTATTATAAAGACAGAGTACACTGCGGTAGACAAAATTAAAATTATGCTTTTGTGACAAATCAGTAACAGGCAGTTCCATTTTTCATTTCTCTTCAGCTACAACTATATAGCCATTACACAAGGGGTCAATGGCACCAGGGACTGCCGAAGACTGGGATAAAAATATACATAAGTAGGCACTTGCTTGGGAACTTTATCTTCATTTCTTATGAAGGGGCAGAAGGTGGCCCGACCAGATGCCCTTTGTTGAGTATACGAGACCTTCATTATCTCCTTGATGCCTGCTGTCATGGTATGTCCCACTGCAGACAATGGCATAGCTGTCACACAGACTCAAGACTCTCAACAGTGGCAAAATACACCTTACATAATGCTTGCAATACTAATGCTGAAGTTAAGACAGTAATTCTAAGAACTTAAACAAGTTTTAAGATCAAGAAAAACAAAAAACTGACTATAGCTCATCAGTTACTATAATACTGAGCATACAATTAGCTGTTTACAGATATTCATTAAAAGAGAAAGCTAATCCATTTCTAGAATGGAAGAGATTTTACCATCTTTGCATATGTATCTTTATTTTGGCTTGGGGCCACATGAAGTCTACAAATGCAAAGTGTTCTCTGCTGTTTAGAACACAATGGTAACATTCACTTGAAGCAAGTTTTCAAAAAGAACAAAAAGAAAATAAACGGGACTACATTTTAAGATAATTCATCCTCATATGAAGATATCAAAGCAATTTTAAATAGCTAGGAAGTGTCCATTTTTCTGTATTTTAATACAAATAATTTTGGAGTGTCTAGACAAAAAATAAAGTTGAGATATTGCTATTACTTACAGTTACAAGCGTGACACTTGGACAGAGCTACTTATGGTGACTTCAAAGCAAAACTATAAGCCCTCCTAATGAGATAGTAAGTCTAAGCATACATAAACACTAGTAGCTAATTCATAATGTATTACTGTTCCAGTAAAAGTCCTACACTCATTGTGGACTGTTCTGAACAAACAGTTAATTAGTGCTCAGAGGGGGCGGGGAGGGGGGGAATACTATTTAGAAAAGAAAGTGAACAACTTTCCAGTGTATAAAGCCAAGATGAACTAACCTCTCAGTATTAAATACAGTTTTAGTGACTTAAAATGAAAAAAGAACACCAGTACTTTTGGAGTACTGGCAGCTTCAAACACCTTACAAAAACTAGTAAAAATCCTATTTTTCCCCTTCTCAACTATGGAAGGAGCTCTACCATGGAGTATTAAATTTGACTCTAAAACGACTGTGGTATTTATGTTTTCTACACCTGGACCATCAGCAAAAAAAAAAAAGGATTTAAAGAGTTTTTAAAGATGTAAAGATGGCATATTCAATCGCATTGAAGAAAGTTTTGAACTGTTCTAACTTTTCATTTAAGACAGCATTTTCATAAAGACTAAACCATTAGAAATTTTCCTAAAATATTAATAGTTTGTGACAATTCAGGTGTCAAATCTTAATCAAAATATTCAAGAGTAAGGACATTGTGTAAAAATAAAATAAACAACAAAAAACCTAATTTTACTGCATGCAGAAGACACTGAAAAGTTTAAAAATAAACAGTACTTATAATTTTCTATGTTACAAGAACAAACAATATATTTATCTTCAATCTAATTCTCAGATCTTTCATCTTAACACTTTGAAATTTGTACCTTTTTGGAAAGGAAAAACTGAGAATGGCTGAAGAGAAAATAAAACATCACACATTTTTAGACAGAGATACAATTTAAGTTCCTCTCTCAAAAAAAAAGAATTCTTAAAACTGACCTCTTTTATTTTGGTATATGCTTGACCGTTTGCCCTTGCAGCAACAGCTAGAACTTCAGTATCAAAGATGAACTGAACAAAAGCTTTTAGATTGGACCAAAATATTAGCTGTGTGTTGCTCAAAGAGGAAGTAATTTTCCAAGCCAAATCAAATGCTTCTATGCAGAGAGACTCTGATGAGTCCAGAAGCTAAAAATAAAGAAGACAAAGCGTTACATTTGACAGAAAATACTCAAGAACTACTAATACTGTGGAGGCTTATCTTTTACCTTGGGAACAAGGACTTTCATGCAGTCAAACACAGGTAAAACTTGGTCCGAAGGAAGAATAGTTAGGGCTTCTAATGCAGACTGTAGAATTTTTTTTGACTTTTCAACTGTAAATAATGACATTTCTGAAGTTTCTTCATACCCTTGAGCCAGTGTTGGAAATGAATTTAAAACGAAACAAAGGCAAATCCACTGGTCACGAACATAGCGGGCAACAATCTTTCCCCATCCTTGAGATGTTGTTTCTTCACATAAGCTGTAAGAAAAATATTATATAAAATATATTATTATATAAATTATTACATTATATTATTAAATAAATTATATAAAATAACTATTGTATTAGTTTATCCTGCACATTCTTACTCCACCAGGAAGCGTTTAACTGTACAAACTCACTATACTACTTTAAGTTGCTAAGATTTATACAGGTTCAAGGTGAGACTGGACAAGCTCACGGAAAAGAAATCTAAAAATTAAGTGGTTTTAAAAAGAGTAAAATCAGTTCTGGGCTCAGTCAGTCTCAGCCATAAACATCTGTGTGAGTATTCAGTGGTGACATTACTATATGTTGGCCATGGGTTTTTCGTTACCCAAGTATTGAGGTTTTGGCCCTCTGGCTTGCTCTGGGTTTCCCTTTCCCAACAGTAAATAATTTCCATTTAGACTTGCCACGGCTTTGTGCAGTGTATATATATTTATGCTGGCCTAAGGGTAAGCAGCATTCAAAGCTAGCTCTGGCTTCATAGAACTAGAGGACTGAACAGAAGGTCCTTTGATCTGATCAATTATGTCTGCTTTAATGTTCTAAAACATTATAAAAATAAAAAAAAAAATTAAAAAAATAAAGTAGCCTGTGTACAGAATTCTTATCTTGGCAAAAGTTACCCAAGAAAAGAAAAAGAAAAGCCAGCATCTTAACCACTGCTTCACACGAATCAAGTTTATTCGGGATGATTACTGAAGCTTTAGCACACACATACCCACTTTTTTCTTCAATATAAGATGGCTTATTCAATACTTCATTGAATTGAGAAAGGGAAATAAAATTCTTCAGAGCATCCACAGAAGGCAGAGATTCCAAGTGCACTTCCAGCTTCTGATCCATTATCCCACATACTGCTGCAAGTGAAGCCATGCTGGCTACTTTTTTAATTTGTTCTTTAACCTTCGGCTCCTAAGTAAAACCAGATCATACATGAACAAATATGCACCCATTTCTTCTAATATGATACAAATATATGATAAAAATAACATACTGATACATTTGATAATTGTCCTATTTGTATCCCCTCAGACATCATAAGGCAGCAACTCTGCATCCTTCTACTTCTTTGTTTTCTTACCCTGTGCCTAACACAGCTTGGCTGGGACAGTGCAATAAATCACAAGTTACAAGCACTGACAGAAGTATAAATCTTGCAAATTACAGTCACTTATGCACTAAGTGCAGGCACCTAGCTCAGCTGTGATGGAACACCTCTATCTTGCCAGGTAACAGTTCATATATATTGCTGGAGAGCAACTAGAAAAAGAGATGTGCGGGTCCAGTTAATCAGAAATCCCAAGCATGAAGACAGCTGAAATTTGGAATACCACACACTAGCTGCTCCAAGCACCCAAAAGGGCACAACCATACTGGGGTTATTTTCTGTGATAAACATATATTCAAAGAGGCATGAAATAAGAAAATTTCAATCTTATTTAAGTATCTCTGAGTTACGTTTGGCTGCCTAGAGCACAGAAAAGACTCTTCTCATCTGCAATTACTCGGCATTATCTTCTTCCTTCTTAAACTGAAGATGTACTACATGTGAAGCTGAAGAAATCATCATGACAATATAATTCCCCTGAATTCAAAATAAGTTGGTACTTATTTTATTACTTATTTTATTCACCCCAGTCAACACTAAGTTTAAACCAGAAAATGTTAAATTTGAAACTACTAGAGTAAGTATGTAATTCACATAAACAAAGGAAAAAATAAAGTGCTGTTCTTTGTTTCCATAGAAACAAAAACCTAGCTAATAAAATACTTACAATCTTTTAATACATTATTAACTGTTCTTAATAATACCAAGTAATACTACTGAAGTTTATATTCCCAAAAAAATCTTAATTTGTATCTTCTTAATGTTTCTTTACATTTTGAAAATATATCTATTTCAGATATACTAGCCTAACACATACAACTATGGGACAATTAACATAACTACAAGAAAAAGCCAAAGCAATGCTGGGTTCTGGAATTCGTTTTTCTCTGTATATTCCAGCTTTGAAATTCAACAGATCATTAATACCAAAGGCATTTTCATTTAATAGTAACTTAATCAGCAAGATAGGTTCATATTTAAGGAAAAAGCGTTGAGTACGGTCCATTATTACAGTGAAAGTTTTACTTTAACTACACAGATTTCTAAATAATGTAATACAATGAAACAAAAGTACTGAAACTCTGAGCTACAAATAAATTAACATTACACTGCCAATAAACATGTGTTAAGGAATACACAGACACATTCACACTACATTATTTAATATTATATGATATTAATATGCATTATAAACTATCTTTATAATAGAAATCAACACTTGTGTATAATTTATGTTTATAATATGACTATGTAATTACTAATATATAACCTACATCCTATATTAGCATCACAAATGAAGTATTTTCATCATTACTTGTTGGTTTGTTTTATATTAATATTTATTGATGTAAATAATGTTAAATTACCTTTTCAGAATTTCTCTCCTGAAGATTACAAATGGATGCATTTGTCAGGGACAAAATGAAATTTTTGGTAGGTGGCATTTTCTTCCAGTTGACTTCCAAGCCCAAACGCACTATCTCTGGAATTAAAGCTAAGTACAGATCACAACGATCCAGATCACCAACCTAAAAACGACGAAACAACAGTAATCTGAATCACTAAGAGGAGGAAACAAACTAAAAATCAGAAAGAAAACTATTAGCAACAATGACAGCAGAATTGTAATTGAACAGCTTCTTTAATTTCGAGTTTTATTTGTTGTGGGGGTTACTACTTTTTAAATCTTTTCAACTCATAGGTTCTTTTAGGGTTCTGGAGTATGCCTTAGAAGAGACAGTGTGAAATTCTGAAAGAAATCTCCATTTCTTTTATTTGATAAGTTTACTTCCCCTGCCTGCACCCAAAGGCATGGCCATGTAAAAACACCTGAGCTAGCCTGAGCATCAGAGGCAGTGCTCAAAGCCAACTCAGCCTTCTGATCACAGCACACCACTGCACCCTGTACGTACACAGTGGTACATCTTGCACTTCTTCCCTAACCACATTTTATCTCATGGCTGTATCTTGCTTGTTTTGGGGCTTCCCAGTCCACTCCTGTATTTGCAACTTTTCTTCATATACAGAAACGCCTCCATATAAAACCATGCATCAAAGAACCACATAAATAACTTTTCCTTCTTTGAGAGAAAATACACCTTCAAGTTTCCACTGACTTTTAGATGCCATTCTCCTGATTCAACTTTAACTTTTGCTTTTACACTGGATCACTTTCACATCAATCTTCCATTGCACTCACATTTTGGGGACTGTCCACCAAGCAAACATGTACCTCCACTTTCTCTCTATAAAAAGCACTGCAGCTCTTTGATACATTCAACAGGTTATTTTTAAAGACAAGTCCCCCTCTACCATCAAGTCATTTTGCTTAAAATGTCACAGATTTCTTCAAGATATAAACTTAAACACCAGCCACAGCAATGACCAGGGAAATACAGTAAATAATTATGATAATCAGGTTGAGTACTAAAAGTCTCCGAACTCCTAACATCTTACATCCAGAGCTATACTAGTAGATACGATGCAGTACATGATACTCATGATTTCTTACTATGTGACTTCTTTGGATTTAAGCAGAAACAAGCAATGCACAGTAAAGACACTTGTCAAGGCACTTTTCTTATTTTTACTGTGCCCATTCAAAAAAAGTTAACAGAACTGTTCCTATGCAAATTGACTTTCTAGGTCTTTAAAGATTTGATAAAGATTTGATATGAAAAGAAGGAACACTGGTAAATCAAATTAACAAGCAAGACCACACCAAGGTATGCCTCATAATCATTACTTACAGTGCTTAATTCATCTGTAGTAAGCCGTCGGAGAACAAATTGAAGAATACTCTCCATAGGTGGCATGAGGGATTTCCAGATGAAAAACAATACCCCATCTGTGTGGAGATTAAATAATATGTATCAGCATACAGAAACACAATTCCTTGAAGAATTCTATTATATGCAGATTTAATTATGATACAGATTCAAAGTTATACAGTAACAGTGTCCAAATACCTAAGAATACCTTAAAACAGCTTTGTACACTTTACGGTGTAAGCCACAGAGCTGAAAGAATCAAACCAGATTACATTCTTTCCTGAGATTTACCATGTATTAGTCAACCAAAAACCATGCAAGACCAGAAGACTAAACTTTTCCAAACTTTCAATGCACAGTTTCGTCCTATTCCCAGTCCTCTGCACAAACAGCTTACTAATGAACTTACTCTTCAATAAAGAACAAAAGCTTTCATATCCAGCAAATACTGTGAGAAAGACATAGTTTCTACTCCTACTATTCATAGAGGTGAAAACAGTTTTTTGGGGGGTTGGGGTTGTTGGTTTCATTGTTCCCTTTTTTTTTTTTTCTGCTTAGAAATAATTAATCTTCAGGTATAGTGTAGTCTTATGAGATTTCAGTCAAATAGCTTCCAGGTTTAACTTTGTAAATGAAAATACAAGATTATAACACAAAATGTGATACTTTCTTCAAGAAAAGGCTAGGCTACAAAGGATACCACATGTGCACAGCATTTCACACACAAAAAGACCAAAGTTTATCACACAAGCGAGGTAGGTGACTGGCAAAACACATTTAACCACAAACACGCTTCAATCTGTGCTTCAAGAGTAAGGGCTAGCTGAAAGCCAAAGAAAGAACATCTCAATATGAAAGTGGAGTTAAAATACTCTGTGTGACCATCTTGTTCTAAAAATATCAGTAATTAGTTTCAGTATTTAGGAGTTACCCAGAGGTTAGAGCTGCTGGGGTTTTTTTCTGGAGTTGACCCTGATTTACACTTCATATAGCAAAACTAGTATGAAATGGAAGACTTTCAAAAACTGAAAATATAAAGGGACATATTTCTAAAAGTTCCAAATCTATATTGTACTTACTTTGAATGTTCTCTATCAAAATGGCTCATTGGATTGCATTTCTAATGCTTAAATTGTTTAGAACAAACAGTTTAATTATGTCAGATTATCATCATATTTCATCGTAAGTCTCAAATCACTAAATCATTTTCTGTAATTTAAACTCAGAAATTCATCAGATAAATATGTTCGTCATAAAACCCAATTCATTGCCAGTGGCTCTGTAACACTATCAAAAAATAATAATTAGCAAAAGCCTACTGTTAAAAATAGTGAAATCTAACAATAGTACAGACAGCAAGACCTGTCAAAGAATGCTGCTGATACCAGTATGCACTTCAGACATGTCTATTCCCATTAAGATATTCTTATATAAAACACTTCCCACTTGTTATTTTTGGTTTACAAGTTAAAATTCCTTTATTATTCCCTACTATTTTATTGTTTTCCATTTGATAAACACAACTTTTCCCATTTAATCAACACAGGCACAACTTTTGTATTTTACAGCATTAATCTTCCCACCTGTCACCACAGTCAATTCAGAGCTGCAGGAAAAAAAAAGATTACTTGGTTCTCCTGTGCAGAAGAAAGAAGTACAAAAATAATGCAGAAAATAACATAAGGAAACTTGTTTAACTTAAAAGCACAAGTGCAATTTGGAAAACCTCTTGGAAGACTGATGATGGGCTGGACTGGAGTACCTACCTGTGGGGATACTCAAAAGGAAGGAGCCACTGCAATGCTCAGCCTTGCCATACCTTTACTTTGTTTGCGGAATTTAACATGCTATGTCAGGTGTCAAAATTCCCAAAGCAGGAACAATCCATTGCAGACACATTAGCAAGCACATAAAGAAATAAGGCATACAATGAAATTATTTCTTCTTGATACTAAAAATCTAATATGCATTTGCATATGTTTTGTAGGGTTCTGTTTCAGGCTTGTTCTAGCCTTGTGCTGTAGACTGAATGCACAGCGGTGGCTGAGACACTTCTTACCGTTTTAGTTTTAAGGAACTCACTTCAACAGCAGAGACCATCCCCAACATGAATTTTAACAGCCTGCTTAAGTATGCTTAATATTTCAGTTAAACAGCTAAAATTCAAGGGCAACGGGGGTTAAAAGTACAAAGGACTTGTTAAAATGAGGGTAGGCATTTACTTCAGGGCTGCATTTAGCCATCTTTATGAAACCTGGATATAGAACCCGAAATTGTTTTTTTTCCCTGTAAGAACCTAGATCTGTAACCCCCCACTCCAAAACCACTCCTGTACTACATGTTATAAAAGCACTGAGAAAAAATCCCAAAATAATTTGGGGAAGCAGAAACCAAGCACAAAGATCTCTCTTGTTCCTATTCAGCATCATAATTAATGAAAATAATAATGCAATTTTTCATTTGCTCTCAGGAAAAACAACTAAGTCTATTCTGGTTACCAACTGATGAAGTTCTCACAAAAGGAGTGGTAAGGACTCCATAGCTTTTGTTCAGACTCTCCTGAAAGGTCTCTAAGTTAAAGTGCTTGAGCTGTGGGGGGCCAAAACTCCCATACCAACAAATCACCAGGCTTGTACTTAAGTGAGTACCTTTTAGCCTACCAGTCAAATCAGCAAACAGGATGCCCAACAGGATCTCTTTATGCACCTAGGGAAGACTCTGGCTGGACAGGTCAGGCTGGATTTCCGTACTAACTTCTTTCAGAAATGTCTAAATGATTTATGGAATCCATATGTTGGGAAAGAAGAGGCCTATAAACATTTGCAATGGGTAACAACTGCTTTCCCAGAAGGCTTCCACATTCTCAACTCCCAGTCCTTAGGACACCTGTAGGACTGGACCCACAGCTCAGTTTTATAACAGACATGCCAGATTGTCAACTTTGACATTTACCACTACTAGGCTAGTATTAATTTGACAATATAGCCATAAAACAGTAAAACCTTAGTTGAAGTTAAGACTATAATTAACATAAGACACAGTATACTGAAGAGATCACTAACCATCTTGTGTATTGGAACATTTTAACGAACGGGTCTGCAATAACTTCAAGAGAAGCTGTAGGCTTTTATCTGTTTTCAGTGTTGGTATGTAAGCATTACTGCCAAGTTTCATCAAGACATCCAGAAGAGGGTTCAAGAAAGCCTCTAGTTCAATCCATTCTATGTTGCTTTTTCCACTACACAAAAACAAAAATTAAAAAGAAAGTCTTCTTCCGAGTATCTGCCTTAAGTGCTGAAGTTACTGATGGAAATAAACAGGACACATTTCCAAGTCACTTAGGTATCTTTAGAAATGTTACCCAGTATGTTTGCAGCAGCAGTTGGACAAGGTCTAAGGAATGATCAGGATGATCGAAAGTCTGCAAAGAGAAGTGGACAGCTTCCCAACTTGATTAGGCTTCTACTGGATCCTTCAGGAGTGAGGGGATTGAAAAAGAGAGAAATGTAAAATAAGGTATTTCATACTTACCTGTATTTATTCTTCATCTGCTCCACGTCAGCAGCCAACAGAATCATGGTTGCAACAAGCTTAGCTTCAAACCAGTCAGGCATAAAGCAATTTTCTCCTGATTGAAGATAATTTAAGGTTTCCACAGTAACTAAAAAATACCCTCATACTGATTTCTAAAACTTCTGGGTTTGTAACTTATTTTAATAAATTAGTAGCACAAAACCAAGAGTATTACTACTAATTTTTTGCATTCTTTAATCTAGATATAAACTAAACTCAAACATAATTGTTTTTCCTCTATGCCTCGAAGAGACTAATCTCATGGGCCTTTATGCTGAAACCAGTTTTAGGCAACGTGTTATGTAGTAGCATATATTATGTAGTAGTTCCCAACTAACTTTTCTGTTGCCTTTAAAAATACAGTAGCATAATTGAAATTACATTTACCAAGAATATCATTCCATTATGCTTTATCAGAAACATCAGCTGTGATTTTCACCAGCTTGAAGTTATATGAAGAACTGAAATTATTCTATCAAGAGGAAATTAAAAAAAAACATAACAACCTACCTGAAGTTTCTCTTTTCATTAATCTTTAATGGACAACTACATCACCATACTTATAAAATTGTTGCTTAAACAGTAATACATAACTTGGGTTTACGTTTGGTTTTTTTACTGGTATGTTTTTTGCTTTGGGAATTGAGAAAGCAAAACACATTCTGGAGGTCCAGTACAAACAGCTACACATGGTTGATTTTTTTTCCTCCAAAAAGCTACCGAATAGCTAAGGTTCATATACAAACCTACAAAATTACAAAACACCACTTTTTAGATGTAAAATGCAGGTGTTTGCCAATGAATTACAGATAACACAGACCAAGGACTAAAAAACATTTCAGGGAGGAGAGAAGATCTGCCAAAATTTCTAGCAAACCATTTACCTTGGAATATCAACAGACAAAATTTGCTTGCAACTTCTCTAACAATAGGACAGCCAAGGGAAGTTTCCTGGGCTGCAGGAAGCTTCTAAACTATTTATCAGTAGCAAATTCTGACCTACCTTTTTTATCTCCTACCTGTATAACATTTAAAATGTGTTCAGTTTGACTTTTGACATTTTAAAACTATGTAAAATTCACTGATTGCAGCACTTAGGCAGCAAATAAGTGAATGCTACACAAATTTAAGAGTATTAAAAATAAAAAAACTCAATTTCCCATTCCCTTCAGTGTATCTGAAAGTAAACACTAAACCGAAGTTGTAGTAATTTAAAATGTGCCAGCGAACAAAGAAAACCCTTTAGAATTTCTGTGCATATTTATACAGCCTACAAAGAACCTTCCTTGGTTTCAACATGTGACAGCTCACCTGCTGCAAGGCTGTCCAAATTCAAAAGAACATAACTACACAGGAAGGTGTGTAATGAGCCTCCAAGCTGCCTAACTATACAGCCTCTCTCTTCATAAGAGCACTCAATCATTTCACAAAGCTCTGCAGAGAAAGGCGACAAAACCCATTTGTATTCATATTCCCTTACGCCTTCCTCCACCCCCATATTCCAGCACTTTCAGACACCACCAATAAACTAATACAGTAAGTCTAATGGACAAGCATCAATGCAGCAATAAACCTGAAAATTAATACTGCAGGACTTCAATTTATGAATGAAAACTGGCACTAAAAAAATAAGGTTCAAACTTGAAAATCATGAATACCACAGACTGGGTGGAACTTGAACAGGTTCTTAGCTGCTACAATATAAACAAACAACTCTTCTAAAATCCAAGGGATTGTAATTCTTTTGTTTAAATCGTCTTTAAAAAAGGGAGTTTTATTAATAAACATTTAACTTACTTTCAGATGCTGGTGTCTTAAAGTACTTTCCCACAAGACTGCGTACATATTGACATAATGATGATGTCTCTTGATGTTCAGAATCAGAGGTTACAGACCTTCTGAAGCGTGTGTCATTCACTTGCAACCAACTGCAAAGCTAAATTAAAACCAGTGTGTTACTCCTTCACCTCATCTGCCAGCTGTGTACTAACTTA
Organism: Hafferia zeledoni; assembly: GCA_035583235.1. NCBI lineage: Eukaryota > Metazoa > Chordata > Aves > Passeriformes > Thamnophilidae > Hafferia > Hafferia zeledoni. The sequence continues at coordinate 44,580,915 of JAWWEV010000115.1, forward strand.
ACAGCAGCACACTAAAGCACTATTAAATATGAAATCTTACAGCAACAAATCCACACTGTGAGGGGTGTTCAACAGCGCTACCTTGAGGCTTAACAGACTACTTCCTTCTAGCTATACCTAGAAAAAGGTTTTCCCAGAAGGTAATTCAGAGCACCCTCAAAAAAACCCTACCAGTACCAAGATGAGAAAAAACACAATTCCTAAACATAAGCAAGACTGGTAAAAATTCCTTTATCAAAAAGGGCTTCTTCCAGTCAAGTGCTATCTAGTGAGACCTGCTTTATTTTTTTTAACTGTTATGCCAAAAATCAATGGAGTAAGATGAAATACACTGTATACATAACAAGAAGACACTATGCAAAAGTCGCTTTATCATTATACTGCCATACAACTAACCAAAAGTGATGGCTACATAATCAGTTGGCTCCTGTTACGATGTATATACTATATATAAAATCACATCATCTTTGAATTTTTATTCACGGCATTTTACATCTTGCAAAGACATAAAACATATATCTCATATGTGTACAATTTACAATGTCACTCTACATGCTATGCATGTTTTTCCCTTTGAGATTATTCTGTTATTTCTGCCAGTGCTGGATTTGATGAACATAAAACCAGCTTCAGTTCTCACCTCTGTCCATAACAAAGTATCTCTCCTTAGGGACTCCTCTGGTCTAAGCGACAGAAGAAAGCTTGAAACTTCCGGAAGGGACACTTTCTCCTGAAGAAATTAATCAAGATACAATAGCTGCCAACATAATACGCAACAGATAACACCTACATAACAACTCAAAAAGTTTGCCTTCCTCTGGCAAGTTTTAGAAATTTACTTTTTCCTTTTCATGGGGCAGACTCATTTTTGCCTCTTTGGGATCAACTTCTTTTTACCAAGGAACAAAATTTAATGTTCCCAAGTATGAAAGTCTATTTGAAAATTAATGAATTCCTGAAAGAATAGCACTATTCACTGATGACACCTTTAATATGAATATACATAAATGATTAAGAGTCACTGATAAGTACTATTCCTGTATTCCTAAAATGAAATTCAGAGAGGTTTAGAGCTGTAGCATACAACATGGGAGACTGTCTACTCATTCAGAAAGCAAGCATGTTATAAAACAAACAAAGCATGAATACTTCGACTACTGAATAACAAAGATCCTGCTATTTCAGTGCAAATGGTTTTTTATCATTCTGGTATTAGGAATACGTTTATTCTCTTAGGTACTGAAGGAAAGTATATTTAGTTTCTACCTGTTAAAACCTGAGTTTATACAGTAGATATGGAATAATATCCCATTATGATAAGTACCACATGAAAACTCTACAATAAAACACAACTAACGGAAGCTAAAGAAAAGACAATACTTCTTATCAAAACCAAAACAGAAGCATACCATACTTACATAGCACAATGTAAAAGCATTACTATTGTATTTCTATTACATCAGGAGAAAAGAAAACCAAATCCAAACAAACAAAAAAAACAACAAACACTCCCCCCCACCCTCAAAAAAAACCCAAACAACAAACTGACCACATCTGTCAAATGGATAGTTGTTTGAAGAAGATAGCACTGAGCAGCTCCACGCAACAAAATCTGATGGGTAATCATAGTACACTGGAGGACATCTCTGGAAAGAAGAAAAATACACACTGTATAAAACACACACTTAGAAAATTTAAACATTAAAATTTAAACTTGGATGAGCATATACCTGAAAAAAAACAAAAACAGGGAGAGGAGGGAACAAAACCAAAACTAAAGGAGCAATCCTCACGTTGACATCAAACTAGTAATTTAATATTTGCATTTCTATACGTAACAAATGTAGAAATAAAACATGGTTGCCATCAAATTCTTACTCAAAGGAAAAACTGAAAGAAACTTTCAATCATCTTTTATCAGCAGAGGCATGTCTGACTTTTTTTTTCCCCTTTTTTTCCTAAATTGTTTTTTGCAATATTCCTTCAATCACCCATCAGATTTTATTTAAAAGCTCAAATTTGATTTAGCTGGAATAACAACTGGTTTTTAGTGGCTCTAGGAAGTGAAAGCAGACATTTAGGAAACATTAATGTGATTAAGATCAACCTGGAGGTCATTTACAAAGTTTTCAGTTTCCAGCACTGTGGGCTATTCCCCTGGTTGAACTGCTATTCAACCAGGTTGTAACATAATTAGAATAAAAGGAAGAAGTATGATATATATCAGTCAGGAAGTATGGGAGATCACAGACAAAGTATGATAAAAAAGAAGAAACTACAAAGATCTAAAATGCAAAACACTCTTTTACAAATCACACAGGGATACAAACACATTGATTCTTGACTTGCTTTCCTCTGCAAACTAGACATAAAGGAGAGAGAACCTTCCATTCCCATGCACAACCATCCTTTCAGAAGTGACAAACATGAATTAAATCTTGGCTCTCCAGATTGTCAGCACAGTTCTTTGGAAGGAGTCTCTAAGAACACAACATAGTGTATATTTTACCTTAAAGCATGAAGTCCTTCAGCACCAAGCACTTTACATGCAGGGATACATGCCAGAGCCATAGAAAGAAACAAAATGGGCACAGCACACCAATGCCTACTTGTCATCTTCTGAATAAATTTTAACAGGAAGCTACCTTAAAATAAAAGTAAACAAAACAATCCAGAGTGATTTCTTGTTCTCCAATGCATTTAATTAACGTGAACCCCAGCAGAAGAGTGTTATAATTTCTGACAATTAAATGAAAGACAACAAAATTACATTCCAAAGTCTGTCAATAAGGAGACATATATAAGGAGATAACCAGAAACAAACCTAACTTTGGTGTTGGAATCATACGGCCAGCATATTCAGGAATGGAATTTTAACTTTAATTGGTTTGACCCTCCATTTTGTGACAAAGTATATGCCTTGGGACAAGAAAGAGAAATAGGGTATCTATGGCATTACTGGCATTGTTGTAGATACAGGGTGCTGAGCAGAGCCAGTTCTATCCTTATTTAATCCAATTAGACCAGATATTAAATACTCGTCTGTCAAAGAATACTCCTTTTCAGACTAAACTAACACCAAAATTTGGAACAAATTCTGAAATCTTCCTCCATCCAACCTCACAATAAAAGAATCCTTATTCAGCTTCTGCTTCAGCACTTGGACGGGCTCTTCTGAATGCCTCATCACATAGGTCGTAACTAAAAAACTCTGGCAGATAAAGAAAAAAGAATATGCAAATACTGTTCACCTTCAGAACTTAGAAGCCTGTTTGGGCTTCTTTTTTTCCATTAAAAAAACAGGTATTTTTCAGTTTGCCCCTAAAACAATTTTGTAGTTTAATACTGCAGCATCCCTTAACGCTTTTGAAGACTCTTCTTTTCTCTAAAAACTCTACTGCCAGAAGAACTACTTTTTTCTCTCAAGTAAATATTTACATGAGATACAAAAAAAATGGGTTCATAGTTCTTACTTGATTTATCTAAAAAAAAAAGATAAAGGTGAAACTGATATATACCTTTTTCTTCTTCTGGAAGAACCATGAGATAAGTAGCCAAAAACTTCTGTAACTTCATTCCCAAAGGAGGACAGGCTCCTATTAACTGACCTGGTGTCCTGTTGGGTTTTAAAACATCAAATACACAACTTGCATGTTAACAGCTTTAGGATTAGATTTAACAGATTCAATCGAAAACAGATTCAGAATATTTAGGATTGCTCCTAAACAAAAACAAAGTCTTGTTCTGTGGTTAATAGCAGAATCTGACCATCAGGCCACAGAGACAGGAGTGCAACTCCTCAAACTTTTCTCTGCTCTTTACATATTTACACCAATAAAGGCCAATGTCATTTGCCAACCACAAAGAGTTTCCTGTAAAAACCCACTTCCAGAAGTTATGAATTGGCAGTAATTAGAGTAGTCCTTTTATCGGTGTGGCAAGGAAATGAGAAGATAAAAAAATACTTCACCAACTTATTAATTTATCATACCTCACTTAATTTCCAAATCAATATTTCAAAGCAAGCTGCAAAATAGGGCCTTGAGGCATCCTATGTTGCTATCACTAGGATTAAATTGAACCTACTTTATCTTACTCACAGCCACCTACCTTTACTGAAAAACTCTTTACCTGTTTTGCAGCACCATTTTTTTTCCTTTAGCTATGATTTTACCCACATACTCCAACCAGTAGTATTAGAATATGTATCTAATGTTCAAGAAAACAAACAAATAAATAAACCAACCAACCAACCAGTGACTTACCTGCTGTAGAGGGAACTTTCTGAGAGGGCATCCATTAACGGTCCAATAATAAACTGATAAAAGAAACAAGAATAATGGCTAAATGTACACTTGCAAGACACTGCTACATAGAGGGTAACCAGACTTATTTCACTAGACTTTAAAAGAACAGTCAGAAATTAGAAAATACTCTTGCTAGTAGTAAATAGTAGAAGCAAAAAGAGGCAGAAATAAAGAGAAGGGAAAGCAGGAGAGTAAACAAGCAAAGCAATTTTTCCAGTAGATACATTTCACAGAGTATTGTGAAAGGTGAAGGTGAATGAGGATTCCTTTTGGAAAACAGACAGAGAAAAAAGATCTAAGCATTAAATAAAAGAATGACTAGGATACAACACAGGTCGAGAGATTTAGGGCGTATATTATGGTTGACTTTACTTAAGTTACTCATCAAGAGGCCGACTTAATTTGTATAAATCAGAACTGTTAACCTCTCAGAGCAATATTCATTCTATGAAGAAGAAAATGAAGAAATAATAGTATAATACAGATCATTCCTTACTAAGGTGTAGGTTGGTTGGGGAGTCAACCCACATTTGAAAGTAAGAAAAAACCCCTGTAAACTTATTTCTTCCCACATACAGAATATTTTAAAGTGTGGGGTTTTATGGGATACAATAATACACTGTTTTACTACATAGACATTCACCTCCTCATAGGGTTATCTAGCAATGGATCTTCAAAATCCATCCTTAAGTAAGATACAATAGACACAGACTTAAAGTATGTTAACCAGGTTTATCCGAGGCTCTGTTCAGTCAACTAATAGTAATCATTTTGGAAGGGTACAGGAGTAGAGGAATATACCTAGTGCAGGTAGCTCAGTGTGCAAAACTGGAGGTTGTGCCCTGGGTGGAAGGAAAGGGCTGGAGCCCCAAAAACTGAGTGAACTGGCGCCAACACTTTGCCTAACAAAAGGGCACAGGGACCTGCAGCACTAGCTGGTCACCCAGAGACTCTCCAGAACCCAAGAGACAATGAGAAGACCCCAGATCAAAACCCATTGTTGGACCAAGTGGCATGTGCAAAGGTGCGTGAAGAGTGGGTACAAAAGGCCAGGAACATTTCTGTTCAGGGTCCTTCTACAGAGGTATTGACTGGAGCTGTTATGGCACTCCATCACAATTCAATTACTTAAAGGAACCAGTTGTCTGGGGCTCTGCTATGGGAAACCCAGGCTAAAGTCACTAAGGGAACCATGTCTGACTGTGTGAGTGCAGTGAGCGTATGGAGTCAAGCAGAGACTCGTAGGCTCACTGGAACCACCCATTCTGAGGGGGCTTCAGTCCCAGCACTTTAAGTTTCAGGTGGTGCAGGTGTGACTCCCAGAGTGACATCTGAATGGTCAGACAGCAGCATTTCCTTAACACAGGGGGCTCTGAAGACCCGAAGCATCAATCGCTCCTCTGACAATTTCACTTCTGGCAACAAATCTCAAAAAACTGGGAGTCAATTTTAATTAGAGAGCATTAGTTTGAAATATGGGAATGAATGACTGCAGTCAAAAACATATTCCCTCTAGCCTGGCCATTTTTCAAGTAATTACATATTTGACTCCACTTACAAATATTGCTATCAATTGCACAGCTAAATAAAGTATTTTTACAGAATGTGTCCAATTCCAACACTACTGAAGCAATTAATGTTGAGATATATTACAAATTAGAACATTTTTCTGTTCAGGCAAGTAACAGTAACATCCTTACCTCTGAGAAACCTAATGAATTTGGAAGATTCTTTGTTTCATAAAGCTCCAGAAAATGAAGAATGCCTTCCTTTGTCAATGTTTTATTCTCACTCTCAAACATTCGTTTATAAATGCACATATGCCATGATGGGTGAAACAGCCAACAACCTGTTACAAAAGGAAATCCTTCTAAACTGACACAGAAATTACAGCGACACATTAACACACCAACATATAACATACTGACATCCTGGGAAAAAACTATAAGACTATAGTTCACAGGACATTTCAGAAAGATGACTATAGCTACTACTTTTACAAAAACACCTTGCTAAATCTAATACCAAAACACATTCTCACAGTTTTCCAAACTTACTCTATAAGTTTTATTAGTCACAAATTAAAATCAATATAAAGTGCAAATGCCACATCCTTCTTCCTGCAACTCCACCTATACCAATGTATATACCTGCAATACCTTCACATTAAGTCTTCCCATTTTACAAATCTCTATCATCTTGCCCTGCCTAATTACATGTGCTCCATTTTGCCCTAGACACACTGTCTCAGCACTCATTTATTGTCTCCTCACTTCTAACAAGTTGACATTTTTTCTTCCCCTTTTACGGAGTTGTGCAGGTGACTTAGCTTCTAAGACACATCCCAAGAATCTCTAGGTCTGTTTTATTTTCACATTAGCTTAAGCAAAATGCAGTAGGAAATGACCATTTATTTGGGTTTGCTGACAGAAAAATACTATTTCAAGATAACATAGTAAGCAATAAGCAGATGCTAGAATTTCTTCTCAGAGCAGAGCGGCCACTGCCTTTGCATGTTTGCCAAGCAATCTACGCATACAGCAGACCTACAGGAACTGGAATACCCATCCAGAAAACACTTATTTTGAGAAACAAAACATAAAAAATTGCTACTAAAACAGCAGAAGAAAACAGAAAAGTCTAACTTAAATAACACAAGATGTATCCAAAGAAGTTACATCTTACCTTTGTCCTGTGATATGGCATGCTCATATAATCTGTTTAGTTTTGGCAATACTGGCTTTATGACGTGGATCTGAAATGCAATTCAGATGTAATGTAAATAGTTTGTCTTTCAAATTCAAGAACTGTCAGTTACTCTTGGGCTAGTATTTACTATCAAAAGGATTAATACAGTAATTGACAACAGAAGTGCATTTAAATAAATCTGCAACACCAGTGGTAACACTCAACTGCAGTGTAGCACTGAAGAAAAACTGATATTTCAATGCTATCGTATGTTAATAACAATACTTACTAATAACCATTCTATTCATCAAAATTAAAACAGTACAAATATCTAAAATAAAACATTTCAATAAACAGTATTTCTGTTATAGGACAATTATGAACAAATAATACAAATTAACTACAAATGGGTCGGCACATAACTAATAGTTACCACCACAACAGCACAGAATTATGGAAGCCTCAAGTCAACACGATTCTTTCTACCAAGTACCCTGAACTCCCAAAATCATTTTCACCCAAGATCACAAGTGCTGCACTGTACAGACCTAGTCCCGTCTGCTGAAGAGAGGTTATTAAGTGCAATCACCTGATTTTTCACTAAGAAACTGGTTATCCTGGTCTTGCAATAAACTGCAATCCAGCTTTTTCCTTCTTAGCTCAATCCACTTCTTTAACCAGATTTATTCCAAAAATGGAGTTATGAATATATTCCAAATGAATGACATGTGATGTGTTTTAAGTATTTAAAAGTTGAAACAAAAATATTCCTTTTAATGTTGAATTAAGATATCCTCAATCACCAAAACTGGAAATACTTTGCCCAATAAAAACTTTTACAGTGCATATGCCAGAAGCGAGGTAGCACGTCTGTCTACGATGGGCACACATCTTACAGCACTCCTTACCTGGTTTCCTTCCAAAGTTTCCATTATCAAAATGTAAGTTTCCCAAAAGTGCAGGAGCTGCTCGTTCTTCTCAGCAGACCACCAAAACAGACTCGACTCTAACATAAAAAGAGAAGGACAGAGGCTTCTCCCCGCCCCGCATCCCGGGTCGCGCCGCGCTCCGGTCCCGCCGCCCGCACCGTGTCCGCCCGTACCGTGTGTGCCGTCCGGGGGGCAGCGCAGCTCGACGCGCTGGGCGCCGCTCAGGTCCAGCGCTCGCTTCAGCAGGTAGCGAGCCCGCTTGCGGCACAGCCCGTCCCTGTCCGTCAGGCCCTCCTGCACCAGCCGCCAGAACCGCGGGCACAGCCGCGCATCCAGCGCCGGCCCGGGAGGGCCCCGCGGCAGCAGCGCGTCCGCCAAGGCGCTCAGCGCCAGCAGCGCCCGCCCGGCCCGCGGCGCCGCTCCCGCGCCCAGCAGCCCGTCCCAGACGCGCGGAAGAGCCGCGCTGTTCCCGCCGAGCGCGGGCAGCAGCCGCCCGGCCACCAGCGCCGCCGCCGCCTCGCCCTCGCCCTCCTCCCGCACCAGCGCCAGCGCCGCCGCCACGCTCCGCGCCACCAGCTCCGGCTCCTCCAGCCGCGGCGCCGCCGCCACCAGCGCCTCCACCGCCGCCTCCTCCGCGCCCGCCCCGCCGTCCGCCGCCAGCTCCGCCAGCGCGTCGCGGGCGAGCCGCGCCGCCAGCGGGGCCCCGCACAGCTGCACGCAGTGCCGCAACGCGCCCCGCGCC
>JAWWEV010000115.1:44589772-44656949 GCA_035583235.1 Hafferia zeledoni
GGCGCGCACACCGCCCGCAGCAGCGCGGCGCGGTCCCCGCAGCGGGACAGCAGCGCGTCCGCCAGCACCACCTCCATCGTGCGGGGGCAGCCGCGGGAGGAGCGGCGACGCCGCGGCTGCGCAGGCGGGGCCGGGCGGGGCCCCGAGCGGCGACGGGCGGCCGAAAACCAGCGTGGGTGACTGGCGTGGCGGGATGTTTGCATGTGAGGTAGTCTTCATCTTCAGGTCGTAACATTTCTTTAAGCCAGCTTTCACTTAAAAAAAAATCCCACAAAACACGGAGCCTTTCGACAGGACCTGGAGAGGGTGGGAGTGTGGAGTCCTGATGAATACCAAGTTGAACGTGAGCCAGCAATGTGCTGTTGGGGCAAAGAAGGCGAATGGATCCCAGGCAGCAGGTGGAAGCCCGTAATCCTTCCCCTCTATTCAGCACTGGTCTGGAGTGCAGGGTCAAGTTATGCACTCCTCTGTGCAAGGGGAACGTGGACACACTGAAGAGTGTCAAAACTGAGGGCACAAACTGGAATGCAGGAGCTTCTCTCTGAACATCAAAAACCACTTTGTTTCTATGGGGTGATCCAGTGCTGACACAGGTTGCCCAGAGAGGCTATGGAGTTTTCCTCCTTGGAAGATATTTAAAACCCATCTGGACTTGGTCCTGTGCAACTGCCATGAGATGAGCAGAGGGGTTGGACCAGCTGACCTCAGAGGTCCCTTCCAATCATCTGTTCTGTGATTCTGTGCTACTGTGAAAAGGGAGGTGGGCACCACCTGCATGGCCCCAGTGTGCCAGTATCCAAGGGACTGGTCACAGGGGAGTCACATCCCATGTGGCTACAGTGCTGGCACTGCGGGGAAAGCTTGTTCTAACCATTTATGCCAAAATAAGTTGTTGAAACCACTCTGTGTTCTCATCACAGCATACCAAAAGTTTGCCTGAATGCCTTGCATCTGCCTCAGAAGAAGGTCGGAGGCATTTCTGAATGCTGGCTCCATCCTGTTGGCTTGCTAGGAGGGTCCAGGCCACCAGCACTGAGGCCAGAGAACAACTCCCCTGCAGTTCAATGTGCTGGTGCAGCCAAAGCCTAACTGGGAAAATCAAACCAATTTTCCACTAAGTGTAAATTCTCTGTGCAAGATTATAAGTCCCATGAAAAAAATTTAGAAATCAGCACATCAAAAACGGTGGCAAACTACTCTCTTAGAAGATGTGGTCATAGGAAAAGGCAAACCTGGAACCTTTTGTTCCTGTAAAAGCAATGAACAGCAAATTCCCTGCCCAGCAGCACAGTTATAGCATGGTCTCTAGTGGGCATGGACATTACCTTGGCCAAGATATAGTTGCTTAAAGACTAATGAAGAAAGACTCACTGCAACTTTTTCAAGTGAACTTCTACTTGATTGCTGCTCTGCAAATCATTTGAATAGTCTCTCCTTTTCCTGGCTATGCATTTGCCCCCACATGTTTCTAGAAATTTGTTTTCTTTGAGATTCTACTGATTGCAAAATGGCTGAAGCATCTTACTAGAAATTAACCTATAGTGTGACTATATATGCAATATATTCTGGGAAAAGATAGTGGAAACTAATTATTTTAAACCCACTAGCTAACCCAGTTACCATGTGCCTTACCACTCTACGTGTGTTCTATGACATATAAATTACGGAATCTAGAAAAAGCTCAAGAAAACTGTTCAAATGATACATTTGACTCATATTTAAAATAAAACAATACTTTGTTTCACACACACAGAAACATGTTTCATGGGAGGAAAAATTACAATGTGTGTTAGTAAATAGGATGCTTACAATTGAAATCTCTTCCATGCCATAATGTATTTTGGTTGCTCTGATGTCTTTAGTAATTTTTCCTTTTCCTACTTGTAGCATGCAGGTCTGATGAATTGTGGGTGTTTCTTTTATCAGGCACGAAAAGGTCCTGAGCACTTTTTATTACAGTCTTACTCTTTCCTTTCAGGCATTTGTAAGACTTAACCAAATGAAGCATTAAAGGTCTGCACAACAACTAATAATCAAAACAGAATAAAATATACTAGGTGTGCTATTTCTCCATTGTTGTCTGAATTCTGCTTTGCCTTTGTTTTTATCACAGTGGGGTTCCAAATCTAACATCTTATTACATCAAGTTAAACAACAGCATTTAAATTTTAACTATTCCACTGCAGATCATGTTACCAGACAAAACGGGAGATCAGGCTTGGGGAGCTTCTGAGTGGAGCATTATGACAACAAAATAAAACAAAACAAATAAACAATAACAACAAACATACAAGAATAGTGAATGTGGAGTTGAGAGAAAATGAGCGAGAGGCAGCATTTTGTAATTTTCAGATGGAGCCATACCATTCTTACCCTCATACCATACTTCCTAAGTGTCTTTGTGCTAGGATCCTAAATTTGTTCTTTCCAGCTCTATAAATCCAACACATACCCTTACCCCACCAAAGACCATGTCCTGTTCTTTTTTCTCCACTTTCCAAGCTTATCGCAAGCCCTTCCTGCCTTCTTTCCAAGCCAGCCCTTCTCATTTTTGTCAGTTTGCCCCTAAAGTTCTTGAACCCCCTTGCTAAGAGAGATAGAGGCAGACGTGTTCTAACTGAAAGAGGAAATCATTGGTATGCAGCCAGGAAAGCTAGTCACAACATTTCCACAAAGTGGTTGTGCTGTTGTCTCCCCACCCACATCCCATAAAACATTTCTTCTGGCTCTTTCACATCACAATCCAAGCATGTCTTCACCTTTACAATTTTAAAATGAGATTCAGCTTGTTCCTCCAGCTCTCTCCAGCTACTACCTCCTTTCCTCCCTTTCATTTCTGAACTTACTACCCACATACAGTGCACATGGAGTTTGTTCTCTCCAGCATGCCAGTCTGATTTGTATATCCCAATCTGACTATACTGTCTACTGTTATGATAATGTGTCAGCTATCACTGCTTACAAGCTACCTGCTGAGTAACAAGCTCCACATTTCTCTCCCCAAACACCATTGTGAAAAGTGAACAAACCCTGTACTTGCAAATTCTATCTGCAGAAGTTCACAAAAAAAAAAAAGGACATTCCTATTGTCTGGTCTGTCAGTGTACCACATCCATATCTCCTTTCCTGGCTTAATAAAAGCAATTTTGCCCTAATTAGGTCTTGCTGCTGTGAAGACCTGTTTCTTAGCCTGCTGTTGTGACCTTGCCACCTCTCCCTTTATGCCCCTCTGCTGGCACCCTCTTCTGATACATTAAACACATGCTGTTTCTTTCCCTTTCCAGATCCATTAGTCTATCCTTCCTCATCCTCTTATCTAATACCAAAACACTGACTTTCACACTGACCCACCCATGCTGCCATTCTTAATTGTCTACATATTAGTCTTTCAAGTAAGACTTCATGTTTTTCTTGTACTAACTCCCATCTAATTTTTCTCTATTATAAGCCAAACAACCCTTTGTTGTCATACCGACACAAATTTCAGGTAGCACATGGTCTATGACTTTCTGTGGTCTATGGCCTTCTATACGGACTGATAAGATGATCTCCTGTCTATGTGCACCTTGTCATCTATTTGGGCTGTGTAAGAATAACATTAATTGTGATAAATAAATAGAACCAGAGACTGGCAATGTGTCAAGCCACAGAGAGGGAAAGCAAAAGTAGCCTAAATTTTGTAACTCAGCATCTATGAGGAGGAAAACAAAAGGTGTCTCACAGAGATAAGTGCTATGAGAACTGTTTGTAGCCTTTTATACACACAGACTTCCCCACATACAGTCAGAGTTGTTCAGACATTGAAACTCAGGAAGAGTTAATTCAGTTCCAGCTGTAGCTTTAAAATTTTCACTCACACCCATCTCTGAAGGACTCAGACACGAGAGTGAAGCCTTCATAATCTCTGCAAAACAGAAGATGGTGCTGTTGTCACTGACATGTGCCTTTCAGGTTTTTACCGAGTAAAGAAAGCAAGTGATGCAAAGAAAAAGACAGGAGAAAAAGTAAAAGGAGAGGTACAGGGAGAAAGGTAACTACCATCTTCTGGAATTTTTTCATGGAGAAATTCAGAAACTCAAAGAGAAGGATAATAAATGTACAGAAAATCAAAAGGACTGTCTAAAAGACAGAACAGATCTGGAACTTTCGAGAGATGTAGTATAGAAGGAGGTGTAAAAGCAAACAGGAGAAACAGAGAGAGCAGAAACCAGATCATATGCTGAATACTCTCTTCCTCATTTCCCTGAAGATGCTGTAACCTAGACTTAGGAAGGTACAGAATATTGTCAGTTCTCCAGTGATTCCATAAGGAGCTTTTATTGACCATCAGCACCTGGGAGACATCAAAAAACAGCAGGAATTTTCAAAAAAAAATAGCTCTAAATAGTCGAATGGAGAAGGAGAAAGAGCAGAATCAGGCAGGCAATGAGGAGCTGTGACTGCAGCACAGGCAGTCGCACTGAATCACAGGCTGGATGCTTTCAGCGTTATCAGGGCTGTGCTACATGGCTTACTCTCTTTATCTGCATGGGAAAAAAGAGCGCAGGAAAGAAACACTAAGGTATCTTTAGGACACTACTGTTAGTATTGTGCTGTGAGATTATTCACATCTGTGTCAGAGATTCCAGCCTGAAATTCTTCTTTGACTGAGCAGGACAGCTACATTCCCCAGAAACATTCCAATATTCCTGAGCTTTTTGGGATGTTTGCTTTAAAAATAAAGCTGGAGTTCTGCTGTTGTAATGCTATAAACATCCTGTGTTCAGAAGCAGCATTTAAAAGCAGCTGATGAAAACCAGTTGTATCCAATTAAACATTCCTAATGATGAGAAGTTGCAAATCTACTGTGTGGTTTTTCACTGTGAGCTACAGAGGGGAAGTTAAGCTGATAAATCTCTAGTTTGACTGCAGTGGAATGGTCAGAAAAAGATGAATTAGTAAAAAGAATCAGATATAATCCTTTGCCATCTGTCTTTATTTTGCTAACCTATTTGACAGGACACTACTGAAATCTGCAGTCATTTTTTTATCTGCTTCATGTAGCTGAAGACCATTTTCTGTACAGACAGGAATTAAAATACTTCCCAGCTGGTTTTTCTATTTATTGACCCTGCTTGCTTTCATTTAATAAAATAATTTAGGATTTCCCCTTCAACTGTAGGCTGCACCATTCATTTTTGATCTCTCCTCCTCCCTAGGACTCAGGGCTGAGTGGTAAAGATTAAACAGATTTTATCATAGGTTCTTCAGGGAAGCAAAAGGGCTGTTGAAATGTACATAAGACATGCTTCTCCAGCTTTCAGCCTGAAAAGCATATGTAGATCTGGAAGAAATGTGACAATTGAGAGAATGTCCATATGGTATCACAGTTTCTCTGTAACAGCTTTTGTCTATAGGTCTTCATCTAGCAAATCATGTAAACATGAGCTTATCTCTAAGCACAGGCCTGAGTATTTTGCTGCCTCTGGATTTTAATGTACAGGGGATTCTACTGATAATGAACCAGATAAGAGGATCTACTATAGTGGGGAAAATACGCTGTAGCTTCTGTGTGAAAATTTACCAGCTGCAACCTTGGGAGCTTTTAGTCTTTTTAAAGCCCTGATGTTACTGGGAGTAATACTACAGGGAGGTAGTTAAAAAAATATAACAAAAAATAACCAAAACAAACCACAAGAACCAATCTGTTTTCCGCTTACTTCCTTGGGAATACAGAAAAATGCCACCTTTTGGTGTGTGTGGAGAAACAGGAAGGAGGGAGGAAAGAAGGAAGACAGCATGGAGACAGGGAGGGATATTTCACTTTATTTCCAACTCTTAGGTATTTTTCTTTGCAAATGTGAAGGTTTGCAAGTCAGTGTCTTTTCAGAATGCATGATATGAAGAACTTTCTGAGCCTTTGCTTTAGCAAATACAGCATTGGTGAATAGCTTTTCAGAGACAATCTGTCCCTTCTGGAAGCATAGAGGCAGCCTACTAGGTACAAAGAAGTTACCTTGGTTTTCAAATCAGTGGAGGAATTGTTCAGGCACTGGTTGAGACCAAGGTTATTTCCTCAATGGGAAGTCAGGTTGTGAAAGGCCCACACCCCTGCTGCCTTCCATCACTCACAGTCTTCTACATCAATGGGAAGTAAGGAAAAACAGGTTTAAAATATTATCCCTGACCTTTCATAGTACTTTAAGTTATGCTGGTATAAATAACCTTACAAAGAAAAAAGCAGGAATCAGTTGTGTCAAGATGAAATTTTCACATTTTGACTTGTGCATTTGACTTCAAAGAACTACTTCCAAGTTTATTTTGAATTTCCCATACTAAAAATAACGTCACAGGACAAATCAGTTCAGTTTAGCTGAGAACAGCAGCTTTGGAAGCATTAGGCAAGAAGCTCTGGTGTTTTCAAAACAGCTCCTAATGCTGCTGTCTTTAATGGGGATTGCTAATCCTCCCTATTTTCTCATATGCCCAGTGATTCTCTCTAAGTGGAAGCCTGCCAGTCATTCTGCAAAACTCCTGACTCATTCCGACATCATTTAGGGCCTTCTTAATTGATTGCAAGAGATCTTCAAAGTCAGAGAAGGGCTCTTGTTTGATGCTGTAAAAGGTTTGCCAAGAGGTTACAATCTCTAAACCTTCTGTAGTGTATTTTAAAGATAGTGGGATCAAAGGGAAAACCTCTAGATCAGTTAATTTTTAGAAATACTTTACTTGTACAGTTTCATTATTAAGACAGTGGGTGTTACTTAAAATATTTTTTCAGTTATTAATTAATTATTTTGCCTTGGTCTTGCACATTTACTTTGGGTTCTCTTCCTGCTGCTCACACAGGAATAGTAAAAATGAGGCATTTATCATATTGTCACAACATTTCTTTTTCGCTTCACCCCCTAAATCTCAATCTCATAAAAAATTATAATAGTAGCATTTTACACATTTATGAGATCTTCCATTGAAAGTTCATTCAAAGGGTTTTATACACAATAATGTATGAAGCCTCAAAGCACATTGCTGAGGTATTTATTACCACATTTTTACACTCAGGAAAATGTAATCACACAACTTGAGGACCACAATAACCAGTCATCAAGTTTGGGGCAATAGAAACACTTCAATGGAACCCAGCATTCAGAAGTTGAATTATTTTCTGAAACTGTAGATCTCCTCTAGTAGCTGCCCAAAAATGGAAGCAATCCAAAATAACTTTGCATCTTCAAGAATCTTGACATTAAGATGTTTTCTCCGACCTCTGCCTCCTGTCACTTCATCTAATTAGTTCATTTTTTTAATCATGTTGCATAATTCTTGAAACTTTCTACTGTAAAGACATAGCACTATATTGCAAAAAAATTTACTTTCTAAAAAAAAAAAGAGGTGTAATTCTCTAGAAATATTTGATCTTAGCCTAGACCCCTTCTGGTTTTCACTGAAATTACTGTATATATGAATGCTGAGCAAAGCTGTTTCTTTGGAGATTTTGCAATCTTTTTCTTGGGAAACTACTTTTATAACACATGCTCATATTGGAGTTACATTTGTAAGCCCACTCTAGAGATCTTTGACCATCTGTGCTTTGAAGAAAATGGCATTTATAGATCATGGCACAGAGTTTTAGTCACTGAAACATTTAGGTAACAAAATCCAGAGAGAAAACTCCCAACTCTAGGTTAGCTCTGCAAGGAAGTTCTCAGATGAACTGTCATAATGCCTGTTCTAGATTCAGCATCGTTACTAGGCCAAAATACATGTTCCTTCTGTACCTTTCGTATGAGATCCTCTCACATACCAAAAAGGTCCTAAACGTCCATGTTCATACATAGTTTTTGACACTAAATGCTTAAATGCCAGCTAGTTCCATATTCTGGACTGTAAGGCATCCTAAAATGTGCTGCTACTAAGAAAAACAAGTCTAAAAATAACCTGGAGGTGTGTGCGTGTTTGACTTTGTGTGTGGAAGGGTGATGTGACATTTTTCATCTCTTGATAATTCTATGTAAATACACACATTGTATATTATATAAATACTTTCTCCACCTAAACAGCATTGAGGCAGATTCATCCTGGACTCTTAAGAAAAGAAACATTTCTGTAGCTTCTAATTTTTGAATCACTGTTAATAAATAACTTGTTGCAAGATATAATTAGTTGGTCATGGCTTATGATATGAAGTCCAAGCCAAAATCCTGTTCATGCTGGTATGGACTAATAAGGAGTCACTTAGATGTAGGAAACAACCTAATTTTTTTCAACAAAATGTTATTTCACTTTAGAAATACATTTAACCAATTTTTTTTTTAATACTCACAAAACCAAATGAAACCTTTCCTTTATCTTAAAAAATACCCTCATCTGCAAATAAATTTGGTAAAATATATTTCAGTAAGAATTAACAGCAGTTCTTCATCCAGGGCCTCATAAGTGACAAAATGAACATGAGAGATGAAGGAAAGGGGGAATATTAGGAATATTAAAATAAGTAATTTTTTTCTCAGGAAAGAACCTGACTCTTAAGTCCTGTAATAGCTAAGAAAGCCCAGCAGATGGAGAAAGAAGATCACAATGATAAAGGAGTGCTCTTGGGATTTTGCTCCTTACAGACATTAGCCCTTAAAGGAACTTACTGACTTATTATTCATAACGCCATGTGTTTAAAAAAATAAGACTAGAATTGTTCTGGCTATGCATTTTGTGTCCAGAAATTTAGGTGGGATCATGTAAGACTGATTTTGATCAACATGGCAAATATATTATTTTCAACTATGGAGCTGAGGTTTTGTTTTAAAGCCAATTGACATCAATGAAAGTAAAAAAAAAAAAAAAATTACTCAACTAATAAAAATGCCAGTTAGCTGCTTTTATTTTGTATCTAATTGTTGTTGTGGAGGTATTGTATTTGTCTCTTTTTTTCCCTTTTTTTTTTTTCAGGGGAGTGTTTTTGGGGTTTGTTTTGCCAGCATTTTAATTTATTGTTCAGCTGGTTGCTGAAGATCATATCTGCATTACCCAAAGCTGTAAAAAGAAGAAAAAGACATTACATTTTTCAGACCACATTTGCTGAGTGACAAGACCCTGCAGAGCTCCCTATCTGCAGCAGCTTTCTGTCATGAGTGCCAGTGAAGACCTGAAATCCAGCAATATGTCTGCTGTAATCCTAAGAAATGTACAACTGGAGGCTGACATCTTGTTTTATCTGGTTGATTCTTTAAATATTCTCTCTCCCTCTAACTTCTATGTCTGGCTTATGTCATAACAAGATAGACATTAAACACCTGAGAGATGATCCAGATCAAAGGCACCCCGATTTTTCTCTGTAAAGGATCAACTATTATATAAAAACTATCAGTGTTACTGCAGTTTTGGTGACATTTTTAGTAATTAGAATGGGTTTCAGAAATATGAGGACAGAAATGCTAGCAATGGGGAAACCCTTTCTGCAGTGTTATGCAGAAGCACTGGATGACAGGCAGTAGCTCTGGAGTGACAATATGACACACCTCTTCATACTCATTGTTTTGGCACCTAAATCCCACAAGCACCCCAAACACTCCCTGGCCTTAGCAGAAAGCCCATAAAAATACATTCCCCAAATAGTTTTCAAACAACTAGGCTTATTTTATTACAGCAGGCTGAAAATAAAACCAATACTTTTTTTTATTAGTGGGCATTCTATCATTTTTTGGGGGGGAGGAGGGCACATATGTCCTGCTGAGTGACTCTAAGTGGGTTTGTTTTGACAGGCATCTTTTGCAGACTTGGTGCCTGTGCCTGGTAGGTGCTCACTGCTCAAGCTTTAAAAGCTTTCTCTAAGCACACTATTTTTGGGTCTTCAGAATGAACAATAGTTGTTTATTCCTGCTCTCAATGCAGTTCTCTAAAATTATGTAGGTGTGAGGTGCAGTCCGAGGGCCACCAGACATGTCACTCCTCCTGCCCTTTGCAGCAGGCAGGGAAGCCTGACTGGCCAGGGCTACACTTCCTAAGGGACTGGGTCCCTGCTGCTCCCTGCCTCCCTCCTGTCTCCCACCCAGACTGCAGCAGCCTGCTACCTGCAGCTCAGCCTATCTCTGCTGCAGGTTTATCCCTCCTCTGTGCTTCTCATCCAACACTTGCTAAGGTGACATTATCCTCTACATGAATATCCAAGTCTGTGACAAGTCCCATTTGGGCACTTTGGTTTTGTAGCTTTAGTCACATTTGAGACCACAGCATTAAACATGAACAGAATAACCTGTGTCAACCTTTAAAGTACATTCTTAAATTCCATCTCATTTTATAGCTAATATACTGGGTTGGGGTTTTTAAATTTTTTTCTGTTCACTTCTTTTGGGAGGAAGGCTTTTTTCCTCTGTATCTGAAGAGGCTGTTCTTTCATGCCAGAGTACTGTACTGCCTCATGTGTACACCTGGAAGTGGCCTTGATGTTGGAGTTCATGCATCGTTTACTCATGACCACAGATGACTGCATTCTGCATGAGTTTTCAGCAGTGTATTTCTGGAGTATCACATCTATTCCCAGTCACTGCTCTTTTGCTTTGATCTGTGCCTTGTCAATCAGGTTTGCAGAGTAAGTAATTCACTGTTATCTCTGTATCTTCTGTGCACAGCAAGTTAATGTTTTTGAGGTTTCATGGAAATATGTATTTTACAAATGCTATATTACATGAGCAAGAACTTACTGCTCAAAAAATAGTTTGCATCCCAGAACATGGTATGTCCAGAGGAAATAATCTGATATGAATACCTTGTCCTGCTGATAGTTCTGGGAGGTCTTTATTTCTCAGTCATAGGAGGCTTCGGCTTTCACATGTTTCTCCTCTATGTGATTCCTTTCATCTCTGCTAGTGACATTAATGATGCCACTGCTCAAGGTATCAGAAGATGGAAGCAGATTGAGCCATGTTTTCTGTGAGATTGTTTCTCCATTCAAGAACAGAAATGCTATGTATTTGCTTCATGTTCTCTGGAACAAATAAAATTTCAGGCATTTTAAGTGCTAATTTGACTTTGCCATTTGGTGGCAATGCTGTGATGATGATTGAAGGGAGTAAATTTGAGGATGGATTGCAAGCAAACAGATCTGTGTTCCCCCTGCGTGGAATATTCTGCCCACTGCTTTAAACTCGCCCGCTGGCCAGAAGTCTGAGTAGCAGCCCAGATAGCCAAATTTGGGGTTGAGAGGCGCATTTGTATTCTCCCTATGGATGGTGGGAAGAGCAGTGAGTTTCCACTTTTTCATTGCTGGTGGCTCTATACATGCCACAGCAGACCACCAGATGTTGGCTAGCCTCTGGCATATTTGACCAAGACAGTATTTCTGGCTTGCTCTGCACAGACTGCAGCTCCAGAGGATAATAGGACAATTTCCAAAGAAAGTGTCCATTCCCTGCAATATGGGTATTTTTATTTCCTGTATATTCAATCTGTTTTAGTAGGTCCAATATTCTTGAAAATGGAGACATTTCTCTCCGTCTTCTGGCCTTTCCAATAGGAAAAAAAAAAAAAAAGAAAGAAAAAAAAGTCTCTGTTTGGATATACCTCTCTGTTCCGCTGGAGATACAAAAATCAAGCTGTAGGTTAGCAAGTGGGACATGTCTTTTTCTGAGGTGTAGAACTCCTCATTAGCAATATGTTATATATGTGCTCTTTATTAAAACTGGGATAACTAGGTCTCTGCTCTTCCATACGTATGATTGTTGTATTCTCTGATGATACCAGTTGTTCATATTGCATCTTTGCTTGGGAGTTATATCAATGACTTGCACATATGTGAAAACTCTGGAAGGAAAGTTGTCAGATAGGTTGCAAATCCCAACAGACTCTGGATGGAGTCTGTGCACCTGAGAATAGGAGGCTTCTGTATTGCTCTAAATTGCTGAAGTTGGTCCCAGCTCTTGGGAGATCAACAGATGTCTCATCCAGGGTACTTCAAACAATCCCCACACCATTATGGTTTTATTCGGCTCTAGATCCATTCCCTGACTCTTTCTAACTGACAGATGAAGATGGGATCATGATGTATCACAATTTCTGCCACACAATCTCTGCCCCAGAACATCAGCAGCCATTACACAGATCCCTCAGAGTCCTTTTAATACATCTTGCTGACAGCATTGATGCTCTCCCACCTCACATCTGATCCCAGTGGTACTCACAACCATTTGCATCTGTTCTTTTCCTGGATGTGGTGAGGTAGTTTCTTTCCTTGCCCAACAGTTCTTGTCAATATCCCATGTACCAATAATTTGTTCTCACCAAGGTGGATATTTCTTCACTTGTAGCCATTTAGCTGAACACTCCTTTCCAGCTTATTGAAGGTACTTTAGTTTTCAGAAAGGAATAGGTTGTCTGGCTTCTCAGCATCCATACTGCCTATGTGACTTGTTACTTAACATTACTTAAAAATGTCTTCCTTTTCCATTCCCTCTACTGCTGCAATTATTTTTTCTTTTTATTCTGTAATCACTCCTGGAGGCACAAATTGAAAAGATGGAAATAGATGAAGGCAATCGTATGCCTGGAAGACATCCTCCCCTTCAAACACTTCATGATATGCCTCCTAACAGCTTCATTGCAGGGATGCTAGCAAATATTGCCAGCTCGGCACATGTAATTATTTTCTTTAATTTGTTCTGCTTCCATTGCCTGCATGAATTGTTTGCTTCAAACTTAAAGCCCCTGTGTGGTGACAATTCACTGGGCGCAGCAGAAAGTAGAGGATTTGTTGTTGCCAACATCACTGATTCAACCTGCAATTTACTTTGCCTAATGGCACAGGGTCATTGCATTGCTTTAATTCAGCTTTGCATGGTTAATATTCCTTTCCTTCCTTGGCATAGCTGTAAGGAAGCCTTTGCAACCAAACACATTTAGTAATGTCCTACTGTCTCTGTAGCATTCATTCCCCTAACTAAGTGCTGCTGCTCCCTCTTGGCACATAGCTCCAAATTCTGGTTTTGTCCTTTTACATCATATTAATGTCATTGCTGTGCACCCTATCATGTGCACATTTTTCTCACAGCACTAAAGGTCTTCCCTGGTGTTTTCTGCTTCATAATTATGCATTTGCTTTTGCTATTATTTTATGCTTGTCAGTTCTACCTTCTGAACTAACTGTGTCTACCCCACCTATACTCCACTTTTGCAGTAGCTTTAGACACTCCTATAGTTTACTATAAGTGAGGACAGCTTTTCTTTCAGTAGTCTCATTGTACTTTTTTCCCACTTACGAATCTACCACTAATTACTTCAGGTTTTAAGATTGCATACTCACATGAGTCAGCCATTTTCTGCACAAATTGGCAGCATACCAATCTATTGTTTCTCCAGCTTCTTGATTACACAAGTTTGGGGCAGATACCTTCCCTATGTGTCATTTTTCTGAGGACTGGAAATGCTTCTGAGACATTTCTAGGATTTTGCATGGAGTTCTTCCAGTCTGCAGTTGGTATGCATCCAGATACTGCAGAAACTTTGGCTTCCTGTTTACCCAGCCCCATAGCAATGGGTTACATTTCCCATGTGATTCTAAGGGCTAGCAGAGCTCTATTTTATTTTCTGCAGCTTTGGGACAAAAGCCTGATGTGAACCTATGATGTCTTCTCTGTACTTCTGATTTTTGGGGAAGAGTAGTGTTGTCTCTTTTTTTCCAGTCATCATAGCTATCATCTATGACACATGCCTGCCTAATCCCTTTTGCCACCCTGCCAATGTCCACACTGGCACTGAATATAAACTTGACAGAGAATCAGGTAGCCAGTACATGTTGCTGGTTCTTATCTTCTCCTCTTTCCCTCCCTCTCTGGGAGTGCTTCAGTGGCAAGGAACTCCCTTGCTTTCAAGCAAAGCTACCTTCTCTTCTGGAGTTCACACAGCCTGTCCCAAAAGGAAATTGCCAGCTTTTCCTTTGTCGTGCTAGGGCAGACTCTAAACAGTCAACCAGGGAAGAACTGCTGTAATGGAGACTGTGGATTTTGTACAGGAGTCAAAGCAAGAGACAGCTGTGCAGTCTGAAAGATGATCAGAAGATAAAGTGACAAAGGCTGAATTTCTAAAGACATTCTAATGCCAATTAGAAGACTGAAATCTTCCTGGCTTGCCCTGCCCCAGAAATTCAGATCAAATCATGCACTGAGTTGTTCCCACAAAAGGAACTGGAAATTCAATAGGTCAGATTGTCAGCTAGAATAAGTCCACTGACTCCAGGGGAACTACTCCACTTTCTGTCATCAGAGAACCTGGCCTCATGACTGTGAGCCTCAGATTTTCCACATGGCTGTTTCCTTGGGATTTGCATCATCACCCTGCACAACAAGGAGAGTCCAAGGTCATGGTGTATGAAGATTTTTAAAGAGGTAAAGCAAGAGACACAAAAAAAGCTCAAGTTCATGTGCCTCCTCAATACCACCTGGTTTAATAGACTTGTGGATCAGTATCTTCCTCAGGTTCCATATGATTGGTGCCAGATCTCAGTGCTGAGTCCTTCAACTCACACCAGAAATGCGGGAAATCAAGGACCCACAGAGCAGCTGTGCAATGTCATTGCTTCTAGCCAGCCCCATCCCATCTATGATACAATATTTGTGGCATCAGGGTACAGAGAAGGAATGTCTTAAAAGCATTGGTTCCCCTTACTGCTGTCTCCTGCTGCTCATTAATATAGAAAGGAATATCTTTTAGCTCAGTCTTACAATAAGAACACAAATAATAAAACAACATGTAGGATTTCTAGGATAAGCAATGCCAATGAGAACTAATTTTAGAAATTCTGCCTGAAATTTCCAAAGCATGACATTCACCCCCAGGCAGAAAGCCTGCAGATAGTTCTGTGCAGCAATTACAGGTGCTAAGTCACCCATTCAGTCTCATGTAGGCTGCTCCATCACTGAGATTTGGCTAAAAATCAGTTAGGAAGAAAAATCCTCAGTGCTGCTATGAAGAAGAATGATCATTACCTAAAGCAGCTCTCCTTGAAAAGGCATGAATTCAGTGATTTACTGATTCTTTTCCATTACTGACTACTGTGATTGTACATGTTGTATATCATATTAACAAAATAAGAGCTTTGGTGTGAGCCCTTCCTGTCCCCTGCTGTCACCTCGAACATTTTATGTAAGGACTGAAAATCTAAACTCTTAAAATTGTCAGAACAGCAGGGTTAAAAACTCTTAAAAATGAGCTACTAATTATTGATGTGAATGCTTTTTACATCCATCTCCTGCTAACTATCTCAATGGAATGACTCAATTGAATATTGCTCAGTGAGAAGATCCATTTGTCATACTTCTTTAATTTTTTATCCATTTGTAAAGCGTCCCAAAACCTATCCAGCAATAAAACAGCAAAGAAATTGCCCAAGGCATCCTCTTAAAGAAGCAGTATGGGCTGGGTTCTGTTCTGCCCAAGGCTGGTCTAAATTGGTAGTTATTCCATGATGTCAGTGAAACTGAACTGCTGAAATGCAGAGGCAAATCTGGCCCCATGATCTAATTCTATGATGAAATTGCTAGTGTAAATAAATGACTGTTGCTGTTCAGTGCTTCCCCCCAACTCCCCAAAGTACTTTAATGAATAATGAATTTTATGAATAAGTGTTAATGAATGACTGAATACATTTTAACAGCCAAACTAATAAGATCATAAGTTAGAACACTTTCCTTCACTTTCCTCTCCTCTGCTGCCTTTAGTTGCTTCCTTAAACCAGAGAATTGCCTTTTTAAACTCCCTGTCAATCACAAATACAGTTACCACACCCCAGAAGGTATCAAACTGCAAAAGTGGCCCATTTTTTATTCCAGGAAAGACATTCCGTATTTGTTTTAAATATCTAACTTATGTTTCAAAATACAAGTGCTGAAACAGAACAAACCTTTTAACATTTATTCCTTCCTTCCCTCCACCCTCCGAGATTAAAATCCATTCATTTCAATCAAGTCATTCAGAGGAAGGCTGTAAAATGAATGACATAATTAGGCACTTAATATACTGCATATGGAATTTTAATTCCAGCTGAAAATCAGAGAGGCTTTTCTAAAGCTCTTCACTGAAAAAAAAAATAGTGATATTTGAAGACAGCCAACACTTTTCAGTTTAGTGCTACTTTTTTATTTGGGTTTCCTAGTACTCTAACCATTACCAAATAAACTTTCCTGACTTCCATCAGAAGGGGCAAAGATACCTGTACAGATGGAAAAAGTCAGGAAGACAGTGAAACTAAGGACCTAGTTTTGCCAAGTCACAATGCAATCGCAAAGAATAAAGTGACTGCTCCTCTTATTAAAACCTATGACAACCAGTTTTGGGACAACCTTCTGAAATGTCTTTCAAGACGTTCAAGCACAAAAGTAAAAAATTAAGGCACCCCCAACTGGTCTGTACTTCTGAAAACACTTAGTCGTACACTCATAGTCATGTGAACAGCCTGTATCTTACCCAGCAACAGTTGAACCAAACACCTTCTGAACAAAGCAATGGGATTTTATGGCTGCAGCTTAAAAATTAATCAAAAGAAACAAATAAAGCACCTCTTACGGAAGAACTAGGAGGCAACTGGTCAGTTTGCTATCTGATGAACTTGACTGTCTCAGTAACCAGTCCATCCTGTTTAATCCTGCTGGCCTTTTCTGTCCTGCTTGTATTGACATATTCTGCAGGCTTTTAACCACATTACTGAGTCAAGTAACACTAGAAGATGACCCATTAGTCTGTTAGATTAAACAAGAAATACTGAATAGTAGGTAACAGCCAAAGGGTAGAGAATGGGAACAAGTCAACATTACTCAAGGGTTAGAAAGATGTTCCAAAATGTAATCTGTGCTCATCACATTGAGTAAACATACAGTCAACCTCCATTTGCACAAGCCTTGATCATGAGGTAATAATTTCAGGGGGAAAAAGCCACATTCCACCAGCATGGAATTTGTGCAATGAAATACTCTCCCCCGTATGTGCTCCTCCCAGGCTTTGGGAAAGATTTCATGTACCTGCATTACTTTCACTGCCCACTGATGGCTTTCAGATCCATATCCCCATACCACAGGGAATGCAGCAAGAAATACAATTGTTCTGTTATGAAAAAATCGTCTTGAGAAAACTCCCTCATACCACATCATGCCTATCCCTTTATTAATTGCATAACTCCAATCACTGAAACATTATTCTCAGCCTAACCTGGCATACCTCATCGATGAGGGAAAAATTTAAAGTGAACTTGCCAACAAAGCAGAAGAAGGTCTCCAAGGTCACTAGAAGGCTGTGGGGGCATTTTCCTGAAGAACTGTTCTAGTTGAACAGAAGGAACACAAAGTGTTGTACCACAGCTGCCACACATGAGATGAACATGTGCACCAAAATTTTGGCTCATTCTTCCTTATGCCATAGGCAGATAAAATCAACAGGGTTGTTAGGGTTGTTGGTTCTTTGGGGTAGTGGTATGGGCCTTGCAACACCACCAGAAGCCCCTTCCCAAAAAATTAGTGAAGGAGCATAGGCCAGCAGTTAAGAGTCACACGCTTTTCCTTTTTCATTTTTTTCGATTGCTACACAGGATTGATTGGGAAAGAGAAGGGATCAGTCCGGTTTTTCCAGTATTCCAGCTCTCAGCCTCTTGGAGACCTGGTGCTGAGGCAAGAGCCATTGCTCTGATCCTTTGTGTAACTAGGCTGCTGGCCTCAAACCCTGGCACCCTGTTAACCTCTAGAGCCCCACCCTGGCACCTGTTAACCTCTGGAGCCCCAGTGCCTCTCACCTGGCAGCTCTGCAGTATAGCCCTCAGATGTTAAGCATCAGACCTCAAACTCAAATGCAAACATTTTATTTTTGGATGTTAATGAAGGTTCCCTCACAACATCCCTGGCTTCATGTAATGCTCAATAAAATACACCAGCAAAGGTCTGCAGACAGTTAAGTCATCTCACTGCATAGTTAAATTGTACAAGGCATCCAAAATCATCCTTTCCAGCCTCAGCCAACACAGAGCCTGGCATCGCACTCTGACAGTCAGCATATTTGGAAGCAAATGAGGGACTCACCACTAATGCCTGGCAATTTTGGAAGTGTAATATTACAAAGACTTTAAAACCTCTCTCTGAGTGTCTTGCTTCCACAAATCACTTTTTTTCTCCTTGAATTATTTGATGTTTTCAGCTGCAGAAAACACCCCCTTGCCCTCGGAACAAGAGCAACTGTGTCACAGAGATCATGGTCCCTTTAAAGTTCATGTGGTTGCAACGTTGCTGTCCCACTTCTATCACAAACTGTGTCACTGCACATCTGGTCTGACTGTGCCTGTTTTCTGCATGCCCTTTCCTGCCTAGGGATCACCTTGAGCAGATGTCACCCTCCATCCAGTGGCTGGTGAGCAGCCATGGTGGCACTGGTCCAATGAAGGAAACTGATGAGCCATCATGTTTCCCCATCCAATGCCAGCAGGACCCTGGCTTGACTGCTCTCTTGAAAATGCTGCATCCAGATGGAAATTCCCATGTGGAGAAAACTCTCCAAAATGCACATACCCATAGGACATTACTGGGCAAAAACAAGAAAAGGAGCCTGTTTATGTCTCTGAAGTCTGCCTCCTCACTAATTTGACTCCAGGCCTCATTATTTCTGTTGTGCTCACTGCAATAGCTTCCACTGTCAACAGGAGGATTTATCAGGGCAGCCAAGCACTGACTGACTCAGCACAGTCAGAGCTTAAGAATTCCCTGAGGATGGATGGACAGAAGTCAGCATGGAGGACAGCATCACCAGCATTCAGCTCACTGTCTGCAGGGGGAAGTTCTAAAAAATACAATACAGCAGAAGGCTATTATAAACTGCTTTTCTCAGCTACAACCTCTCCCTCATTCTGGACAAAGATTGGAGGCTGTTTCAGTCTGACTGGTGTTTTATACTCCCCAGCCCACTCTGTAAGATGCAAGAGACATGCACAACGGCAACATGAAGGTTCAACATACTGCTTTCCCACAGTACTGAGTCTTTGACCTACAGACCATGCTTGCCACCTTTACACCACACTTCCTGAGTGGGTTAGACCCACAGACCTTCTCTACTCCCCTCCACATTATAGACCCTCACAATCTCCTAATGCTCCTGCTAAGAATAAGTCAACATATAAAAATCTTGTGGCATATCTTCTACAAAATATACACTTCTCATAATGGCAGATGTAGAGAAAAGATGTAGAAAAGGTGGATGAGGCACTTTGAACACTGCTTAGCTAGGCGGACATTATTTCTGCATGTTTTCCTGAGCTGCCATTTCAAACACGATGCTTTGAGTGGGATTTGTCTCACTCTGCTTTAGATATCTACATCTGAGTGAGTCACCTTTCATATTCAATGCAGAGAAACAGGCATGTCTGGAGTATGAATCATCTGATTTACTTTATACAACCCCTTTAGATGAAGATGAATCACACTTGAGAAGTGCTTATTTTCCTCCATTGACTATAGGGAATCAAGATGAATACTCAGATACAGACACCTACATTTGGTCAGATGACTCTTACACTGCACCTGCTGTGACACAGCTTCAGGTAACATCCTCCACAAACACCATCATTACCCTGCCTCAGTCTGTCACTCAACCATGCTATAGCCTACAACCAAGGAGATGGTTCACTCGAAGTCCCACTCCAAAATCTGCTACATATCCAAAGCCAGCATGGGGATCCGAACAGCAATCTTTGCTACAAAAATTAATGGGGGAAATAACTGTGGAAGGTGTTGTTATATTGAGAGACACCCCAGAACTGGAATAAGATGCATGGAAGGAATTAACATTATTGCCATAGAAGATGGGCTCCCATTAAAGATATTCAGTCCAGGGTGGGGGCTGGGGAACATCCTCATTTCTGTTGACAACTGTAACAGGAATCTCTCTCTCTGACACACACACACAGACACACACACACAGACACACACACAAGTTATTAACTGTCAGCAGCTTTTGAATTTTTCACAAAACCCCCCCAAAGAAGAAAAAGAAGTATCCATTCAAGGAATGCCTTCATTCATCCTCATAGGGCTCTGTGAAGGCAGTTATAAGGCTGACTCCTACTGCACTCACAACACTGGAGACCTAATGTGCACAAAGCTCAGGGAAGTGGCAGATTGTCTGTTGGCACAGCCTACATGAGAATGGCCATGCCAACCAGTGATCACTGGACTGCTGTTTCCCTACAGCAGTTATCCATTTCAGTCCATAGCCATGGACAGCCAGTGAATTCCACCAAAGCTTAGCCCTGGTTCAGTTATATCCATCCTACATTTTTATAGTATTCTTATTTACCTTCTTTTATTCCTATCATTATCCATGTGCTGTTTATATTTGTTGTGGATGAGCTCATTAGAAGATATCATTGAGAACCAGCTCATCTCATGAACATGATACCCAGCATATACTGTGGCTTTCCACTGAAATCAGTCAGGAATGTTACCTTGCTTGGGATAACATTCATTACCCAGAACACTGTTTCCTTGACCCGTCAAGGCATTTTCATAGAAATCTTTCTGCCTCTTGTCCAGTTCACATCCATGCCCTCAAGAACACTCACTTGCCATCAGAGGTGTCCAAAAATAAGTCATACACTTCTCACATGAGGCACATACTAGCCAGAAATAACTAGTGTTTCCATTCAGCAAGGCTGTCTGCCCTTTGGTCTTCCAAGCACTCACTATACCCATCTTCTGCAGCAACACAAGGGAACAATCACTTGCTCCTTGTCCTGACCCAAGTCTCCAGTGAGAGATTTCCTAAGTCAGGGGCATGGAAGGACAAGCAGGGTTTCTGCAACTGACATATCGAGTCATAGCACTGTTGGTATCCATTAGCACAGATCCATGAAATGTCCAGGACAAACATGAGTTTGGGATAAAAACAAACAAAACAGATTTTTATAACCTGGATGAAGTATTAAGAGATTGTTTTATTTTTATAAAGACAATTCAAAACATCTGGAATCTCAAATAAGTCTCTATACACACTGTTCTAACCCAAGCTCTCTCATATTTATGGAATTTTCCCTGCACTTCACTCTGAGCAGAGCAGACTGGCTGAGGTGAACCAGGCTTCTTTCCTGTGTTAGAACAAACAGCTGGATACAGAATGTCTTCTTCGGATGCACAAACACAGTTAGCAGGAAAGACATTTTTTAACAGGAACATTTGGCTGGTCAGCCAAAAACCAGGCCTGAGTTTCTAAATATTGTGACATCACAAGAGGACATGTGACACCCTTCTTCACGGGCCTAGCATAGCTCCTCCCATGCTACCATAGTGTCTGTCACCCTCTTCATGCAGCTTAAGAGTTGACTCACCTGTAGATGACTCATTTCAAACTCTACTCTGAAAACAAAAGGCTCAGTGCTGGGTCTTTAGATACGCTAGTTACTGCCAGTGCTATCACTTTCTTTTCTATGACAGAGAAAGACAAGTGAAGGCAAGGCAACAATGTCCTTCAGATTTTAACCTGAGGACCTGCACTAACCATCAGAAAGCCACACCTTCCTAACTTGGTATTTCAGTGGGCTGCGGCTGACTTTCTCTGCTTACCACAGCAGGAAATTGCACCATATGACACCTGCCCAGAATACTGAGAATTTGGCTTAAAAAACACAAAGTCATGGGGAAATGATGATTAACAGTAAATCACCGTAGGATCCAGTCCCCAGGGGAGTACCTGCAGACAGCCTAGCAAATTGGTATGGATGTACATTAGCTTGCCAGACTGCATCCAGGGCTAATTTAATGGAATATTGCTGCAGCACAGAGACAGGGATATTGCCTCGTCCTCCAGCGACCAGTTTCAGTGAGAAGTTTCAGAATATCATGGATCCAAACTACTCCTGTTATGTCGGCATGCTTACATCACATGAAAGAATGTGATGTGTCAAATCTGTGCCAATCTCTTGAGGGCTGCTTGCTTCAGACAGTCAGATTCAAAAGCTGGTCAGCATACCCTCTGAAGCCTTTCATGCTGGCATCACACATGGAAAGAAGACATAAAAAGTGGAACTTATATGGGGCTTTGTCGATTGTCATCAGTGTTGTGAGGGTAATTCTGTGTTCACTGAGGTCAGTGGTGAGGTCCCCACTGCCTCCTTTGGGTGCATAGGCAGGGAGTGAACTGCACTCAGAGGCAGGGAGGAAGCACTATTGGAAAGCTAATAAAAAGTGCAGAGCTCAAGAGCAAGCTGGCACCCACCTCCTTCAGCTGCAACTACTTGGTGAAGCAGTACTCTTGAGCGACAGAAATTTTAGGGATTCAGATATCACTGGGATTTTCAAAGCCTAACTCTCAGTGGTACAAAAGATCTCAACTTGAAGCTTTCTGGGACTAGGAGACAGTTCATTCATAGCACCATAAAAATTCAAACCTGTTCAAGAGCTGACCTTCATTCGACAATCTTTTTAAATAATGACTCAAGCAGTCAGGATAGAGCAGTTGTGTTTTCAAGGCTCTATTTCTGAAGGTTTTGCCATGTATTTAACTTTACCTCGGAAAACGCCCTTTGCAGCAGACAGGAGTCTTGTGTTATATATAGAAACGTTTGATAGCAATAGACAGAGAGGAGCCACAGGGCTGAAAGTAGGGAAGGGTCAGGGGTTTGAAGGAAGATTTGGGGCTCATCTCACTTGGTGAGAAATCTAGGGTCCATAGTAGGTAAATGGAGGGAAGAAGGGATGAATCGGAGGGATGAATTACAACCTCTATCTCAGAGAAGGAACTTTTTTACTTCTCCTTGCCCTCCCCACACTGCTGGTCCTGCTGTGGGGGCTTCTTATCCCTCAGAGAGATCTACAGCATAGAGGCAATCTCTCTCAAGAAGGCAACCACAGCCCTGTGCTGGTCTCCGCAGCAGCCAAGAGGCAAAAGCAGCTACAGCTGGGATCAGTCCTGCTTCTGGCATCCGTGTCAAGCCCAGCTGCTCAGCTGGGGCCTTGCTACTGTCTCTTGCCAGGCTGGTAACCTACAGCCAAACACCCCTAGGTTTGGATACTGGTACTCTCCACCTGCCTCTAGCATATGGCCCTGTCCCATATTTGGATTACTCTCATGAGCCATATTTTTCCTACCTTCCTCTTCCAGCCTGTGCTGCAAAGCAGCAGCATAGAGTTAAAGGTAGAACAAACCCCCATGAGTATCTGCCTCTGATCTCAGTGAGCACCAGACTCTGGGGAAGCTGAGGTGCAGACCAAGCAGCTGAGCAATGGGTATCTCTATGTGGGATTCAGGTGTCAGGAGACTCAGGGGAAAGCCAGTTCTGCCAGAACTCTGAGACAGCGAGCACATGGTTAATCCACCCTAGGGCTGCCGCTGTAGTGGGTACTCTGTGTTCTCCCACTGAACTGAGTCACTGGTCACCTGTCTGTCAAGGGTAAAGCTTGGCCATGAGAGCTGGAGACCAGGCAGGTGGCGAGTGTAAAAGCAAACAGGCATCGGGCTTAGGCGGGAGCACCAGCTCCCTCGCAAGTGTATGCACAAGGGCATGTGCAAATGTTTCACCTGAAGGGCTCCGTGGTTTCCTCGCTGCTAATGCCCGTTGTCAGAAGAAGAGGGTTCTCGTGAAGCTCTTTCCTACCCTGCAGCGCTGGCCCGGCTGCAGGCAGGGACCGCCCGTCCCTGCTCGGAGCCCAGCGACCACCTCCCTCCCTCCCCGCTGCCTCCCTGCCCATGGCCGCTTAAGGAAACAGCTCGCCGTGGGGTGCTATGCGGGAGGCAAATTCCAGCGTTGGGGTCAAATTCCTCAAGCAAGGAATCTGGAAGTCCTTCAGTACTAGATAAAGACTGCAAAATAACAGAGCTCCCAGTCCCCTCGGCAGAACTGAATTTTAACTGGCAGAGTGGCTTTCTGCTCAGCCAGTGGGTTGCGTGAAATGTGTATGACAGTGATAAATTATCACGAGCGATTTGTAATGCTCCTTGACCAAAATTAAGTTACTCACAAAGTGATTTCTTAGAATAACTTCTTTGCTTGCTCTTCCCGAACTATTAAATTGCAAGTCTGTGATTAATTACTACAGCAAACTTAGAACTGTCACCTAAGAACAAAAGGTCTTTTTGATAGCAGATGTTTACTCACAGCTGAAAGGGCACATGCTCAAATTTTGTTAAATGTATCTCTCTTGAATTTTAATTGTTCAAGTTGAAAATATCAGCTGACTGCACAGAGAAGCAGAAAGGTGAAAATGTCATTGGATAAAACCTCTGACCATTTCTCACAATTGGCACTAACAAATGTTTTCCGGAAGCTAGAGGTCACTGCACACCCAGTCCTACAGCTTTGGGGCATTGAGCTGAAGTTATTGTAAAGAACTGGAATTCCTCAAGCAAGGTCAGATAGTTTATCCCAAATGTTAGCGAATTCCAACAACTGATCTAACACAGATGCTTTCCATTCCCTTCAGTGGGATACTTCAGAGGCAGAGGAGTGGCTTTGAACAGGGCTGCTGCTTCCTCAGTGCATATAAACAGCAATCACGCTGCAGATGGGCTTTGTGCTTCACCCAGATCTGCCTGCAACTGCTGTGACCATCCCCCAAAAGGTAATAAGCTCCATCTATGTAGGTATATAATTTTTTAATACATAGGGCAGCGGGAGACACTAGCTACGCTGTCACCTAAGTGTTTCTGGAAGAGGAAAAAGAGCTATTCAGCATTAAAGATTCAGGAATGTCTGTTGACATATTAAGGAAACAACCTCGGGGGACAGCTGACACGGCTCCAAGAAGCATTACCAAGGGAACAGTGACGCAAATGTCTTCCATTTTTACAGGCTGGCAGCTCGCCAGGTTCCCTCGCCTGATGGCTGATGTAATGCTAATCCCTATCTGGGTTAGCACTCAGATATCAACCACAGCAGCTCACTGTGCTGCAATCAATATAGCACACTTTTTATAGAAGAGCACATAAAAAAAATTCTGCTCTAATCTACTAGGAATATCTACAGTAGAGTAATAGCAGGGGAAATCTAATGGCTAGGCTGGAGCTCACCCAGCTTGTGCTTTTGCAAGCATGCACGTGTGTGTGCAAGCTTGTACATAAACCCATCTACACCTCAAATAATGGCAAGTCCAGGCGAGGGCCACACATTGAGAAAGGGCTGGCTCTTCATCACGTACAAGAAGAGCCTTCCAATTCCTTTATTAAGGGATGTACTGGCAGAAGAAAACAAGCAAAATGGGACTGGAAAATAAAATGTGCAATCAGTCATAGTCTGGAATAAAATGAGCATTTCTCTAATAATGACAACATTTTGTAGTTCTGTGAGTACCAGATGGCTCTATGGGGATTAACAAAGCCTCACAGAACACCTCTACAGGGTAAGCAGCTCCAAGTCAGAGTGAAGGACTCACGGTGGGTCACTAGCAGTCAAAACCTCCCAGCCCCACAGTCAGTGTGTCAATTCCTTCATAGTGGTCACCAACACCAGCACCTTAAGACAAGAAACGACCAGGAAAGGAATCCAGGGATCCTGGATGACCATGTAATTATCTGAGTAGCAATTGGGCTTCCTTATAAAAGAAGAACTTTGAAATCCTGAGTAACCTCCAGTTAATATAGTCCTGGCTTTGTACCATCTGCCATGGAAAGCCTTTCAACTTCTTGACTACACCCTAAAACAGCTAGAGCACTGGTTTGCTGCTGATAGTGCAGCTTCCTGCATCATCACTCTATTTCCTGAAAGGATAACCTCATGGCAGTTTATTTCACAGGATACTGCTGTCCTAACTGTGACAGTTCCAAACTGTGTTCTTGCCCCAGATAAAATTTTAAGATAAACTCTGTGTGTAACAAAGTAGATGAATTCCAGCCTTATCCAGCACCAAGTGTGATAAGGATTTATGCAGGCCAATACATTGTTTCCTTCTATTCCTCCTTTATCAGGTTATATTTAAGGGACAATTTAGGAAAACACTACTTTAAAATAGAAGTTGGTATTCCGGTAATATTGTTAGTCCTTAGGTTCAATCCTGGCAGATACAGGAAGAATATTAACCACATCATGGGTTTCCA
Organism: Hafferia zeledoni; assembly: GCA_035583235.1. Classification (NCBI taxonomy): domain Eukaryota; kingdom Metazoa; phylum Chordata; class Aves; order Passeriformes; family Thamnophilidae; genus Hafferia; species Hafferia zeledoni. The sequence continues at coordinate 44,615,786 of JAWWEV010000115.1, forward strand.
AAGGGGGTCAGCTTCACAGAACAGCCTGAGGGCTGGGTTGGTATTTGGGAAAATCCAGTTACATGGCCTGTGGAGATTAAAAAGGCAATACTGACAACCACATCTTTCCCCAGGCCACACTCAAGGCAACCTTTCTACAGCAGCTGGTGTTGACTGGACTGAGTGACTGCCCCTACCTTTCATTGTAGCAAAAAGGAAAGAAATAGGGGTTTGTTCATTTTAGCCCATATGTACTCAAGGACCATGAAGCTCCTCTGAGATGGTCACCAGCACCCAGCTGCAACCACACACATTCATCAGATGTTCCCTTGCATTTCCTTTGCCAGGAGCTGCCAGAGCACAATGCTGTTTGTGGCCATCCCTCCTTCCTCTGCTCTTGTTCCCCACCAACAGGGTCCTGGCCAGAGGACCAGTAGCTTCAGGCAAGGCTGACGGTGGAGTAATGGGGGGGCTTTGTCTGCGAGGAAGGTTTCTGTATCCATCCAGCAGGCAGAAAGGCTCAAGGAGAAAAACATGGAAGGAAGACTGAGGCAGGAGGTGGAAAAAAGGCCAGGGCAGATGTGGTGAGACTACAGCAGAAAGAGTACAGCATTTGGCTTCATAGCTTCTTCCTTTATATCTATACCTTTGGTCCCCAGAAGCCACAGCCCCCTTCAATCCACCTATCCAGCTATGCTGCACAGTGCTCCCTGGCCTGACATTGGCTCCTCTTCCTTTAGTTCTCAAAATACACTCTAAGTGGATGGATGGTCTTGTTGCAACAGCCTCATAAAACAGACCAGTTGAGACCGTTAATATAATTACGTTACTCTCTCTCTGATTTGTGAAGAGGTGAAACATTTGATTACCAAAGAGCTCCCTTCTCCATCAAAGGATTTAGCTGAGTTTGCTTGCATGTAACAGAGGAGACAGTACATTTCCTTTTCAAAATAAAAAGTAAGGAAGAGGCAAATAGCTTAAGCAAAGATACATTTTAGCACACCGTATACATTTCAGTGCTCCAGACATGCCCTCCCTTTGCAGCACTTACACATGTAGCAGGGAGGGAACTGTAAGCCCAGTCTTCCTCATTGACAAAGATGACCTCATGGAATTATGATGCAATCCCAATGTGACAGGAAAATCCAAGGCCTTTCTATGCAATCTATAGGACACTAGCACAATTTTCAGCATATATGTTTATGTTTCCTTAATATTTAATGAAATGCTTAAGAAAAAACTTGTTCTAAAAATGTTGATATAATTACAGTTTGTTGTGCTTGAATTCTGAATGGAGAACAGTTTCCATTATTTTTTCCACATGCTCCAACTACAATATATTAAAAGCATACTCTTCTCTGACAGACTTGTTTTGTGCTTTATAAACACTTTGCACAGTTGGAAACATTAATGTTTAGCAAAAATCTCTCTGCCAGCAGATGCTATGTGGAGAACCTCCTTTGTGGAAAATGGTTTGCATGCTGACCACTTGAGGAAATCAGCAGGGGTCATGCACGGAGGACTTGGCCATGGGACCCACTTGGCATCTGCATGCAGCTCAGCAGAGCTTCTCAGGGTCCAGCACTGCTGAGTGGAGCGCTTGCATCTCCAGTGGACACAAACCTCAGTGAGAAGACTCCAGACAAATTAATACTCTGGTCTAGGTGGAGTTGGTATTCTTTTATTTTAAAGTACAAGATACGTATCAGTTAGTGTCAGTGCCCTGCAAGGTTTATTGCTTTCTCAGCTTTTCTCACACTTGTGGTGGGGTCCAGTAGTCTGACAATCTAATTAATGTGACTCAGGCATTATCACACAATCTTTCTTACTCTAAACACCCTATACTTCATTGCAGTACACCTAGAATTAGTCAGAGAACTCCAAAAAGATCATTGTAGTATTTTGTTTTAAAATGTTAATTCAAGGCTAATGTTCATAATCCCTAGTGACCAATTAGTAAAACTAGGTGGTTTTCAGGGCAAAATCATTAGACAAAATTCACAGGAATGGGAAAATGTCATCTTTTCATTCTCAGAGCAAATATGATCCTGTGTTTTTAGTGCAAGAATCAGCCTTATCCAGGCCAGCAGCAACTGGGGATTTCCACATTTTTCCTGTGCATAAACAAAATAAACTTGAGGTGTGGATCTGTGTCCAGTTCCAAGCCCTCTGATTCCCTTCCAAAATGAAAGCCCTCTCAGGTACAAAATAGGCTCCAGTTCCTACCTGGGATAATATGTTATCTACATGCAGAGCTGGAATCAGGGGACAAGGCTGAGATCTGTGAACCCTTGTCATAGCCCTGTGAAAAACAGGACTTGTGCTCCCAGTTAGATGATGTGGTCATGATCTGAGCAGGCTGCCTGGTCCTTCAGCCTGCATCCCTCAGATTAGGGCTGTATCCATATCCACATATTGTGCTGGATGAACAGCCAGGCTCCTCCAAATGTGTAATGTGAGGACCACACAATACAAAAGGCCTATTCCTGAAGGTAGTGAAGAATATGCTTTAGCCCAGAGCACAGGGGTCTGGGTTTCTTTTCACACTCCTGCACAAGCATGAATTAGCTAGAGAGGGACTTGCCTGTTCTATTATAACAAGCTTCACACAAAAGTAGAGGAACAATAACCTTGGTCTTAACAGGAGCTTCTGTCTCTGAAGATGCATTTCTTAGTGGTAAAACACCCATCAAGGCAAACATTTGGCCTTATGCCTTTAAGTGAAGGCACAGCTCGCTGAAGAGCTGAGCTGAGACCTGACCTGGTGAACATTGCCCAATGGTGTGTTTGAGGAGGCCAAAGAGAATGACACTTCTTTATCCAACCCATTAGGCATTCGTGCTCTGTCCAGCTGCCTGCAACTGCACCCCTGAGCCTCTGACCATCAGAGGAGCCATGCTCAGATCTGAAGTAGCTGGAATCACTTCACCCCTGGGTCATTACAATATTCAATTATGGCTCTGTACTTAAGTGACACAATATATACGGGAATTGAAAGCACAAACTCCTAACCTCTGATCCTGACTCTACAACAGAATTCCTCGGTGGCTTTAGGCAAGATACTTAACATCTCCATCTCAGTTTTCCCATTTGCAGAAGGGGGCTAATAATACTCAGCTACCTACTCCACAGGGAAGTCCTGAGGATTCATTACTTAATGTAAAGTGGCTAGAAGATGAAAACCTACATGTAAGTGCCAAGCGTTATTAGAGTTACCAGGTTTAGCCTCAATTTTTGAGACTTGCTTTCCTCTTTGAAATGAGAAGAAATGTTCCTTTTAGTCAACGAAAATTAGTGTTCTGCACTGCATTTCCTACAGAAGTGGGAAGGCACCTTGGGAATATGAAAGGAAAGGAGAAAAATATGTCCCCTTGGATCCCAATCTACCTTTCACATCCTCTCAGGAAATTGTTTTGATAGCGTCCAACACTTGGTGCAATCTGCTGAAGTCACAAGGCAAAAATTTTACTCTTTCAAGAATGTTTTATGAGCCCCAGGAATAAATCATCTCTAGCAGAAGTGGTGAAGCATAATGTTGAGAGTCTGTGATTTTCCCCACAGGTAGAGAAATCACTCCAAGCTTTTCTCCAATTTGTTCATGAAACTTTGACAAGAGAATACCATTCCAACACATTGCTAGGATATGTACATTAAGACAAACCAAGGAGAGCATTTTAATTGACCAAATTATTTCCTTCAGTCTCAAATGATTTAAATTTTTGATTTTAAGTGACAGTTCTGGTATGGCAAATTACTTTCATGGCAATGTATTCAACATTATGCTTGGTCAGCATCTTTAAACAGACTGGCCTAACTGCACGGTGGTCATCTTAACACAAGCTGCACTGAAACTACAATCTGCAAAAAATGAATGCAGCAAACAAAAGGACAAATTCAGTATTTGCAAATTCTAAGATTATTGGAAATAAAGGCAAGAGTTTTGTCACCCCAGGAAAAAAAAGTCGTTTTATGATTGTTCTGGAAAAGCCCCCTGCCATGAACTGCTGCCACTCCTAAGAATTTAAAGCATGCAGCTAATGCACATGGCTCTGCTTCCAGCTTCATTAATATGAGATTTTGGCACTGCAGGAGCACCTCCTGTATGTACTGGATCCAGATCTGGCATAAGCACACCATTATGTTTCTGTTGAACTAGTCAGAGCACACGATGCAGTGTTTATGCCAGTTTTATGCTGACTGCAGGACAGACGTTACCTGATTTGGTACAGTGTCTGCCAGAATTCGTCAAACATATCTGAACCAGCATAATAAGTTTGTGCTTGTTCAGTGCTTGGCAGCACATGGCTGCAATGTCCTGGTCCAGCACAGGATGCTTTTTATGCCAGATTTTCTATCACATGAAACTATGATTTAAGACATACAGTGCAGTTACATGCCTTGCTTATATTAACTAAGATGTTCTGCCTCTTTAAGGTGTTGTTTAATTACCATATGCATAACAGAGGTGATATAATTCTAGAGAAAAGGCTCTCCTTTGATGTTTACTCCTGGGCTTCAGGTTTCTTAGTGATGCAGCAATTGTCAGGTCTATCTGCCTCCTGAATGTAAAATGCTTGTGTCTCACTTCAATAAGTAAACAAAAGGTACCAAGTTAATATAAGCCAAGCATGTAAAGAAAAGGAGCATTAGATCAGAAGAGAAATCTACTATCCACTCCTGCTTTTCTCACCCCATTGAGTGGGGTGTAGGACCAAACCACCCTGCACTCTGAGTTGCTCCACTTTCAACAAATATTGGTCAAGTCCTGCAGGATCAGAGCCAGCTTTGAGATGTGTTGGCAAGAGGATTCTGCTAGGATCCTCTCTTCCTCATCATCCCTCCCAAGCAGAACAGAGTCATTTGTAACAAAGTGGGTGGGGAGGGCTCAGAAATCTTTCAGCCCCTACAGCTTACCCAGGCGACATAGAGGCCAGCCACATGCACACTAGGGATGTCAGCATCCCAGCTATTTTCTAGAAACAATTCCCTCTGAAGGGAGCACTTCTTCAGACAAAGCCTTATGACACATCCGGGTGACTTTGAAGCTCTTTTCCTTTTCTTCTAATTACTTAGTCATGGAACCCAGAATAATTAGCCATAAGTGGTCAGAAGAGCCACAGAAAAAAAATGCCTCTTGGGACATTGCAACACAATACTGAATTAGTAAAAAGGAACTTCATTAACCTAAGAACAGTGTGAGTCACTTTGTTTCACCTGCTTTCTTCCATGTCTCTGTCTTATTTTACCTCCTTCCACCTCTGTTTTCTTCTGTTTTCTCCATGTCATTCTGTCCTGTCTTTGTTTGCATTCCCTTTTCTAAAAGCTTCTTTTCTTGTTCATCATGACACTGCTTTTCTTTACACAGCGGTTTTGCCTACTTCTCTCCTTTTTTTTCTGGTCATTCCTATTTATCCCTGGCCACTGTTCACCTGTTATTTTGTTCTGTCTCTTAGTACAGAGACAGACTCTTGCTCTTCTCTCCACCTCAGTTATCCCTGTCTGATGTTTTCTTTAATCTTTGCCTTCCTAAGGAAATTAAGTTCTCTCACCTTGAATCTTACACCTCATTCCCCATTTTTGCAGTTCTTGCTCTCCTTACAGTGTGGGTTATTCTAGTTCCCTTGCACCTCACTGCCCTGCAAACTTTCTGTATCCTTACCCATTAGTTACTTGGCAAAATGTCTTTCACAAGCTATGGATGTCACTACAGCCACAGGAGCCACAGCCATTGGAGTGATGTTTACAAAAGCAAGACTGGGCTGAAAGAAACTGCTTGTGCACAAGTTAACTCATGGAGAGGTTCTTAGTTTAGCTTATCAAAGGGTGGGTCAGCAGACAGGAAAATCCAAAGCTTATCTGATTGTCCTTTGGATAGCTATGCCTGTTTTGTCATTGTTACTAATCCTTTCCCACTTTCCCAAGGAATGTCATCAGTGCTGCACAGATGAAGGGCTGCTGGTTGCCTCTTCCCTTGCCCCTCTTGGAAGTGGGGGTGGTTGCTGTGGTTGAAAGCATGCAGTAGCAGAGCCAGATCCCCTCTTCCACTTATGTTGGTATGCAGCTTGGAGCCGAGTCAGCTCTTTGGATGAGATGTTCTTTCCTGTGGCTGGAAGTTGCATCAGAAGTTCACCACAGAGGACAGCTGAGCCACCGGGCAGCAGCCAGCAGTGCCTGGTAGGGTGCTTTTACACTCCCTTCATGAGCTTTACCCAGGCAGTTCCCTGTCACGCTGTGAGCTGATCCACAGAAAGGACAGCTGTGCGCAACCCGGGTGCTAGAACCAGTCACTGGCCACACAGAAATTGTGCACAATGTGCTTTTAAGTTGCTGTGATGAATCCCCTCTGTCCATGGCCAACCTTCATACTAAATGCTTCTTCACAGCGAGAAAGTCTAGAAACTACTCAGACCAACTCCTTCCCAAGGGCACCATCATTAAGTCAACAAAGTTGCAATATAAATGTATGTGTCCCATTGTTAGGGGTTGGAGAGACAAAATTGACAGGGGTTTGTCAGGAACACCCACAAAGATCCCTAGACACAGAGCAGCCAAGTTTAAAGATCCAAAGGCCAGAGTCTTGCAACAGCAGCAGCCAAGCACGGTCAAGCAACAAATGAACATTTGCTTTTCTGCTTCATATCCTTCCCAGTTCTTTCCTTAAGAAACACAGAGGATTAATAATTTTGGCCGTAGAGCCTGAGTTCACACAAACACGTATGAAATGAGCAAACAATACCCCCATTAAACTCATGGAGAAGCTCAGAGACTGGAACAACTCACCTCCAAGGGCTTCACCCAAGTCCCACAGGAAGACTACGGTGGAGCCAGAAATAGAGCCCAGACCTCCTGACTCCAAGCCCTGGGCCCTAACAAAAACACTAGCTTTCCTCCACCAACCCTCTCTTCATAACTACATTGACCAGACTGGAAAAGGCATTCAAAATAAATAAAACTTGCTTCTTGAGCCAGGTTTTAAAAAACATTTTCTTGTCATGGCTGGTTGTTTTTCTCCTGCTAGACATTAGGCAGTCTCCAAAAGTGAGACAGCTCTCCTTTCTTCTCCAGGAAACACAGTTGTCTCCCACATGTTGCACTCAACGTAGCTCAAAGAAATGTTTTAGGAAATTCCCCCTAATTCAGTGAAATTGTTAGCTTGGCAGTGGCGTGCTGGAAACAGGACTGAAAGATTGCCTTGGAGGATTTTTTTATTTTTCCTTTTTAAAGTGTAGAGGAGAGCTCGGGCTTCAGACAGGCTGCTGCTGAAGACAGAAACTCATGTTACATAGGAAGGATTTGGCAGGCCCAAACATAGAAATTTCCAGAAGTGTTTGCGTGGCAACAGCTCTGTGCCAATCCGCATTTTTTAGCTATTCTGGCTGGATGCCCAGCTGACAAGAAAGTCTTCTATCTCCACGCAGTTCACTGGCTTCCCTGAGGAGTTTCCATACTGCATGGCAACATTGGATAATCTCATTTGCGAGCCAGAAAAACTCCTGCTACTTACGCTGTTACTAAATACCAGATGTGCTTAATAAAGAGTAAGTGGAGCCAAACCTAGGGTAATCACATAACCTATCATTAACATTTTCTAAAAACAAAACAAAAAACCCCATTGGAACAGCAGATTACTGTTTTGCTTTGTTTGCTTTACGCCCTGTTACGGGAACCCCTGGGGTGCTGGGAAGGGAGCACGGCAGGAGCAGACAGCCCTGGCACAGCCGATGACATTGTTTACAATCACACCCCTGCACATCTGAAACATGTGTGAGAAAGTGAAGGCTAAGCAGATTTCCCCTGTGCTGGAGAGGGAGGGGAGGATTGCAACAGGAAGTCTACGCCACCGGGAAAGTGCTGGAGTCCTGTTTCTTCATCCTGGGGAGGTGGCCGGGAAGGGGGATGCAGCAAGCGCAGTGCGAGTTCAGTCCTTCCCGACATGCACATCCCCAAGTCCCAGCTGCATAGGAATGCAGGAGTGGGCCTTGTTCCTTGAAATTTAATGATGGCTCAAATCCTCCAAGCCCATTTAAAATACATTTTTGTGTGAGTCGGGGGCCAGTCACCACACAAAATGTGTGTGCACATTTATTATGGATTTAAATGGATGTTGCACATGTGCATATCTGATGTTGACCAGACCCTTGAGGGAAATAGCTAAGTCATGGCGATGGCAAGTGAATTCTGCTGCGACAGGCTGTTAAGGGGAGGAAGGAGACAGATGCACTGCGACATCCACAGCCCCCGTGCGTCCCAGCAGCGGAGGCCCAGAGGGCAGGGAGTCATCCAGGTGCGAGAGGGGCAAGATTTCTAGGAAATGAGACATGGGTGAAAAGCCTGGCTTCTCCCACAGCTGTCTCTGCAACTGACAGTGGGGAATGGACTCAAATGACTAGAAGAAGAGCTTTTTTTCTTTATTTTAGTGTCAACTGCACCCCAGATGGAAGAGAAGCCTGGCAAATGCATGCTGACCAGGTCCTCCCAGGGATGGCCATCCCTCACAGGTCTGCTTGCTTTGGCTGGGTGGAAACCAAGGCAAGGGGATGGGAACAGGGACAAGTTCAGGCCTTGCTTGTTTTGTACACAAAGGTGGGGAGCAGTGAGTCACTCTCATCACGCAACAGCCCTGAGCAGTGCCATTGCTCTAGGCCCTCAAGCAAAACTCTGACCCATGTCAGTGGGAGTTGCAGTTATGCAAATCTGGAATATGTGATGCCAGGAGCTGTGCCAAGGGCACTGGGTGAGGAGGTCACAGTAGGTGTCAGCCTGTCAGAGCCCAGGAGTAGGAGGGTGGCCACCGCCCAGTGCTCATGTGGCTCCCAATGTGACTGTACTGCAGCATTTTCCAAAGGCTGGATGCAAGAAGAGAAAAGCCAGCAGACCAGGGAAACTAATTCTTTGCTGTAAGCCCACTGTTCATGCCCTGCCCACTTGGCCCCATTCGTTGCACCTACTGTGCAAGGTTGGGCATAGACTCCATGTCACCCCATGAATCAGCAGCACTGGCCCCAAAGGCTGTGCAGTGTGTCAGTGAGTAGCACGGCTGCCTGTGCTGCCCCCAGGCCAAACAGATGGTAAAATCCTCATCCCAGCACAGGAGCCAGCTGCACAGTGGTAATGATGGAGCAGCTGCTCCTGCTTGGGCCAGGCTTTTGCCTGAGGTAGGTATTGCTTGGCTGGCTCCTAGCCACAGGCTCAGGGATGCAGATGACTCAGGACACCAAAACAGCCATGTCCCCACCAGCTATTCTGCCTGTGCTGCAGTCCTGGAGAGCTGGGCTTGCTGCTGTCACCACTTAGAGGTTGGGCTGAGGAGGATGTGGTTAGCCTGTTGAAGAGTGAAACTCTAGGACACTTGGATCCTGTCCCACATCTTCCCTTTCCAGCTCCATCCTTCCCCTTGTACCATGGCTGGAGTGGCCCTGACTGCTCAGCCCTCAGATGGAAAGACTCAGTTTCACCTGTGCTGCTGAGAAGCCCTAAGGAGGGTCTAAATATTTTCCAATGTTTCAATCTTATTGCTGGCACCTTTCATGTCTTGGGCACGTCTGGAGAACTGAGGGAGCAGTCTGTGACTTAGCAGCCAGAGCAGGAACAAGAGGCCTCCTTCACCCAGAGTGCAGGTACATAGCGGCCAACTTTCTCAAAGTAAAAACCTGGGACAGCAGTGAGGTAGCCAGCAGCTCGCTCCCTCCTTCTGACCGCTCCCTGTCAGACAGAAGACTGTATCAATGTAGCTGCTGGTTCAGGGAAGCCTCATCCCATCAGCTGTGGGTGGTGTGCAAGAGAGCCAGGAGAAAATCGGATAGTGGCTGCTCAACCCTGTAATACTGTTTCCACTTCAAACTTTAAGGATCTTCTAAAAGACTCAGGAAACAGCAGAGAGAACAGTTGATCAGCTGCATAAAGCCACTTCTTCCTTTCCCTCACTGCTGCCAGGGTCTCTGGACCCCGTGCCTACCCTACCCTGCCAGACTTCTTCAGTCAGCTGCCCAGCTCTTGACTGCAAGGATCCAGTCACCTCAACACACCCCACCAGATCTATCTCCTTCCTCATTGCACTGCATAGGCCAGTCACTTCAGCTTGTAGGTGAACCAATAAAAAGATGTTTTCCTATAGCTGCTTCCAGGAATCCAGCAACTGTACTGCTCTTTGGAGTTTGGTTTGATTGCTGTGTTGTGAATGGGTATTCATCAGATGGTCCTGAGAATGAACACCTAACCCCATCATAATTGGCAGCGGGAGGAAAAGACTCCTGCCAAGCAGTCACAAGGCACGCCACAAACAGCTTGCTTTACTACCCTGCTGGGAGACAAAGTCCATTGCCAGTAGTAGACTTCAGTCTGCAAAGTGAAGCTTATGGAGCTTTCCAGTGGATTGGGATGCATGTGGGGTTTCTCTTTTCTGCTGTGGCCATGTGCTGTGGCCAAGCAGAGCTGGAGCAATACTTGGCAAGGAGTTGCACAGGACTGAACCATGGGGCAGTCCTTGACCTGAGGAACTATCTTGAGAGAGGCAAGGCAATAAAAGGAAGCAGAGGGGACATAAAATGAATTTGCAAATACCATTGCAGTACCATGATCAGTGTGAAAAGAGATGGGGTTTTGGATCTTAATTAGAAAAAAACTAAGATAGAGGCTTGAGAAGGGCAAGAGCAGGAAAGAGCAGGGAGGGCAGATGAGATGAGGCACAGAAGAAGGTGAAGGGGAAAGGGAAGACAACTCTGGCAGGTCCCATTATGTTTGTTCCCCAGCAGCCAAGGGATGGGGGAAAGGGCATGAAACAGTTCCTTACATGTTCAGTAAAGATGCAGGGGGTGACTGTTTCATCCTTCATTTCTTACACTGGTAAGCCTAAGCTGACCCTGTCTGTCCCCGTGTCACAGGGCTGCCATATCTGTTTAAACAACTTCTTCTATCTTCCATCAATCAGAGCCAAAGTTGGACAAGTGGGCAACACAATGTCAGGGAACAACTGCAACGTAATGCACACAGGAAAGGTCTGTTAGAGCTCTCCAGCACATTGACAGGTTTTTATCTTATCTCTTGCCAGAAGGGACAAAGAGCTAGAGAGATGGTGAAGGTCAATCAGGCATTTAGGAGAGCTCAGAACACAGGAATAACTGATTACACTGAAGGACATCACATTTGCAATTAAGGCTGAGCTCCAAAAACATGGGGGAAGTAAGCTGTTTCTATTCCCTAGTTCACTATAAGAAAGGATCACCAATGTCTAGAACCAGCAACTGTGCAGAACTGTCATTCCCCTTCCTGCATGCCCACCAGGTTCTGAGTGAGGGAGGATGAGCAATAAGCCTGTGGGTATTTACAAGAAAAAGACTTAGCAGAAAGTGCTTCTGGCACAGCTCTGTTGCCAGTAAAGAGGATGATGAAAAGCATACTTTCTTTGATGAAACCTCATTTGAGTGCTTTATGGGTAAAGGTGAATCTAGTATATATCATATTTGTCTGATGGCAAACGGAGTGCACTTGTGAAATCCATCTGACTAGATGTTCTGAGAAAACCTTCATGAAACATCTGTGAGTTTTGAATCACTGCATTGTTGTCAGGGTTGCAGCTGGAAACTGTTCTGGATACAAAGAAATGGTGGGTCACTAATGGCTTATTTCTTACTAAATGCTTTGGGTTCAGGAACTCAGAGAATATGTAGATACTTTTCTCATTTGCAGCTTCACATGAAGAAAAATACTAGATGAGGATAATAACCAGAGCAACTTGCCTTTGGCTTGAGAAGTAAAAACCCAGCTTATTACTGTGTTAAAAAAATGTATGAGTATGTGAAAAGTGCTTTTGACCCTCTGTGAGAGAATAGCTCTGTCACTGATCCATATTATCGGGCCTTAGAATTAAATTGATGTGGGCCAAAGAGGAAGGTATGTGCTAGGATTATGCCACAGAGAGAGAGAGATTCCGTATATCTGGCTTAACCACCCAATGCTGTTGCTGATGTCCTATCATTTTATCCATCTTTCTTGGTTTAGCACAACAATTTCAGAGCACCAAAACCAATTGATTGCTAGTGGGTTTAGAGTTAGATATTCTGCTGGATGGTGCTTAAATCCTCTCATCAAAAATGGCAAGTGTAAGATGCCCTTCCTGACGGCTTCAGCCTGGAGAGAGCAGTTTCATGCTCCAGGGAACTGCTGAGAAGATACAAAGGCTGTATCCACTGGACACCCTCTCTGTCATCTCTGCTCATGAGCAAAGCCTTGCAAGTTATCTCCCAGCTTTCACTGGAGGGGAAAAAAAAGTAATCACAGCTTTTCTGATTTAGTGTGCCCTCTGTGGACTTTTGTCTGCTTAGGGCCACATGATGGTGTCCCTGCTATCCCAGCCTGCTGTCAATTCAAGCTTCTCTCACTTCATTTCCTTGGCTGTTAAATGATGCTGAAGTCACAGTCAGAACTCAGTTGCAGTGAAACAGGGGACTAATACACTGAAATTAGAACCTCTATGGAAACACCTCCCAGAATAATGAAAGGTGTGAGGTAAAACTGGCTTAGGTGTTTGAGTGCTGCATCTGCATGTCACCTATCTGTGATGTTGGCCTATAGTTGGTGGTAGGAAACTTGCCGGTTCAAGCAAAGCTAGATCAGGTCCAGACCATCCCATGACACTTCCCATCCCTCTAGGTGCTAGTTAGAGCTCTGCATCCCTGCTGCATGCTAGCAATTCTTGTCTTTTCCCTTGCACACACAATCTTTAAGATGACCAGGAACAAGTTGGGAGAGACCACAGCCATTGTTCTTGCCCCTCAGCTCTCTGTCTCAGCTACACTTGCCACCCTGCACTCATGGCAGCTGAGGGCTGATCACAGCGAAGATTTTGGGGGTGATGTGTAAAAAATCTGCTTCACCATCTCATTCAGGGATTCTCCCTGCTACCTGCCCTGCCTGCAGTTAGGACTCTACTGACTGTGAGTCCCTGGGATGGCTACTAATGCCAGAGGTGACAGTGGGCACAAACCCTCAACTAGCCATGTCCCTTCAGCATGCTGCTGGGAGGGCTCAGGACCTTCATCTTTATGTCCCATCAGTATGGCTCCCCCTTCCATCCCCACATCTGTGCCACTGACTCTCTGCTATAACACTGCTGCAAAACATTTTGTCCAGACACCAGTGAGACAAGATCCTTGCACCTTGACAGAGTATTAACAGTGAGGGGCAATTCTGCAAGATTTGGCCTAGCCATAAACAGTTGTCCTCAGTAGCCACATGGCTATAAGTGAAGCCCAAACAGAAAGCAAAGCATCTGCCACTGAACAAGCTGGTGGAGGCACAGCGAGAGACCACCCAATCTCTCAATGTTTAACATGTAAAGGATCATGACCTTGGGGGAAAGGAAGAAGTGATTTTCCTGTATTACTGAGAGGAATGAAGGCAGATGGCTATGAGAATCTCCCAGTATCATACAGAAAATGCATTACATGATCAGGAATGAATGCAGGTTTCCTAATTCCCAGTCCCATGGTGGTCATTGTGCTGGGCTCTGCCCAGTATGGGCCATCAGGTTTCATTTAGCCTTTTGAAGTGACAGCTAGCTTTTATGGCTGCTGCCTACATTGCTCCTAGAAGCAGCATCCTTATATTTTACAAACTCACTCCAAGTTTTCTTGGGTACCCTGCCAACACAGAGTGAACTTCTGAAAGTAATCTTCCCTTTTTTTTCCCAGAACAGAGGACTTCTGGGACTACTGAGATATCATCTTGTGGCATTGGCTGGCTCTTTTCTTGAATGTGTCTCTGTGTAACAACTTCATGATGTTTTCCTGGGAGGGTGACTGTCTCATCCAAAGCTTTGTCTCACATATTCCTTTATGGAGCATGTTTTATGCTAAAGCTCTTGTAAGGATTTCCTTTTGTGCTCTGTCCCACCTTTCTCTGTTTAATTCCTCCCAAATGTCTCTCTGATGCTTAACCTGCAGGTCACCCTTATTCACCAAAACCAAAGCAAAATGCTGGTTTGAATAAGCTCAGGATACATGGATGTCATTTCTGAATATTAGCAGGCCATATGATACTACCAGCTTTATTTGATCCCATTTGCTGAAGCAGCCTGAATTTCTCAGGGGCAGGTTTTTTTAATCCTGGTTCATTATTGTTCAAACCCATCAAGCAAATGGTTGTGAAGCGGAAGCTTGAATGGGCTTGTTTAATAGGCAAAGTCATTCATCTGCAGCGTAGCAGCTCTGCAGCAAGACTGCCTTCCCTCTCCTGCTTCTTACTGGGTCTGCATTGGCAGCAGTGATGTTAAACACTGGTAGGAAAATGCTGGAGAGAGTAAATGTTTGGCTTCACACTAACTGCTTTTGTTCGCTGCAAGAAATCCTTGCTAAGGTAAACGGTCTGATTGTTTCTATGGGCCAATCACCTACTTTAAATTTCCCACATCTCACTTGGTACCTCTGAGGACACCGGCGCAATGGCAAGTTGTTTTCTTTATCTATGGACAAAGCAGCAACCCACTCAGGCCATAAATGGTAACCTTGGGATCTCTTGATGCTACATTTGCAGCTCCCTACAGATCTTATCACTACTGCTATGAAAAGTAAAGATAGGCTGTGGAACCATGGCACCTGCTGCCTTTGGAAAACTAGATGTCGAGATGGGCATGCCCCTGTGAGCCAGGGGCTGCACTGAGCTTCTTTACCCCTCTGACTTGCACCATATTTGAATTAAGAATCAGACCTGAGCTGGCCTGACCCAGTGCATGGAAATTCAGTGGAGCTCTGCCAGGTAATGGCAGCTGAAGTCCTAGCACCCAAATATATTTTTTTAAATACATTAAACTTCCTATTTTTGCATGGCCTTTGGTTTTGCAGAAATGCCAAAAAAGTGCCCTGGCTCTGTTTCCCCCACGAAAGCATGGGTGTAAGATCTTGTTGCTGAACACTTGCAACAAAGACATGTTCCATACAGATAACTTCTAGTATCTGTCACAGGGCCATTTCTGCACCGAGCAATGTGTGTGGGAGCCTGGCCCGTCCCCCTGCTCCTTGCCTGCTAAAACCCAACTGAAACTCATTACATACCAGGAATACCAGCGTCCCCACAAAGCCTGTGCTGGGCGGTGGAGGAGGCTCTCCCTCTCTCCCTTTTTCCCTTCCGCCCAGCTTGGCTAGTTCTTTGGCAGAGCCCCAGGACTTGGGAGGGGGGAGTGGACGGGGGCTTGGGAAGGCAGCAACTTCCCAAGCATACCCACGGCCTCATTTTGATCTGCGGCACTGCCTGCTCATTTCCACTTCACAGATGCTGCTGAGCTCCGCCACCGAGAGACAAATCCCAGAAGGGGAAGGGAGCGTGGTAGGGAGGGAAGAGATGAAAGCAGAAAAGAGCCGCATTTATTAAGCTGTTTTTCTTTCAGTGAAAAGAAGCATTTATCAGTGATTTCATATGTCATGTGAGATGTGGCTCCCTGCCAGTTTCTAAGGATGCAAACAAGCCGCTGACATCATACACTAAATATAGAGCAGCTCCTGCTTTAGGTGAATAAATAATGCAGATGCGAAAGCCCAGGTTTTCAGTTACACATTCATTACCATCCGTCTGTCAGGTTCTCATCATCGGGAGAACAACGTTCAACTCCAGCAAGGAGTGACAGGTGAAGAATGCAAAACAACTGCAGACAATAGGTGATTAAGCAGATTTTCCTTGTTCTCTGCTGTTTTTTCCTTACAGCTACATTTCATTTCAGCAGTAATCCATAGTGCAGCTATTCCAACACAGCTCTGCCACCTCCCTCCCTTTCTCTCCAAGCCAAGCTGGAGCGACAAGCCTGGGTGGGGAGAGCCTGAACAATGAACATGGCCAACATGTGGAAACTTCCCTAGGCGCTTTGCAGGGGAAAAAAAAAAACCAAAACCCAGAAGAAAGAAAGCGACCAAAAAAAAAGGCTCTGATCACACAGGGCAAGCAGTAAAGCAACATCGTCTCTCTATGAAGCAGTTTTCCCTGCCCTGTCAGAGAGAGGTTTTTAATTATGGTGTCTCAATGCTAATCATTCCTGATTCCTCTAGTGGTTGTTTTCTTTTTAAGGCACCCATTTTAACAACCGCACAAATGAACCTTTAGCGGGCTCCATGGCATATCATTCAGCTCTCAGAAAGCCCTCCAAGAAGGATTAGGATTGATAATAAAGCCAAATTGATAACCTTTTCCCTTCTCCTCCTTCAGATCAAAGGCATTGAGCAGAAGGAAGAATCCTAGCCTATCCTTTTTGGGGGAGAACAGAGACAAGAGAGCAGGAAACAGGAAGACAATGCACCATCAAAACTGCCGCAAGGTGTTGGATCAATGACAACATCTGCATGAGGGTCTGGGCTACAATAGAAGCTGTTACTATGGAAACGGGTGTAAAAGCATCAGGCGGGAAGAGGTAGGCAATGATGAAAGGTGGGAAAGCAGGATAGAGTATTTTTAGATCATTTAGGAGGAATGCTACACAATGACATCATCCTATCTCATTATTTGCACCCATGCTGTATAATGCATTGTGGCATCTGCCCGACTGTTAAATGGGAAAATGTTATTATGGATGTGAATTATAAATATTGCACTGAAACTTGAGCTTGGAAGTTATTAGACATCACTGTTCTGTAATGAAAAAGAGCATTTAATACACTGTGCTGTACAGATTCACTGTACAGTGCAAGAAACATTATGTCTAGGATTTTAATATTCTCAGAAAGTAATTATGACTCATCCTTTTATTGTTATTAAGAAGTAGAGTGAAAATAATTTTACACATTTGATATCCCACACATCAACAAACCTTTTGCACTGGAGAAACATGGCCTAATTTTCCAGAGTGCTGCATGCCAACATGTTCCAAGTGAATGTGGTAGTACTCATAGGTGCCCAGCACTGCCAAAAATCCAGCCATCTGTGTCACATGTGAAAGAAATCTCATTAATCTTGAAAATACAAAGTGTACATTTTACTGCCTGCATTCAGCTCCTTTGGTAGGGCCAGACACCTTTTGCAGTTAAGGACCAGTAGGTACCCATGACCTCTGCTGAGACCCAGATTCTGGATGGGGAAAATATTCTGGCTGCCAGATATCACTTCTGGCTGCCAAACAGAGGGGAAAGCCTCCAGCCTGGGGAGGTGAAACAAGCTGGGGCTCATCTGCCTTGTGCCAGGAGGTGGGTGCCTGCAGCTCACCACACTGGAGAGACTGGAATTCCTGTCAAGCTGCTTGCAGTGAAGTCAGAAGGATAAACCCATAGGAATGTGTGTTTCTCGTGATTGCAGAACTCTGAGTCTGCTCTCTGCCCTGGAATAAGCATTGATAAATGCTGTGCTCAGCCACAGTGTGTAGGGGCCATGGGGGTCTGTCAACGGAGATAGTCAGGGACTGAAATTCCCAACCCATGCTGATACCCAGTGGTACTGCCAAAATAGCGGTGGGTGAGTGACAGGTCTTGCCCTAGGTTTTGCCCTGTGCACAGCAGAGCACGTGGGCACTCAGCCATTTGTTTTCGCACTTCGGATGGACTCTGCGTCAGCAGGCAAGAGCAGGAGGCGGGTGATCGGGGGAGCACCAGGCACCGATGCCAAGGGTGTAGGGCAGGCTGCATGGAGCAAGCCAGGCTGATGTCATGACATAGCCCTCCTCTATGGTGAGCTAAATATACCCTCCCTGCGCCCCATCGCTGTGCCACCTGTCCCAGGGGTGCAGGTGGGCTGGGAGCAGCAGGGAGAGGCTGGGGGCACACAGCTGATGCCTCCCAGCCCTGCCATAAAAGGCACTGACACACAATGCAGCCAACTGGGGAAACAGAGCAAGAAATAGCACAAGGGTGATGGTGAATGGTCAGAAACACAAGTGAGCCAGGGAGTTGCCACCTAGCAGTAGGCAGAGGGGGTTTACAACAAGAACAATTGGTAGCAAACCCTGATTTTCTTCTTGGTTTGTTTTTTTTTCATCATACAATGATGATGTACAACTCTTCTCTGTGCTTGAGCTCTCTTTCCTACCAGAAGATCTGACTCCTTGAATATATAATAAATAATGAAATGTGCTGAATAATGTGCACTACTTCTAATCCATCTTCGGTGGGAGAAGATGGTTACCCAACACAGCACAGCTCAGGCTGCTGAGGGTCCCATAGGGCACATCTATGAAGAAGGGTAGAAAAGGTGAGTGAGTTTAGCTGAACCTGAAATAACAACACCTGAAAACATTTTCTTTTGTAGTCTAACAACAGCCTTCTAGCTGACTTCTCTGAATCTATGGTACCTAATCCTCATGATGATTAACCACACTATGTCTGAAAAAGCAGCATTTTTTTATGATATCATTAGCTAACTTGACCTATTCTGAATATCAGCTTCATTCATCTTAACCTCATCTCCATTTCCCAGTTAAGCTAATGCCCATTGCAATGCTGAATAGCTTCTGCTTTCTTCCTGGCATCTCTTTTTTGGCAATTCTTACTTTGGTTTTGAGGCAGGAGGTTATGGTTCTACATCTTACAGTATTAGTGTTGGACATAGATGAAACAATATTTCTTGTGACTTATCATTTAATTTGTATTATGTGTTAGCTTTGGCAGTGCCTGCATTGTAGTCATCCCAGTAGAGAAACTTTGATCTGGATGACTGCAAAGCTCAGCCAGGCTTGATGTAGGGTCGTAGCTGCAGAAAATAATTTCAAATATTAAAAATCCGGCCCACACTTTTGGGGATACAAGTGTTTTTGATGCCCTAAATATCACATTTTATAGGAGGTATGACCTCTCTGCAAAAATCAAGGACCATTTTAGGACAACATACAGTTTGGGATAAGGAGTCACTCTGGGCATGTGTGGAATTCACTAGACACATTTTGGGCACTGCCCCAATCTGAATCACAGGAGTTGTAGACATGTACGGCTTGAGAGACCATCCAGCCCTCTTCCCCTCCCATTCCCTCTCTTTCTAGCTGATATCCCTGACTGACATGTGTTTAACCTTATTAAAATATCTTTGGTGACAGGAAGAGCTCTCCACCAGGGCTCACTTCCCTGCTGGTTACAGTGTGCTTTTCCTTTAGCTGCAACCCAGCTCACTTTCACCGAGAAAATGCTCACCTTCTCTGCCTACCTGAAGTCTAGTTGGTCTAGTGGCAACCCTTACATATTTAACACACTGCCACATCTGCCCTCATCCTCCAGTCCTCCAGCCTGAACAAAGCAGTTTTTTCAACCTTTCCCTGTAAGCCATGCCTTCCAGGCTACCACCACGCCCCTCTCTCTTCCATGCTCACCTGCATCATCCCTGGATCAGCAGGATGCTGTCCTCTGCGTGGCTCAGCCCTGAGGAGGAAAGAATGGTGATTTCCCCAGTTCCACATCTGGCATGACCTCTGACACCTCCCACTTGGCCCCTTCCTCATTCCAGACCACCATCTTCTGCCGTGCCACTTGGCCAGACCTCCCCTGCTCTGCTGCTACCAGCCTGGCCCTTCCCCACAGCACTGTTATCTGCTTGAGGCCTCCTTCTAAGTGTGTGCTGTGCACTCGCCTGTATTCAATTTCATTTTATTGATCTTGGACCATTTCTCCCATTTGCCAAGACTGCTTTGATTTCTGACCCTCCAAAGTGCTTACAAAGTGTGCTTCCCCACCTGGAGGTAGTCACAGATTTTAAAGTGTGCTTTTTATTCCATTACCCTCCTCATTAATGTTATAAATAATTGCAGTGCCATCCAGTGCTATCTGCTTGCTTGCTGCTCTCCCTGCCCTTCAACCTCTCTGGCTCCCAGTGCAGTGAGCACCCTTGCCATGAGACACACAAGAGTCACGGGCTTCCCACCAGTGACAGCAGCCCCCCGAAAACTGGGTAAAGCACACTCTGTCCCATGCTCAGCTGTTTGCTGCTGACAGCATGAGGCATCAGGGCCTCATGCCTGATGCAAGCATGCCACCATCCAAAGTAAAAAACCTGCTCCCATACAGGTGTTGAACCTCAAGCCTGCAGCCAGAAGACAAGCTGGGATTTGTTTGGCTCAGCAGGACTGCTGAAGGTCAGACTACTAGAATGTTTACTGATTGAGTTTGTGCAGCTTCAGCTCATGCTTGCCAGGGGCCCAGCTGAACAATTAAAGGAAATATCAGTTCAGTCGCAGGTTGCCGCACACTCATAGCTCTGCCTTCAATGAATAAAATTAATCATTCACACTGATTCTCTAATCAACCCAATCCTCAGAGGTGTAAATTATGCTGGCAGATGTATAATCAGTGAAGTTTTCCAAATTAACCTAAAAAACCCCAAATAACCCTCTGAGTCTCTCAGCATTGGCTGAGTTGAGCAAAGGCTGTCTAAAATAAGCACAACACAAAACTGGGTGGCAGCAACTGTGCCCTGCAGAAGCTGATAGAAAAACAACCATCCTGATATGGAGAGCTTTGATTCAAAATGATGATGTTGTACCCCGGGCTGTCCTTTCCCCACTGATCCTGCCCAGATGCTCAGGGCGTGCCTTGTTTACATGGAAATCCCTTCAGGACCCTACACCTCTGCAGGTGTAGGAGCACCTCAGGAAAGGTCTTAATCTCTTCAGACCACAGACCTGTAGGCGGGAAATACACCACAGCACATGATTAGGAATAAAACACAGAGCGCAGGGGTATGGTCATCAACTGTTGTCACCCTCTGCTAAATGCGCCCCTGACAGCAGCCTCAGTCTGGCTGCTGGATGGAGGGGAATATCAGCTTGACAGTTTCAGCTTGGTTTTGTCTTCTCACTGCTTCTGTGGGAGGAAACACCCATGTTCCTTGAAGAAGTGAAGGTGGCTGCTGTGTGCCAGAGCCCAGCAGACAGCCCAAGTGAAATGGTTTTTCACCTACTGACCTGACACTTTATTTATTCTCTATAGAGATGGGGACTGAAATAATGGTACTGGTGTGTACTGAGTCATAAAAAAAGGATTATCAGGATTCCAAATGCAGCATTTGGACCATTAGAGGAAAGCAGTGAAACAAAGCAACAAAACCTGAGTTAAAATTGTATTGCCTGCTTGACCTGGGGGAAGAAGGAGAGTTTGGATGGGGCCCAGACTGCTGCTTTATGTAGCCACTGTTTTATTATGTAAAATAAAAATAAAATGGATTCCAGCAAATAATGGTAAATATTTGATGATATAATTATGTCTTATTAATGCAATGTTCTTTCTTTTGCAAATTAAATTTTCACGGGAATTCATCAGCCATTTAATTTTTATTATTTAGGCCATGAGTATGTCACAGTTGTTTGTTAGGTACTTTTATAACCATTTGATTAATATTAAATGTTTGAAATAAAAAGTCCATTTATATTTTAGTTATAATGGCCCTACGAAAATATTACAAATATAAGTCAGTATTTATGGACCACATTAGCTCTTAGTACTACTTTTGATATTTTTATTGCTGTACAGGACAGGCACAGCTCATTACATATGAAAAATAGTTTAATTTTTGGGAGCTTTGTAATGATCCGTAAATGAAGCATTTTCCTTGCCATGCTCACACCTCTTTTGTCCTGAAGAAGGCAGACCTGAGGAATGGACAAATCTACCCTAGACTAAGTGGATGTCTTAAAAGGTATGAATGCAAGAGATACAAGCTTTGAAAATCCTGAGTACACAGCTCCCATCCATCCAAATCCACAGATATGGACTATGACTGGGCAGGAACTGGGGGAGAGCATTAACTAGCAGGAGTTGTCTCATGAGTTTGCAAGGCATCTGTCATACCTGTTGGATGTGGTAAGGAACTGAACCCTGTATGTTTGTCAGGTACCCCACACAGCAAAGCTCCTTTTGGCCATTACAGTGGGTGGCTGCTGTGGGTTTCAGGCTCCAAAGATGCCCAGGAGCAGGCTCCCCTGCTGCAACAGGAGCAGCATTAGGTTTTCTGCTCCAGTAGCTCAGGCAATTTCAAGTGCTTCAGCTTTTTTTCATTTTTTAATTTTGCAATACTATAGAGAAGTGCTGTTGGCTTCTAAAAAAAATAACGAGCCAAATAAAGGACCAAAAAAACCCATTCCCAGCACTCCCCCTCCTCTCTGCCAATCCACGGGGAATCAAGCAAGCCCTGGAAATCAAGTAATCCCATGCAATGTTTTAAGATGGATGAAAACCACCATGGTCATTACTCTCTCTGGAGGATATTGGTCCTAAACCAGGCACCTACGAAGGCCTTACTTTCCTTTTGCTACATCAGGTTGGTGATCTGTCAGCTTTGACAATATCCTTACAGATATCCTTTAAATATCCTTTAAATGTCCCTGCATCTCCTGCTGGTTGCAGGCTCCTCACACAGAGCATCTTCTTCCCAGCTTCATTTATGCCTGGATTTCACTTGCATGTTTGTGCATCATCTGCAGGAAGAAAATCAGATCCCAGGATCTGCTAATCATTCTAGTACCAGCAGGAAACATGGGGCTGCAGGTAACAGCATCCATGACAATCACCACTTCCACTGCTGGAAAATGATGGGATGACAGGGCCCAACTAGGCTTTCCTTGCCCAGCAGCTTGGAAGAAGCATGTCTACATCCAGCTTCACTGGGCTTTTATGAGGGTTGGTGGACTTCTGCCACACACCTTGTGCTCATTTATAGTGGTACAAAGTGAATACAAAATCTCTTCTGTCTGCCCTGATGGTTTCATATATGCCTTTCCTGCTATGCCTAACTCGCCGAGGCAAGTTCCAGAAAGACAAGGAGCTACTGGAGAGGGTCCAATGGAGGGGTCTGGAGCATCTCTCTTATGAGGAGAGACTGCAGGAGCAGGGTCTGTTTAGCCTAGAGAAAGGGAAACTGAGATGGGATCTCATTAATGCATGTTAGTATCTCAAAGACAGGTGCCAACAGAATGGTGCCAGACTCTTTTCAGTGGTGCTGAGCAACAGGGTGAGGAGCAATGGCCATAAACTAAACCACAAGAAATTCAGCCTCAACATGAGGAAGAACTTCTTGACATTGAGGGTGGCAGAGTGCTGGAACAGGCTGCCTGGGGAGGTCATTGACTCTCCCTCTCTAGACACATTCAAAACATACTTGGACATGTTCCTGTGTAACCTGTTCTAGGTGATCCTGTCTTGCCAGGGGCAAGATGATCTCCAGAGGTCTCTTCCAACCCTACCAATTCTGTCATTCTGTGATTCTGTGAAGTGGCTGCCATGGTGGGGCCATACAGAAGCAGTATGCAGCTTACCTAGGTGAAACCAACTAATGGTGCTAGGCTTCAGCAAATTAAACAATCCTTGTAAATATTTACCATTTCTAGCCTGCTTCTCTGTTTCTGAAATGCTGCCAGACAGCCATCCTACATCTGTGGTGGGTAGTGCCCCCTGCAATTTGGAGTTTGCTAGGCAGAGCAAGTAGGCACAGCCACAAACATAAGTCTTGTATTCTCCTCGGTGGCTGCTGAAGTGACATTTCAAACAAGCACAGAAAATGCTCCTGGAGCATTAGTGATTTAAGTATCAGAGGTAAAAGCAGCTGCCCCCCTCTGCACCGTCAGCACATGCTCTCCAGAGCTCAACCTGATTCTCATTTCAGTTTCTCAGGCTCCGGATGTGTACCAGGCATGGCTTTCCACTGAACTGAAACCTCTTGTTTCAGGTGATGTTTATCAAAACATTTTCTTCCTGAGGGTAGTTCAGGAACTTTTAGGCAGTGAGAGCGCAGGTAGAGTGTGCATGGGCCCTCCTGTGTTGTTTTCACCCCTTCTCTCTCTCATCCACAAGCACGTGGACCTGTCTCCACATGTGAAGACCACTGAAGGAACACAGGCTGTGTGTGGTCATGACCTTGTCACTGCAGCCTGCCATGGGCTGCTGCATCTGAAGAAATGAATCCATACTTTAGTTTGCAGAGCCAGGGGAGCCAGGACCCCATTTCTAAGTGCTGCTGAAACCCCTGCTGAGAGCTGGGGGCCTGCTCTACTGTCAGAACAGGCTGTGCTTTGTTTTCTTCCAGTGCTGCCATCTCAGAAAGCAGGACGGGAGCAGTGCTCAGCAGTGCCTGGCTGGCGGCTGTGCCAGGCTGGCAGGGCAGGGCAGTGGCACCTGGAAGGGGGTTTGTGCCCCTGACTCCCCACGCTGCCTTCCACTCACTGGGCTGCTGCTTTCCATTTAGGGCAAATGGTTCTCAGCCACCATCATAAAACAGGTGAGAGTGTGTCAAAGTGGGAGGCTTCATTAATTTGGTTTGAAAGTAACAGCTGCCATGCAAAATAGGTGGCTGTTTGGCCCTGGGACCCACTCGGCACCTCTGCTAAACGGAAGGGAAGGCAACCTTTCTCCCTTGAAAAACTGTGCTTCCCTTCAGCTGTTGGGCTTCAGGACCTTTGAAAAGAAACACAGCTCTGGTATGGAAACGAGCAACAAGAGCCTGGGACAACAACTGAATGATAACCTAAAAATACTCAGTCCTTTGAATGAACTGAAAAGATTGTTTCTTACATACTAGGAGAAAAGCAGTAACTGCATTATCAGCTTCAGCTAGGACTAGACAGGAGCAATGTACAAAGGCAAGGGTAGGGGGAATGAAGCCCATTGAGTCCCTTTGCCCTGTGTCATTCCCAAAGTGCAGAGCCTGGCTGTTTCTGGAGCTGCTGCCATGCTGGGCCCTGCAGCAGCCAAGGCCGTTGGGCTGCCTCCTGCGAGCTTTGTTTGTTTCTGGAAACTGAAATACCTCAGCTTCCAAATCGTGACAGGAGAAGATACTTTACTTAGGGTTGCAATTGGAGCCAAAATCTATTCCTGGCAATGAGTTGAAGGTCACGCACCAGTGAAGAGTTCCTACCCCAACGGTATGTGCTATTAGACAGATGCGGCTGTTGCTCTTTCTCTGACAGTGACAGATTTTAGGCCACCCTTTCATGGGTGTGTTTGTTTTCTCCTCCAGTCTGCATTGCTGTCCTAATCCTTGCCCCCAACTCAGGTTTCACCTACTTGTGCCCTCCCCAAAGGGATGTAATTAAGCACAGCTAGCGCAGAACTTTACAGTAACAGCAAATTCCTTCCTGCCTGCAGACTTCACCAGCAATGATATGGCAATGTGACTTTGCAAGCATGCCCTTCGTAGCTTCTTGTCTTGGTATCCCCTGAGGTGAGCAAAGCAGTTCAAACACAGCCCTTGCACCTGTCACAGGAGGTTGGGGACAGCCTAGGGGACTCAAAAGTGGAAGCTTGACAGCAGACCCATAAGTGCCTGTGGAAACATGTCCTATCACTGTCCTTTCCCAGCTGGTGGGATGTAGCACTGCACACTGACCTCTGAGGCGGCTTTGGGGAGCACAGCTCTGGTTTCCAGCACTAAGGATATGGTTCCCTTTCTTGAGTACATGACAGATGTCCTTTATGGGGCAAATATCTTGGTCTTCAAACTCTGTGGAGGAGTTCAGGCTCCCACAACACAGATGTAGTTTATTACCAAATCTGACTGTTCCCCCTCACTCTTCTCTGGAACAAGGTATCCAGCATGCAGAAAAGAAAGGAACTAAGTTCCCAAAAGGGATTCCCTGCTGCCCCCACCCCACTTTGGTGCTTCTGCATCTCGAGAGGATGATTTTTTTAAGGTGGCTTTCTGTAAGAGTTTGACATATAAGGAAACATGAGCAAGAAATGAAGCAAGCTGAGTGTTATGAATGGTGGCCATGGGAAGGGCAAGTCAATCAGGGATAAATTGGGAGTAAGGAAAGAGGAGCCTGGTACACTCCTTATCCCTATGGTCAGAGCTGGATTAGAGCAAACAGTTGCCTGTATTTATAACCTTCCCAACACCCTGCTGCACTCAAAGAAGAGGAGAAAGGAAGGATCACAAGACCCTCACTGGCTGGGGCTTGGGAAAGGAAGTCTCTGAAATATGAACACTAGACATTCTCTTCCCCTCCCCCCAGGGTGAAGATTTTCCATGGTGTCACTCCCGCTGTCACTCATGAGGGGAGCACTCTGGTGAGCTGATCTTCACTCCCCAACCCACAGGAGAGTTTTTCATGAGCCTAGAGACTCAACCTGAAGGGAGCCATGGAGAAATGCCTTTGGTCCCTGCCGCTCACCCCCTTCTGCCTCCAAGGGCTGGTGGAGCTAACTGATTTATTATGAGTACAGTCCTTTTCAGTGTGGGTCTGTGTTTATGTTTACTTTCAGGAGCTAGAGATGGTACAGATGGCTAATTTGTTTGTTCGGTATTGTTCTTTCTAGCTGCCTAGAGCTGTTTTTGTACTTCTGTATTTGTCATGGTTACTGCATACTCAAAATCTCAAGTGCCTCTTTTCCTGTGTGATGGAAATCTTACTGAGTATCAGCTGAAAAGTCATGACTGTTTAGAAGGATTCTCTCTTTCGTCCCTTTGTCGGACACTACTCCCCATTGCTTTTGTTTAGGTGGAGAGTTCTGGAAGGCAGAGAGCCAGCTACAGTCTGGAGGTTTCCCAGAACACCCAGAAAACACAGACAATGGGCTTTCCCTTGGCTCTGAGAGCCTCTAAAATGGGTCACCTTCCGTGCCCGTTAGCAGGGAACATGAGCAGGAACAACTAATGCTGCTGCCAAGAGAAATGGTGATGGTGGGGAGCAAAGAAGCTGCTTTTGATCACACAGTATTGCTGACCAGTTGCTGCTAGTGGGAAGAACAAGCCCGCTGATTAGCATTCCCAAGAATACAATTAGGAGACAAAGCTATTTTCAGCAGTGTCCCCTCTCAAGACTTGTAAAGACAGAAGCGCAAAGCCCAGAGTAGGCGCTTCCTCCACCGCAGGCACTGGATGGCTTATATTAGCACAATGCTCCAAATCCCCTGTAAGTCCTCCCAGAAAGGGAGAGTAAATATAGTTTGTCAAACAGTTATCTTTAGCACACTGTCTCGTCTGCCAGCATGGATCTTTCTGCATGACCTCTTGCTAAGTCAGGGCAATTTCTTCTCGTTTGCTCACTCTTGCCTGCCAATGCCATACCCAGAGGGGAACCAGGGCTCCCTAGGGCTGCGGGAGAGACCACTTCCACCCATCCCCCTCACTGACCAGCCTCTGTATGGACACAGCTGGCTTATTGACCTCTAGACCCAGTTTTTCCCATCTGTTTTAAAAGGCAAAAAAAATGAGATGGAAGATCACACAAAAGAAGGGTGAAGAGAAAGAAAACCAGCTCTGCTGGGGAGCCCCTCTGAACTCCAGCAGGCAAGGGGCACACTAACTACACACACCTCTGCAACAGATGCTCTATGATGATGGGATGGTGATAGAAGAAGAAACAGGGAGGTTTTGCAGTGAGATGAAATCAGACCTACATTATACTGCTGCTTAGACAGGCAGTCTTTCCCAGCCACTGCTTCACTTTGGCACCACTTCTCTTGTGCTATTGCTCATGTACACATACAGTTCTCCACTGGGCCGGGTTGCCTCTGATGCACAAGCAGCAGCATAAGCACAACGAGGAGGAGGGTGGGTAAGTCCCACCTTTGGGGGTTAGCTCAGCCTGGGAGGATTGCAGCTGGCTCATGGGCCATGCATGGGGTTCTGGTGGGGCTGCAATATCACAAGGCAACAACTAAACTCTTCTGAGCTGAGAAGGGGGGGATGTGCGAAAAGGCCTCGTACACTGGTCGGCACCTTGCCTGTGAGATGAAGAGCATTCTTTTTTTCAACAAATCAAAAGGACTGAAGGATGAGAGCTGACTGCAGGTCTGACTGGCCACCAGCTGCCCTGTGAGCTGGGGCACTGGATCAGGGTGCCATCTGCCCATGGGTCTGCAGTCTCTGCCCCACTGCAAGGCAACCCCCTCACGGCAAGCAGCTTGACAACTTGATAGCACTCAGCAGCCAAAAAGGCCTAATGCGTGTCAGGTCATGGCTATACCAGGACATCAGAAGCAGAGCCCACCTTTCCCAGGCTAAGCTGGAGCCCTATGAGTGAAGCGAGAAGGCAGACAACCACAGCATGCTGTGTCTGTAGGAGCACTGGGTTTCACAGCAGGTCTCCTGTGTCCATTGCAGTGGGCACATCACTATGTGCCTCTGCGCAAAATTCCATATGTCCAAACTACTAATTTTCAAACAAATCATTTCCTTTTTATTAATCTCAGTGGAGTCTCATTCCTTCAGGAAACTGCCACAGGCAACTGGTGTAACACAAAGCTCAGGGACTGATGTAATGAAAAGGGGGAGATTAGAGAGTTAATGGCCCCAGCTGCTACTATAAGCTTTACTCTCCTGGCTGCACTCAGTTGGAGAGGCATCATGTTGCAGCTCTTTCCCCTGTGCCACTCTCTACATGGTTGGGGAACTCTCCAGAACAAGAACAACACAGTTCTGTTGCCATCTGCCAGACAGAGAAACCCAACCATGCTCTTTCGTCAGGAGGCCCCTTCTTCCTTCTGCACTACTGAACAGAGCTCTTCCTAACTTGCCTCTGCTGTTCTGCCATAAATCTATAGTGACCCCAGCCCAGTCAGAGTTTACATGGGGGAAAGAAGGCTGGTGTGAGGCCTGGTGAGGTGCTGCTTATCCTACAGGCATTGAAAAGGGACCAGCCATCCTATGGGACAGTAACGCTTCATAGTGCTCTGCCGATTGTGTATGAACCTGGCCCTGGCTGAGCATCAGCAAGGGGGTAGAAAGAGAAGATCTGTCGCTAGCATCCAACAGCCTTCTGCAGAGGATTGCATCCAACTTAATAACTAAGGGTAGCTCTACTAACTATGTATCTCTAAGAAACATAAATGCTGGGGTGACCTGGCTTACCATAGCCAAAGGAAAGTCAGACAGCTGGATGCCAGGTATGTGGCATATAGCTGCACAATATCCTGTAGTTGAACCAATGCAGAGGCACCATAACCATTTGCTACAACAGAGTTGCTTGACAGACTCCAATTCATGTGCTCTTTTCTCTCGTCATCAGTTCCATCTTTTCCTCCACTAACTTTGAGTGAGAGGGGAAGAAGTGCAGGCAGGAGCCTGTGCTACCCAGGCCACAGCGATGCTGCTTGCCT
Organism: Hafferia zeledoni; assembly: GCA_035583235.1. NCBI lineage: Eukaryota > Metazoa > Chordata > Aves > Passeriformes > Thamnophilidae > Hafferia > Hafferia zeledoni. The sequence goes on from JAWWEV010000115.1 coordinate 44,644,741, forward strand.
CTCTGCATGCAGGGGATTTCTTAGCATTCCTCTCTCTGAGAAGGCCTTTTCCAGGGACAGTGAAGTACTTCCTATTGTGTTTCTGATGGAAGTGGTGCTATTCCCTTGCAATTCTCCCCTAACTGGTACATGCCAAAATGTGCTGCCTTGGTCCTGCACAGCCATTTGGAGCTACCACACCTCTCCCCAGCAGGAAAATGAGATTAAGAGGACCATTCACAGGACTCCTCCATCCAGCATAGCTCCACTCCAGCCAGCTATGACTTGGTGGTCAGCCTTACTTCAGAGTGATTTCCCCATGGTAGCTCTTTGGTAATGTTTCCTGAGACACAAATGTACATATGCAGCACAGACATGCCAGCAGACAGAAAATCACTTAGAGAGCATATCCAGTGATTCAAATGAAGCTTACTACTTCAGCTCAGTTCTCCATCTTATCCTTTTCCTTAACTTTGAAGCAGTTTCTGACTCCGTTGTACCTTCCACATGCCTAATTCAGTTATGCTTGCCCTGATTCCTGCTTCCACCAGCTCCCCAGTGAACTTGAGGGTGACAGAGCCCATCCCACAGCTGGAGCCTAGCCACCCCCACCCCTCATCCTAACATGGTTTGCATCTCAGGACTCACAAAACTCTTTCCTGTTAAGACCATGGTAAGGAGTAACAACAGTAAGAAATGGCTTCCAGAAATTCCCCCATCCCTTCATATTTATTATAAAACTGTGAGATGCCAGTACCAATGAGCAAAGTCTTAAAATACTTGTGAGATTCTGCTTAGCAGCATGATGGTTTTCTCCTGTTCTTCATGAACAAGGATTGTATTTCCCAGGTTAATTAACTTCAAACACATTTCTAAAGTTAATTTATATGTGAATTTTTCAACAGCATTTCTTGCTTGTTTTTTAAAAGGTAAATCAAACTTGAAGAGACAATGAAACCCTCCTTACTTGAAGGGAAGCAAATACTCTGGAGCAAAGGCAGACCAGTGGATCAGTAAGAGCTTCAAGTCCTTCACCCCTTCACTTCCTTCTGGTTATTCTGAAAAGCAGCCAGGAAATGCCCTGCTTGGAGTCAAAAGTCCTGCAATGCCGACAACAGGACCCAGCATCTTATTTCACTCATTGGCCATCCCTTGCCCTTTTCCTTCCCAGTTTTTTGGAAGACATGCTTGTGAAAAAGTTGAGGATAGAGCAACTTTGCTCTGCTTAGGCCCAGATTGCTCCTTCGCCCTATCTGCACATTCAAAGTACCCTGAAAGAACCAATATTTCTTCTGAATTATTTATAGTTTATGGAAATGATAATAACATAGAAATATGCTATGATTTAATTAATTATGAATAAGTAACAAGGTAGTGCTAGCAATACATTTAACTGAAAATCCTATTTATAATGAAATGATCTCTTATAAATAATTAAAGCAAAACTGTCTGTGTTGTAACTCATAATTTACATTTAAGGCCTAATTCTTCCCATATTTCTGGTGAAACTTTACCCATAGGGACGCTCTCATGGAGCTGATGAAGCCAATGACAGTGCTGTTGACAGGATGAAATCCAGTCTAGTATTTGAAGGAGAACTGATTCCAAAAGAAAAAGTCACCTTTCCGTTCTGTTTTTTAAACTAAGGGTCAGCAATTCAGTCTCTAAAAGAAGAGATTTGCATTTTGCCTGGAGAGTAAATTCACCTTATTTTGCCTTTTTAACCCCATTTTAAAAGCAAGTGAAGCACAAATGACACTAACTGTTTAATAGGTATTGCTTACTATTTCCCTAAATCACTCCTGCTTGACTGTACTACAGCTCCCAGCAATCTGGACCCTCACTGATACACTTGTGGGTACCATGACAAAGTCTGAAGTTTGGTTACTGAGATGTCATGGTACGAGTGACACCTGAAGAAGTATGCCATGTACCAACCATCTAGGAAAAGAGTGTTCAAATTCAGACTGTTATCATCACACTCTTCTTGCTGAGTATTTCACTGAACTTGAGGATTGCAAGATCTGTTCCTCTTTCATTTTGTTCCTTTTCAAGAAGGTGACAGTAATGAACTGTCCTTTGCTGCAAGTTCAGTGAAATACTTCAAACATTTTGACATTTCTCAATAGGCAAGGGTTGAGCCTCAAGTCAGTTATCAGTCCCGGCTCTGTTGTCAGCTTTTGTTATGGTCCTCAGAACTTTGCAGTCTTGAGAGTGTGAGCTCTGAGAGATGTCCCTCGGGGAGATGCTGGTGGCATCCTGCTTCAGTCCAAGAGAGCCAAAGGGCCTTACATGGGACTGCTGTTTATAGGGACATGAAATTTAATTGTGGCTTTAATAATCCACAGATTTCCATCCTGGACACCATCTAGGTCAGTAATTACCAGAATTTTCAAAAGTTCAGTAATAGTGATAGTGTTCCACTCAGGCTACAGTTCAGGTCAGGAGTGTTGCAAGGCTGTCAGACTGATTATTCCCACTCTCATTCACCACCTTTGCCATGCAAGAGTTCCTGGTACAGTCAAAGGATGCTTCACTGGCCAATGTCCATGGCCTGACAGGAATTCATTTGATCACAAAGTGGTCCCAAGCAGTAGGGGGAATGCACCATCACAATCAGGATGAAACTGACCGTGTCACAGAACCACTTTGGAGCTGCTTGGAAAGAGCTTAAACAAGCCCTGAGGTTGCACACAGCAAGAAGGGTCAACATGCCCAAACCCCAGACTCCTCAGGTAGTCCCTTCCCCTGCAGGCACCTCTGAAGGCTTTCTCCTAAGGAAGCTGGCATGGCTGGCAGTCCCATCCCTCTACAGCCAGGGAGAAGCTAAAAAGGGAACCCAGAAGCCTGCCTACGCAAGCCACATTTATTGGTGTCGCTCCAGTGCTTCGCGGACTGTTACCCATCAAAAGTAGCACTGAAATTGGCACTCTTCACAGAAAAGGAAGGGATCCACCCCAAAGCACTAAATGTCAGGAAACTTTTGTGACACAGGATGAAGAAACACATACTGCCGCTGCAGTTCAAAATGTTCCTGCTCAGAAGATAACCGGGAAGCAGCGTGGCTGGGCTAGGCTGCTGGTCCACACCTTCTACCAGTGCCAGCACCACACAAAACTCCAGAGCCCTCCCTGAGGGGTGCCTTCAGGCCAAATGACTAAACACCCAGCATGCACCACCATTCCCAGAAAGTTACTACCTAGAGAGCCTCCCCATTAAGAGGCAGATTTCAAGAAATAACCAAATTGTGCAGGAGAGAAAAGGAGCTGAAATCAGACCTTCACCTTCACAAGTTAATTTTAACAGGGTCAGACAAAGAGGTACAGGCAAAGAGCCACAGTAACCCAAATAAGCAGAAATGGTGAGATAAAATAGCCATTTGGATTATAAAAATATTTATTGGGGGCATAGCTGGTTCAGTTAAGGGCACAGGTTATTTGTGTCTCCAAAGAAAAGAAGAGGACTTACACAAATAGAAGAGCTCTCATGATACGAAAATAATCATAAAAATAGCCATTAAAAAGCACATCTAAAAATCATTGCTTCAGGCTGTTTGTTTCCTCCAAGAAAGCCAGAAGGTACAGCTTAGATGTCTAAGCAAAACTTTTGAACTAATTGGAACAAGGTAAAGTCTGAGCTGGGCCCATCCAGCCCCCTTCTTTTCAGGTGCAGGGAAGCCCATAGCCAGTGCCGTTACTTCATGACATGTTGTGTGGTCCAGTAAATAAAGACAGCATGGTACTTTCTGCAAGAAAAAAACATCTTCCTTCTGCAATTCCTGAAGGAGAGGTTGCCCTAATTTTATTCTCATAGGGAAGTTGGATAGAACCCTCTTTAATCACCACCACAAAATCACAGGGAACTTAGTATTTGTTTGTGGGTTTTTTTTTAATTATTACAGTGCGAATAATTCTGAAAGTATGATGGTTTGACTTCATTGCAATTCCTGAAGTAGGATCTGCAAAGGCATGAATCAGTGTGCAGGAGCTGATTTATTTCCTGATTTTTATGAAGTGAAAGAAAGGTGATGTTCAGCATCACCTTCCCCTGCTCTCATTGAAATCTTTCATCACTACACTAATTTTTGAACTTTCTAACTATCAGCTGAGGGGTGATACATCTTAAAAGAGAAAATTATTTGTACCTAGTGCTTAGGAGCACCTGAATAAGGTAAGAGGAAAAAAAAAAGAGTTTTAAGTAGTCTGGACAAAATTAGATGCCTTTTTCCATTACGCAGTTGTTGCCTAGTATCTGTAAGTCCCCTTCTACATACAGTTGGAGAATATGACACTCCTATAGAAAAGGGTTAGAAAAGGGTTGGAGAAAACCTGAATTTCTGGTGGGGAAAAAATTCAGGGAATCCACTCAAAAAAAAAAAAAAAATCAGGCCTCCTTCATCTTATAAAGGTGATAAAAAACCCTCAAAAAAACCCAACAAAAAAAAAAACATGGGAGGAAGAAGGGGAAGGTCCAGTTTGCTTTCTCGTGCCCCTGAGTGGCTGAGTGGCAGGGTGAAGTCCCCATTGCAGCTGGGGCACTCCCAAAGCCCATTGACTGTGGGCCACACCACCAGCCTGCCACTCCAGCCCAGCAGTGTGGGAACAGTAGTAGTTTTTTCTTGCTGCAAGGAATCAACCTGGTGAACCAATAACCACTTTCATGTCTGTTTACTTATCTTCTGTTTGTTTTTAAATGTTTAAAAAAAAAAAAAGACACAGTGGAGGGGGTGGGGGAAATAAGTATTTTATAGTGAGAGAGGGTAAAGGAAAATGCAGACCTGGCACTTTTGCAGAGAAGAGTGAATGCCCTCATTCCCAGAGGCAGAAGCTGAAATTGCCCTGAAAATCATAGACTCATAGAATGTTTTGTGTTGAAAGGGGACCTTGAAGGTCATCCAGTTCCAACCACACTGCTGTGGGCAGACACACATTCAACTAGACCAGGTTGCTCAGAGCCTCATCCAACCTAGCTTTGAACACTTCCAAGGGACCTCCACAACTGGAGGCTCCTCAGGGTTTCTCAGGGAAGCCACAGCCCTCCACAGGGTGCCCCAGGATGGGTGGGGAGAGCCCAGGGCTGGGGACCACCAGGGCAAGTGGCAGCAGGTTGGGGAGTCAGAAAAAGGTACACTGAGGGAGGGGCATGGCTGGGTGATGTGCCAAGCAGAGTGGGTTCTCACACCTGTCCCAGTGCTGTATGGAGATGGGACCTGGCGAGCAGGGATGCGTCTTGTGGTCTTTGCTGAGTCAGAGGTGATGAGACACAGAAACACCTAGTACAGTGAGAAGTTTCTCTGAGCTCTTCCTGGCTTCTCTGTGTTTGTTTTATAGGGGGTTTCCATTTAATGAAACATTTTCAGGCTTAGTATGTACACAGCTATGCCAGTCTCTACAAAACTATCTCTGCAGGGGCAGAAAGAAAAGCAAAGTTAGGTGAAGTATGTCTAAAAATAACTGCAGAGATATCACCCCATCTTCAGTGCACCTATGTCAGCCAAGCAAGACAGCCATATGGGCACTAACATGCACTTAGGAGCTTTCTATGGGAGATGTCAGTGTTCTTTACCAGAAGGGAGAGTTCAGACTTTCAGGGAGCAAAATGATTCAAATTTGAACCCTGCACTCAGTGCTCAAAGCCCTGGCAGAGGAAAGGCGTCTGCTCCTCAGAACAAAGGGCAAGGGAAGGAGGATGACTCAGGAATCCTGGTGGCGCACATGAGATCAGGGCAGGGCAGCTGGGCTGTTCCATGGCCATGCCTGGCAAGAGGCGAGGGTCACTGTCTGCTGTACACCCACTGCAGGAAATGAATCCATACACTGCACAGGCCCATCTTCTGTTTCAACAAGAGGGAGGAAAATCTTGGGGGCTTTGGTTGGTTGGTTGAATTTTTTTGCTTGCCTTGTTATGGGAGCACATACTTGAAGGTGGAGTTTATACTGGACTGGACTGTGGCATCTGGACAGATGAGGGTCCACTTAGGAAAAGGTGGTGGTTGCAGGTTTTTTCCAATTATTTTTCAAAAGGTGCACTGGAGCTACCTACATGCAAATGCTTGAGGAGGAGAAACATGAAATGCTGAGAGCTGAGCCTTTTCAAGCCTGATTACTGGATGCCTCCCACCTGTAGCCCTGTTGTGGTGAAGCACACACTGAAGCAGCAGGATCAGGGCTACAAGGAGCTCAGCTAACCCCTGGTGCCATTAATTTCCACACAGTCCAGTGTTTTCTGCTCCTGCCTGAGAAGAGGCTGTGTTGATGTGGGGACTGCAGCTGTGCCCAAACACCCTGCACAACACACAGGGTGTCCCACACTACTCTGGGGACAAGGTAGACACACGGAGTGTGTGCAATGGGCAGGGCAGGTGCCACACTGCAGGCAAGCAGGTGGCTGGGTGTCCCCGGAGCAGTGTCCCATCCTGTCCCACCAAGAGTGGCTGCCCTGCCAGCAGGATGGACGGATGAGCAGGGCTTGGCCCGGGTGCAGAAGGAAAGGATCCAGGGGCTCTGTTGACATAACAAGCCACTAGAGAGCACTCTCAAATGTATTTATACCCTTTGCCTAAGTGCTAGTTCATAAAAACACACGGTTGCCATGGCCTGGTTTCCAGCAAATCTAAAAAGAGAGCTCCCAAACATACCAGGTTTTCTGAGGCCACTGCAAAGGCGGTCAAAGGTTCCCTTGTGTGGCACCTTTCCCACCCCGTGGGACCCAGGCACAGGGTAGCACCCACCAGGCTCCACACGTCCCCTCTTGTCCCACATTGCTGCCTGTATACAAATGTCAGGACAATATTTTTAAAAAATGGAAAAATAATATTGTACTTAGGCAACTATAGCTTTTTCAAGTTTTCCTTTTTTTGTATACAAAAAAATGCAAGAAGTGTTTAAAGCTCCTAGTTTCCTTATATTTAGTGCCAGAAGTAAAAAAAAAAAACAACATAAAATGTGAAAATGGCAGCGGGTTAGTTCAGCAGCTATCAACAGAAATACTGCAGCTGAACTGCCAGGAAAAAATATCTTTGAAAAAAAAAAAGTAATGGAAGCGAGTTTGGAAAAAATATAATAATCACACGTTCTTCATTAAAACACTTTTAATACTACACAAATTACAGTATCACCTTTTAAAAAGTTTAAAAAGGAATATTAACAGTAGCACTGTTGCAGCTTAAGCACTTCAAAATAATAGGAAAAAAAAAGAAAAAAAGCTTGTAGCCCAGGAAGTAGAAATTAAGGGAGAATCCACTGGAGCATTATTGTAACTCAGCAAAGCAATCAAAAGAAAAAAGCAACATTCAATGTGAGAAAAATGAGCTATGTGTGAACACCCTCAAATTTTAGGTTTGGGTTTGTTTTTTTTTTAATTTTCTTTGCAGTTCTGAAGTTTTATGGTGCAAATTAGACTTGGCTGGGGGCTGAAAGTCAGCTGAGTAAGCACAGCCACCATGTGCCATTGCTTTTCCATCTATGTTGTTTCTGAGCCACTGCCTGGCATCATCAGCTGGGGAGTCTCCATCCTCTCCAGGAGTCTCAGAGCTGCTGGAGTGGGGCGGCTGGCAGGAAGAGGAGGAAGGTGTGCTTCCTTACAGGCCTCTCCACCGAGTCACACCAACATCCCTCGGCCCCAAAACAAGGGTGTGTTTGTCAGGAGCAGGTCTCACCCTCGGCACACTCAGAGTTGGGCCACCTGGTAACACAAAAGCGGGGACTTTTTTTAGGGAGTCTTTGGGATTTCAGTTTTCTTTCTTTTTTTAAGCATAGGGATACCACCTTAATCAAAAACATGAACTTCATCCCATGTGAGGTATTATGCCAAGCAACTTTGAAGAACTTGTTACCATCTATCAGCTCAAATTCCATTTTTTTTAATAAAGTGCCTAAATACACATTTACACAGATCATAGTGGTTCCAAAGAATCCTTTACAGTTGGCATTTTTTTATATATAGGTATATATATAGGTATATATATATAATGTGCGTTTTCTTCAAATTGGCTAAATGTGTTTACATAAGACACCAATCTTGACTATAAGTTTTAAAGCGTAATATTGACTCAATGAATTTGTTTATCATGCAAGTCTTATCTAATATTACATTGACCTGTAATATGGAACACAATGTAGTGGGTGTGCTCATTAAACACTTCATAAAAATTACTGTGCATGTGCAGTTCTGATCTTTGAATACTAATAATGACCATTTCTTTTTTCTTTTTTAAAAAAGTAGTCTTCAAAAAAAATCTACTCTGCATTAAATTGCAGTTTGAACATTATCACAATAAGAACAGTTGACTAAAAAGCACCCAAAATTTTTCAATTTATAGTTGGCTGAACAGATTTTTTCTCCTCCTACTCTTCCGATATTGAAAGTGTTTATTAGCTGGTCCCTGGGAAGGGACGACCTCACCACCCTTTTGCTCAGAAACAACCACATATAACCAAGTTATAAACACCTCAACAGAAGGGCTTGTACAGCTGCAGTGTTGCCAACAAACTATAAACAGCACAAAAACATCACTAAGACTTGAACTATTTCTAGTAACCAATGATTTATTGATTTTAGAAGTCTGCTTGGTGATGCAGAAGCGTGATCAAAAGAAGTGGCTTTACAAAAGAGTTCTCCAAAGTAGCTTAAAAGGCAGGGCCAGGGCCATTATGTACAGCCCTAATTGCTTTCATTTCAACCAGTTTATATTTTCATTTTCAAAGAATAGCAGTAAGTTTGTTTCAAGCATACGTAATACGGAAATTACAGGTTTCCTCCACCCACATTTGGGCTGTCACTGATATGCCCGCGGGCAATTTGGCAGAGCCTCAGTCACTGCTGTCACTGTACCACAGCGTACCTGCCACTACTTGGAAATACCGGGTCAGCGATAGTAACAATAGCAACAGCACTAGAGGTGACTGATGAGCAAAATCAAAGTCCATCTGCACTATCTGAAAACTAAAGTAAAATAAAAAAAAAGTCTCCTTCCCACTCTCCCCAGCTTTGTCCAAAGACACAAAAGCCCCGGAAGTGACACTGAAGACCTTCAGAAATGGCAGTGCTACATTGGCGCCTTCGCCAATCAGGTAATTAAGTTCATTATCAAAATTCCACGTTATGGTATGCAATTGGTGAATAAATGCAGTTTTGTAACCTTACAACTGATCACGTGAACTGCGGTCAACTTTGCCTTAAAAAAAAACAAAACAAAACACCAAACCAAAAACAAACAAACCCAGAAATCCTTAACTCAACAGCGCCTCTTGGACACTTCTCCACATCCTACTCTGGAGGCAACTTCCCTTGAGAAACAGTGAGCAATTTGGGACTGGATCTGGAGGATCTTCCATGGCAACCCGAGCCATTCATTTCTGGGAGAAAGGCCTCCTGCTCCCTAAAGCTTGCCTGGCCAGTGGGATGGCAAAGGGCATCCCTGCCTTGGCTAGCCACTCTTGTCCCCAACCGCCTCAGACCAAGCCTGCATGCGACCAGCTCTACAGGACAGGGGCCAGGAATAAGGAATCACAGACAGTAAGGCAATCTTTACAATGTCAGAAAGTGTATTTGGCATTTAAAAAAAAAAAAAAAGAAAAGAAAAGAAAAAAGAAGAAACAAGTGCATACAAATACAGCTAGAAGCATTTCTGGTTTGCCAAGTGCTCTCTAAAAAAAGCAGCGCAAGTCACAGCCTACATTGAACAGTAACTGTCACCAGGGAAGCACAACAAATAGTTGCTATAACAAAAAGGGGGCGGGAAAGGCAAAAAAGAAGAATTAGAAGAAATGCCTTTATAATAAGTACATACCTTTTGTCTTCAAAAAATATAGAAACACAATGTATTCAAAAAAAATCAAAATTATACAGCCATGTTTATGAAGTCTACATTTCCCTTGTCTTGGAGATATATATATATTTATATATATATATTTATAGATATATACAGAATTCGAGCAGTTCGAGTTCAAGGTGACATCGGGCGGTGAGCGCAGGCGAGTCACGAGTCCCTCTCCTTTTTCACTTTCACATCTCCGGCCAGGATGGTGGCAATCTCCCCTTGCATGAAGGCCCAGGGGACGTTGGAGCCGACCAGGGGACACTTCTCCCCGCTGGGGCAATACACCTCCCCGCTGGCTCCCTGCTGCTTGATGCTCTGCCGGGAGCAGGGGAAGCAGAACTTGTGGGAGGGGACGGAGGGGCACTGCACGAAGTGGGTGTCTTCCAGGCGCTCGTGGCAGAGGGTACAACACAACGGGACGCTGGCGGCGAGGGACGAGTCCGGCAGGCTGGCGGGGTGCACGGGCTCCAGCCCGCCCGCCGCCGCCGCGTTGGCCCCCTGGCCCGGCACCTCCCTGCCGGGGCCCAGCCTTCTTTGGTTCATGGCGGAGGGCGAGGGGGGGCTGCTGCTGTTCCTCCGCGTGGTGGAGTGGACCTGGTTGGCGTCTTTGGAGGCGTGGTTGCCCCCGGCATTGTCCGCCACCAGAATGAGCGCGGCCATGGGGGACTGGCCGTTCTGGGCCGCCTCGGGCGGCGTGGTCCGGTTGGAGTGGGGCGAGGCCGTGGGCGGCGGGGGCGACATGAACGGGGTGGCCGTCAGTGGCAGCTTCATCCCTTCCGACGAGGTGGGCAGCCAGGGCTGCACCTCCCCGTTGATCTTCGGGGGGCCAGCCTCGCCCTCCGGCTCGGGGGAAGGCTTCCTCTTCCGGGCGGCGCGGGCCCCTGCAGAGGCAGAAGTGGGGGGGAGGAGGAGGAGAGTGAGAGGAAGGCAGCGCAATCACAATGCATTGCCGAGCAACCGCGGAAACGAGTGGCCGCGGCCACCCCCTGGACTGCCGGCCACCCAAGCCGCCGGGCCGCCGCCCCGCACGCCCAAAGCCGCGCGGCATCCCCCGCCCCGCATCCCCGGAGAGCCCCCCGTCCAGCCGTCCCCTCCCCTGCCCTGCCCGCCGCCCCCCGGTCCGCGGCGTCTCACCTGGCTTGGCCACGGAGCCGTTCGTCTCGTAGCCCAGCAGCCTGCCGCCCGCCATGCCCGGCTCCTTCTTGAATTTGCTGTCGAAGGGGGCCACGGCGTGGCCCCCGTGCTGGTGCAGGGCCAGCAGCGTGTCCCGCACTGTCTTGGGCTTGGCCAGCCACTCCTGCTCGCCGCCCGGCCGACCCTTGCCCTCGGCGGCCAGCTCCGCCGCCGCCGCCGCCGGCAGGCTCTCGGCAGAGCCGCGCTTCTCCTTGGCCCCGCCGTCGTGCTCCCCCGCCGCGCCGCCGCCGCCGCCCGAGGAGGAGGAGGAGGAGACGGAGCCGGGGCGCTTGTGCCCCAGCTCGCCGGGCTGCCCCGCCGCCTGCCCCGCCGCCTGCGCCGCCGCCGCCGGCTGCTGGGGCACGGGCACGGCCATCGGGGCGGGCGCGGCGGAGATGGCGGCCAGCGAAGCGGCGGCGGCGGCTGCGGCGCGGCTGCCCAGACCGCCGATGGCAGCGGGGAGCCCGGCGCCGTTCACCAGCGGCACCAGGGTGGGCGGCACGGCGTGTGTCCGCCGCGGGTTCGGGCTCTGCCGGTTGAGCTCCGGGGGCTCCTCGGGCTTGGGGAAGCCGTTGGGCACCAGGATCCCGTTGACCTGCCGGCCGCCGCCGTACTCGGCGCCCAGCCGGGGCGGCGGCCGCTCGGCCGCCAGCGAGTAGCGCTCCAGGGGCTGCGGCGGGGGCCGCGCCGCCGCCTCCGCTGCCGCGGGGTGGCCGAGCTGCTGCTGCTGCGCCAGGAGCTCCTTGGCGGAGAGCGGAGGCTGCTTGGCGTGGGGCGGTGGCGGGGCCCGGCCCTCGGGGAAGCAACCGTGCGCCCGCTTCAGCTGCCGCGCCGTGTCGATGACGAACTCCACGCGGTCTGCGCCCTCGTAGTTGACGCAGCCCCGGCAGACGGGCTCAGTGAAGTCCCAGATCATGGCCCAGGGCATGCGGGGCAGATCGCACAGGTAGCACGACTGCCTGCGGGAAGCAGCCGCCACCGCCGCCGACGACATGTCCCGGCCCCGGGGCAGCGGCGAGCGCCCCCCGCTCCGGCTCCTGCCGCCGCCGCCTCCTCCTCCCCTCGTCACCGGAGTCCCGACGGGCAGGCTCGGGCGCCGCGGCCGCAGCGGGACCGTCCGCCGGGCCCCCTCCCCCTCGCCTTCCTCTTCCGTGCGCTGGAGCGGGGCGCGGCGGGCGCCCCGGCAGGCAGAGCCGCTGCAGGGAACGCCGCTCCCCTCGCCGTCTCCGCCGGCGGC